>CM038005.1:6658364-7258364 GCA_021234005.1 Nephelium lappaceum
ACGTGAGGTAGGGCCATTACAGTACTGGATCTTGATGTTACATTTCGAGAAGACAAACCTTGTGATCTCACTAATAAAAGCAGTGAAGAAGAGAAATCTTACCCTAATGCATGGGAAAGATCGAACAGATTAAGCCTTATATTTATGTGAATTACTGTTGCAAATAATATTAAAGTAGCTCTTTCTACAACTGAAAAATTAAGAAATTTGTAGAGGGGCACTTCAAAAGTGCTGATAAGTCTTTGGCTGAGACAGTAATGGCTAACTTGACCACTATGAAATTTGATGGATCATGTAGTATGTATGAGCACATTATTGAAATGACAAGTATAACAGGAAGGTTAAGAATCTTGGGAATAAACGTGAATAAGTCTTTCGTTTTACAACTTATTTTGAATTCTTTGCCTCCTCAATATGGACCATTTTAGATTAATTATAACACTATGGATGATAAATGGAGTGTCAATCAATTGGTTAGTAAACTTGTTCAAAAGGAGACAAGACTTAAGTAATGAGGAACTCATACAGTTCATTATATTGGTTAAGAAGTTTGAAAGAAATTTTATAAGAAAGTGGAAAAAAGCAAAAAGAATGGACCAATAAAATAAAATGAGTTTTCTTCTTCTCAAATCCACAAGAAGGAACATAAAAAAAAAAAAAAGAAAGAAGTTATTTTTGTAAAAAAAAAAGGGGGCATTTTATGAAAGATTATCTTAAACGTAAGACATGATTTGAAAATAAGGTTAAGTCTGGTGCTTTCGTATGTTTCAAATCAAATTTAATTGAAGTTCCTTTTAATACTTGTTGGATTGATTTTTGTATAACCGTTCATGTTTCAAAAACATTATAGGGATTTCTTATGACTTAAAACATAAATTCAAATAAAGATTTTGTTTTATGAGAAATTGAGTCAATGCTCCAATTGAAGCTGTTGGCACTTATCGTTTGATTTTGGATATTGGACATAATTTAGTTTTGTTTCAAACTCTTTATATACCTTTTGTTTATAGAAATTTAATTTCTTTGTCCAAATTTGTTACTACTGGTTTTGCCTTTAAATTTAAGAACAAAAGTTTCAGTTTTTTTTTTTTTTAAATAGTTGTTTTATTGGTTTTGGTATCTTATATGATGGTTTGTATAGGTTGAAACTTGATTTTTTTTTTTTTTTTCTGAAACTCTACTAACTATACATCATAATTTTGGTGTTAAACAAGATATAGTAGATGAACGTTTAGTTTTTCTGTGACATAAACGTTTAGAGCATGTTTCCAAAGAAAGGTTAGTACAGATGAAATTTTTTTAAATTTGGATTTTACTGATGTTAATATGTGTGGACTGTATTAAAGATAAATATATCATACACACAAAGAAATGAGCCACATAAAGTACACAACTTCTTGAAATTATACACTAACATATGTGGACCTTTTGATACTCCATCTTTTGGTAGGAGAAGGGAATATTATAGAAAATATAGTGAATCAAGACAATGTTCTAGTCCATCTGCTAAATTTCTTGAAAAAAACATGACATTTATGCACAATATACTATGCCAGGAACACCAAGTGTAGTAGAAAAGCGTAATTGTACCTTAAATGGACATGGATAGGAGTATATTGAGCAATTTTTCTTTACCCGTATCATGATGAATGGTATGCTTTAAAAACTGTCATATATTGGTTAATAGGGTTCCTAGTAAAGTAATTCCAAAATCTCTTTGAGTTTGTGATTGGGTAGAAGCCTAGTTAAGACAATCTTTATATTTGGGGTTGCCCGACAAAAACTAGAATTTGTAATCCATCATGAAAAAGAAATTAGATTAAGGATAACTATTGGTTATTTTATTGGCTATCCAGAAAAATCTAAAGGGTATATATTTTATGGTCCAAATCATAGTTCAAAAATTATTGAAACTGAAAATACTAGGTCATTGAAAATGGTGAAACTAATGGGAGTAATGAATCATGTAATGGGTTATAAAAGAAGCTAGGGTGCAAGTTCTATGCCCATAACTTCTGGAAATATTGTTCCTATAGTTGAACAATTTGACAATGTACAAGGACAACTTGATGATCAAACATTTTATAATGACAATTTTGCTAACGAATCTATTGTAGATATATCACAAGAAATATATTAGGAAAGTTTGTTATTTCTAATGATTACATGGGTATATTTACAAGAGTCAAATTTTGATATAGAGATTGATAAAAATCCAATTTCATTTTCATAAACCATAGAAGTATTGATTCTGTTAAATAGGAGTGATGCTATGAGGGATGAATTGAAATCTATGGAACATAATTAAGTTTGAGATCTTGTTGATTTGCCTAAAAAAATGTAAAATGGGTGAATGTGAATAGGTTTTTTAAATTAAACATGACAAAATGGCAAAATCGAATAATATAAGGCCAGACTTCTTGCCAAAGATTTTTACTTACGAAAAATAGCCTTGATTATAAAGAGGTTTTTTCACCTATTTCCAAAAGGACTCTTTTAGATCATTAAGACATTAGTAGCTCATTGTAATCTTGAGTTACATTAAATGAGTTAAAATCACTTTTTTTTTTTTTTTTTAATGAGAATTTGGAAGAAGAGGTCCTACATAGAACAACTTGAAAGGATTCTCCACTGAAGGATTACATTCTCACTTATAGAGAATTTGAAAATCTGAGATAATTGGATTTAAATTTTACTAGATGTTTTGATATTTAAAAATCGAGCAAATTAGAATTTAGCTACCCCGTTGAAATTGTAATTTCAAGCGGAGCAACTGGTTCGATGTTATTGCAATTAACTCTCTCGTCGTTAGTGAATCTCTGTTAGAGTTAATTGATTGAGATAAAATTATCTTTAACTTTATTTTTAAATAAATTCTCGCAAAACTTTAAATAAATTAAATAAAAAAAAATTTAATCAGATCTCCACCGTCCATTTTAAGATGGACGGTGGAGATTAATTATAAAATAAAATTAAGAGATTAAATAAAAATCAAACAGAATTCATCTTCTCCCTCATCCACCCACACACACACTCACTCTCTTCTCTCTTTCTTTTTCATCCCGCAGACCTCTCCTCTCTTTGTTGTCGCCGTCCTCTCTCTGTCGTCCATCTTTTCTCTTCTCTTCTTCTTCTTCTCTTCTTCTTCTTCTTCTTTTCTTCTTCTTCTTGGTTCGATTTGATTGTTTGAATCGAACCCATCGAAGATTCTTTTGAACCCAGGAATCGAACCCGAAATTTTAGCTTCGATTCCTGGATTCGAATGAATCTTCAAATCGATTCTTGGGTCCGTTCGATTCATGGGTTCGAACGAACCCAGTGAATTGAACCCAGATTTCTGGGTTTGATTCACTGGGTTCGTTCGAACCCATGAATCGAACCTCTGGGTTTGATTAGAAGTGAACCCCATTGTAGATCTGGGTTGTGTTTTGTTTGATAATAGAAAAGGGAAGAGGGGATCGACAATGGTGATGATGGTGGATAAATTGTATAAAGAAGTTGAGTTTTTTTTTTTTTTTTTTTTTGGTTTTGCTGGGGATGACAGAAGTTCTGGGTTCATTCCCAGATTTCTACAATTTGTTTTTTCAATTTGTTTTTTTTTCCAATTTTTTTCTTCAATTTTTCTTCTGATTATTTGGGTTGAATTGATGATCTTTATTTCTGACGATGGGGTTGAACTAGTGATTATTTGGCTTGATAATTTTTTTGACTGGTGACTGTTGGTGATTTTTTTATGACGATTATTTGGGGTTGAGCTGGTAATTTTTTTTATTGTGATTATTGGGTTGATTTTTTGAACTGATGATTGTTGGAGAGAGATGGATATGAGAGGTTGAAGATGGTGATGATATGATAATTAAGTTTTGTAAGTGAATTTTTTTTATTTAATTATTTAATTTTTAATTTTTATTTGATGGTTGATGAGAGTGTTTGAAGAAAAAAAATTAGAAAAATAATTGAAAAAAAAAAAAGTGTGGAATGAACTCAGAATTCTGGGTTCATCAAATGAACCCACCAGAAAACTGGGTTCATTCGAATGAACCCAGTTCGCACCCATTAAACCCAAATTTTTGGGTTCTAAGAAGAAGAAGGAAAAAGAAGAAGAAGAAGAAGCGAAAGAAGAAAGAATAAGAAGAATGAGAGAGAGACGGTGACAGGAGAGGGAGAAGAAATTTTTAATTTTTTATTTGGTCAATTGGGTCAACTTCAATCATCAAGGGTAATTTCATCTTTTCATCGATTTGATACTGTTCACCATCAAATATAATGGAATCTTCCTAACGGCAGAGGGGTAAATTGCAATAACATCGAAACAGTTACTTCGCTTGAATTAAAATTTCAACGGGGTAGTTAAATTGTAATTTGCTCTTAAAAAATCTGTTTTGGGCTCTTTGTATCTTTTAACTGAAAGGGCTATTTCATGAAAGAGTGCGAAACAAGCTGTCATTGTTGCGTTCACTATGAAGGTTGAGTCTGTGGCATGTTTTGAAGCCATGATTCGTGGTTTATGATTGCAGACTTTTATTTCAAAGCTTGGAGTTGTTGATAGTATTGCCAAGCCCTTGAAAATTTAGTGTGATAATGTCGTAACAGATTTCTTCTCTAAAGAACGACATATATTCTAAAGGTGTTAAACATATGGAATTGAAATATTTTATCGTCAAAGAAGAAGTTCAAAAACAAAGAGTGTCAATTAAGTATATAAGTACTGAATTTATGGTTGTAGACCCTTAACTAAAGGTCTATCACCAAAATTGTTTAGAGAACTTATCGAAAGAATGAGATTATTAACTATGATGGTTGATTTTAAAGTACCTTGCATTTTTTTCAATCAATTATCATTGACACTTTGAGTTCACTTATGTATTTCTGATAGATCATATTTTTATATTTTATATATATAAATGGTTCGAAGACAGGAAAGTCTATTTAAAAACATTATTATTGGATCATTATTGTTGATGAAAGTAAAACCTAATGTTATAGTACTTGGAAAGAACCATATCAAAATGATAATATAGAATCGCCATGACTCACATTGGAGTTTTACTTAATTATGATATATATATATATTTGACCAATATAAATTGACTTATTACTGTATTGCGCGTCTGATATTATTTATTAAACTATTAAGAATGATATCTCACATGAGCTAAATGAGAGATTGTTGGATGTGACTGCATGTGATTTAATATTCATAAATGTTTAATAAATTAATTAATGAAGAAAGTCATTAAAATAAAATTAAGGAATTCAAATGATCATTCGTTTCAAAAGATTAAATGGTTCAGTTTGATGGAAAGTTATGTACATTGATGGATATACATTAATTAAATAAATGAATTCTTTTGAAACTGATCTCTCTCTATCTTATAAATAGTGGTTACACATTATCAATTTACTATCAACCAAGTGGGTGTTTACCGAATGAAATGGATCAAGAGAGAGAAACACGATTTTCATTTCTTCATCTTCATCATTCTAAGTTTTTGTATGGATTCATGTATGTAATTAAATTACATTTAATTGTTGTGAAAATCATGAATTTCTAAGATCCTAATGCATTATGTCTATTGCTAAAAGCTTATATCAAGCAGAAGTGCTTTACTCATTTCAGCTAAATGTTACAAAATAGCAATACAAGTGTTCCTAGCTCTTCGAAAAGGACTTTCGAAATAGTCTGAAAATTATAGATGCATCATACATGGGGAAAAACATTAACGAAGAGCCACAACTGCAACACAGGAGAGAATTGACATGAAAATGAGAACTAGAAGTCTGACCAAATTCACATAATGTTGCAAGTAGATGGGTGAACATCTTCATAAACAACTTTATACAATTGATACTCGCATGAAGATGACGATGGACATGGATCCTCTTGTAATTGACTTGGTGATGGAGTTGGTTTTTTATCTGGCACATTTTCCTTCACTTCTTCTACACTTACCAACTGTGCAAAGCCAAGTTTCTTCTTCAAGCGTTTGGACAAGGTAGCCGCATCAACTCCATCACCAGTCACCACCACTTTGCCCTTCTCATCCCCTTCCCATGTCACTGACATAACACCTACACACCATCATAGAATCTGTGAGAACATAAAAAATGGACAAATGAGGTTGCATTTCAGATAATTTTTTGGTTTGAAATTCAACGTATGGTGCATCTAACTTTAAACTATCTACCGTCCAATAAGGTTAGGTGATAGTGAGTGCTTATTCAATCTAATAATATCATAGGTTTGAACGGTGCCCTAAAAACTAACCAGCTGCTCCAGTTGCTATCTCCATTGCCTGGGACCGGCATTTGTCACATCGAACTTGTACCTTAATCACTATCTTTTGCTGCACCATTGAATCAAAATAACAATTCAAAATTTAGTTTCATATATAGGTTCGCCGCACATGTTAACAAGACAACACTAGCACTCAAGCATGAAAGTGAGGCAACCAAACTATCAAAGAGGCACTGAATTGTTTCGTGTTTCTACTATTTTGCATGAGAAAAAAGATACCATATGAAGAAGAAAGCTTCTTGTTTTAAGGTTAAATAACTCACCTTCATGGCTACAAGCTGCAGACGAAAATGCTGCTAGATCTAGAATTGAATGGCTAGAATCCCATATTATACATAGATATATATATTTATTTATATACACAGAGACACAGAGTGAGAAACAGATGAGGAAAATCTACAAGCAATCTCTGCATATGATGAAAGTCAATGTTGGGGCATATGCGATCCACGTTTTATGGGTTCAACGTACCAAACACATTAAACAGACAAATTTAAAATAACTTTTAACATGTGGTTGCCTGATGTTGGCCTGTTGGGGTAGAGTAAATTGTTATGGTATTGTTGAGTCAACGATGAACTGTATACAGAACGTCGGAATCATCAAGAGTCAAAACCTGGTTGCAAACTTACAATACTCTTTTTTCTATATATAATTCTATGGTTATTGTCTCTTAACTTTATAAAGTTAGGACGAACCAATTAAATTCATTCATTGCATTCACTCTCTTAAAACAAATTCTCCCTCCTATTCAATTTAAATGTGATGAATAAATTTGATTGATTGATCTTAACTTTTTAAATTAAGGAGATACTGATCATAAAAGTTTTGTATATATACAGAACTTATATATATATATAGTGATTCTACTATCAGTATCTCTTAACTTTAAAAAGTTAGGATGAATCAATCAAATTCATCCATTGTATTCTCTCTACTAAAACAAATTATCTATTCTATTCAATTCAAATGCAATGAACGAATTTGATTGGTTCTTTTTAACTTTTTAAAGTTAAGAGGCACTCATGGTAGAATTATTCTATATATATAGTAATTTTACTATCAAAGTCTTCTAATTTTAAAAACTTAGGACGGACCAATCAAATTTATTTATTGCATTCTCTATCATATTTAATTCAAATGCAATGAATGAACTTAATGGTTCGTCCTAACTTTAAAAGTTAGGAGACACTGATGATAGAATTATTCTATATATATATATTGCAGTAAATTTTAGGAATTAGAGGACAGAGAAATGCCTAGAAACTCTCAGCCTCTAGAGTATGAATGAGTATGGGTTTGAAGAACCATACCAACCTATTTTGTCGATTGCAATACTTTTTTCACAACGTCCATAGTATGTTTAAATCAATTTGAAGGGTGTTCGTAACGGATTTTTGTTTTTTTTTTAAATTTCTTATCAATCAATTAATTATGGATTTCTTCATTTTAACCTAAGCAGACCCAAAAATTTGGGCTACAATAAATGAAGTGATTGAAGGAAGTCAATTGAAAATAGGACATTTATTTCTTAATCAATACAATTAGGGTTTGAAGCCATGTATTTATTTCTCTATTCATAATAGCCAACTCTCAACCTAGAAACATATATATATTATTACAAAATTTTATTCTTCATTAACATATTTGAACCATCAACTATAGCAATACCAATATCAAGATTGATTTAGAAAGTGTTTAGGAATTAAGTATGTTTTCTTTCTTTCTTTCATTTTCTTTTTATTAATATTAGAAGTTTACGGTATGATAGGATTACGGTATCATACTATTGAAGTTTTGAGTTATTTCAAGGTTAGATTAAAATCTTATGGATTATTATTTTAGATGGATTAGAGGCTGTAGGAAATTTTGTTTCCTAGTACATCTGTTAGATTCGTTTGATTGTTTGAATAGACAAATCAAGGTATAAATCATGAAATTTGGTATGAATGCTCCTTAGGACATGTTTGAAAAATTTTGTTGTCATGTGCTAAGTATACAATTAATTAGAAAATTTTGTTTACCTCTGACTTAAGGAAACAAAAATCTAAATAGTGCTTAACTAAACAAGTTTTTTGAACATGCATTTGATGTTATTTGGGTCTTATTAAATTTTTTTAAATAACCATCATGAGTCTTCTTTAAGCCATTAAAATTTCAAGGATTTTTTTAGAGTAATTTAATTTTCAAAATTCAAACATTTAAGGCTATTCAGTTTTGAAACTGATGTCTGTACAACTTTGGCTTGGATTTGAAGGTTTAAATTGATAGGTTAACAAAATATTTAAATGTTTTAAAGACCCAGCCAAAGCTATCAATTTAAATCTCCAAATCCAAGCCAAAACTATACAAACATCTTTTTGAAACTGAATAACCCTAAATGTCCGAATTTTTAAATAATCGCTCCATAAAAATCATTGAAATTTTAATGGTTTAAAGAAGACTCATAATGGTTCCTATAGAAATTTAATGAGACCAAAATAACATCAAATACATGTCCCAAAAAAATCGACACCGAAATTTTTGGACTATAACATAACATCCTAAAGGGCATTCACACTAACTTTCATAATTTTATACATTGATTTGCCTATTCAAACAATCGAACAAAATTGACAGGTCTAATAAGAAGCAAAATTTCCAATAGCTTCTAATTCCTTTAAAACAATCTATGCAATTTTAATAACCTTGAAATAACTCAAAACCTAAACAATATGATATTTTAAGCCTATGATTCCTTAAACATCTAATATTAATAAAAAAAAAATGAAAGAAAGAGAAGAAAACCTATTTGATTCTTAAATACTTTCAAAATCAACCTTGATCTCCGATGTTGTTATGGTTGAGTGTTCAAATTTGTTGATGAAGAAGAAATGTATATATGTTTTTGAGAGGGACAATTGGCTGTTGTGAATAGAGAGAAAAAAAAAAATTATATATGTGGTTTCAAACCGTAATTATAGTGACTATGAAATATATGTTTTGCTAAATTTACTTCCATCAATTAATCCCTTAATTGCAGTCCAAATTTAATTAATTGATTGATAGGAAATTTTAAAAAAACTTCCATTACATTTCATTGTATTGATTTTTATGTCAAACTGGGGTGTTACAACATTTGAATTAGTCGAGCCAGGTTTATTAGTTATGATAACCTCTCAACCAAGATTGAATTCAATTTTTCAAAGATCACTTTAGTAAAAAGGTTCTTTGAAGGAATTAAATTCTATTAATCACAAATCACTGTTAGTTTACTCGAAGGAATATGATTACAAATTTACAAGAATTTGTATCTCATAGAAAACAAGACGCTTCATTAAAACCATAGTTTTTATAAATAAACTTACGTACAAATTGATTATAAATAAATATATATATATATATATATTAAATTGGTATTGATTAAAAATATATATTATACACCTCTAAAACTAATCTTTCTAATAAAATTACATTTTATTTATTTTAATGGTAAAAATATTTCTACATTTCTTATTTTACATTCAATCAAATTAAAAAAAAAAAAAGGTGCCCAAACACTTACAATTTCTTAATCTTTGTAGGTTTCTTATAAATTACTTGTTTTGATCGTCTCTTAAATAAAGGATTTACATTTGTGTGGATAATTTGTTAGGCTTAAGTATGATTCCACTTTTAGTTGTTTAACCGGCATGAGATGGAGCTTTATGACGATAATTTGAAAACTTTTTTATAATATTTTTGAATTACAAAATAATTAAATTTATTATCATACAAAATCATGCAGGTCAATTTATTAGGTACACTTTGGCCCTCAATTTAATCCTCTTGTTTTGCTCCCAATTAAAACAATCTAAAATATGAAGAGAGAGCCTCACAAAGAAAAAGAACTCTAGGAGTGAAACTCTTACCATCAAAATGAAAAATTTGGGGCAACTTATGGAATAATCATGGGATTATCCATATAACAATCCATGGCATCAAATTGTAATCTAAAGTGAAAACAGCCCTTGACTTGACTCAATCAAGAACAAGAAGAATATTCAGATCAATATACAATTTTAGGCTCCAGGAATCATCCAAACAATGCCAGAATTTATAAGTAACATATCCAAAGATAAATTTACATGTAACAAACAACCCTCCCCTCTGTGTTCTATTTCTACATACAAAATCACAAATCTAAGAATTCAACTCACAATTTCTCTAAAAGTACAACATGAAATATATTACAAAACAATATACTTGTCATCACCAACTACATGTTGTCATAGAGAATTGGTTTAGTAATATTCATTTCTGCTGAATGCTGAGTTTCAGAAGAGGTGTAATGACTAGCATGATCAGTTGCCTTAGTCGCTGCGTCACTGCTTATGAAGCTAGTAATGTCGTCAAAGTTCCAATCAGTCAAGTATGCTGGCTTGGTAGTTACTTTGCTCACTTCAATATCTCCACATAGCATAGCAACTACACGGGACATTGGTGGCCGCAGAGATGGCACTGTTTGAGTACATAATAGAGCTACTCCTATCATCCGCTGTACCTCCTCCTCA
Source organism: Nephelium lappaceum (assembly GCA_021234005.1). Lineage (NCBI taxonomy): Eukaryota > Viridiplantae > Streptophyta > Magnoliopsida > Sapindales > Sapindaceae > Nephelium > Nephelium lappaceum. The sequence goes on from CM038005.1 coordinate 6,669,195, forward strand.
TTGAATTCTGATAATCTTGGGTCCACTAGTTCAACTTCACAGTTGTTCTCATGTAGGTGCCAAGTCTACAATGCAAGAAAATATCAGGAAAAGTTTTTAAGTGATTGACGTATGATATGTAAATGGGGTACTAAAATATCATTCATACCCATTCAAGGAGATATATCTGATCTTTATCACAGCTTGGATCTGAGTTTGGTCTCCCACTTACAATCTCTAGGGCCAGAACTCCAAAGGCAAACACATCTGTCTTCTCTGTAAGATGTCCACGCATGGCATACTCTGGTGCAACATATCCACTGCAGGGTGACAAGAGATTATTATATGTAAGTACGTTGAAGGAAGATAAGATACACCAAAATTAACATATCTAGGTAGAAAAATGAGATGAACTTTTCAGAATCTTACATTGTTCCTGCAACACGAGTGCTTATGTGGGTTTTCTTGTCATCGTATAATTTGGCCAAACCAAAATCTGAAATTTTTGGATTGAGTTCAGAATCAAGTAGAATATTGCTGGCCTTCACATCCCTGTGTATGATTCGAAGCCTGGACTCCTCGTGAAGATAAGATAGACCTCTTGCCACTCCCAAGCAAATTTCATAACGTGTTGACCAGTTGACATTCAAGCTTCTTTCTCCTGATTCATGACAGCCACGTAGAAAATTCAACATACTTTTCCACACTGAAAATGTACACCTCTTGCTATTCCAATGTAAATCATCACACAACAGAAATGCTATGCTCTTACCAAACAATGCTTGATCAAGACTCTTGTTCTCCAAATACTCGTAAACAAGGAGTTGTTCTGATCCCTCAATGCAACATCCATACAGTTTGACAAGGTTACGCTGCTGCACAGCAGATATGGCAACAATTTCTGCCACAAATTGGCTCTTCCCTTGGTGGGATGCTACAGACAGCTGTTTTACCGCGATCACCCTTCCATCACCAAGTTTCCCTATGGAGTGCAAGAGTCCAATTGAATAGGTCAGACAAATTGTGATGTGGAAGATCTGCCACATATTCACCAGCTTCTCATAATCATACCTTATAAACGGGTCCAAACCCTCCCTCTCCAAGTTTATTCGCAGGACTGAAGTCTTCTGTAGCAGTCTTCAGTTCTGCATAACTGAAAGTGTATGGTCTAGCTTCTATTCCTAGAAGCACTGCAAATTCAACAGGAAATGCAGTTAACCATCGTGAATCCATTTGGCTAACAAATACATGATGGAATGTTATGAAAAGTTAAATATGAGAGATTGCTCAAATTGAATTCAATTTTATAATCAGGGTACATTAACATTCATGTAACCTGAAGGAACAGAAAGCAATTTGGTTAAGAACATTTTGTGATTTAGGAAACCTTGGCAAGTCTTGAAGTTACAAATCTCGAGTTTGAACAACGCATGTGTTGAAATTAGGAATCCTGAGTTTAACACATCTTGCCAAGTCCTAACCTTGACAAGGACTAGAATTCACAAGCAGGGAAACAACAGCATATTTATATCCAGAAAAGAAAATGTTTCGGAGTTTGGAAATTGAACTGTTTGCATACAAGTAGAGCAAGTAATCTTGCTTTACCTTCATCTTTGTCATTGCTTGGTCCCTTCCTTCTTCGAACAATCCAGAAACTTGAGAGAACCAATAGAAAGCTTACAAGTCCAATGCCAACAACAATCCCCACAATCAGACCGGTTCTATTCTTCTTACTGCTGGCAGGGGGATTGTTACTTACAGTCGGTATGAAATCTGTATCAGAGTTTAGTAGTCATAACTTTAATATGATATTGCGATGAAACTTTACAAGGACAGGGAAGGAAGAAATTTGCATACCCGGTGTAGCACTGATGGCGGAAATAGAAGGTCCATAGGTACCTTGCTCAGGAATGCAGCAAGTCCCTTTTCCAGCCCAAAAGAAGTGGATTTCAAGGTAGTTTTCTAGTACCTGAGCCTTAAATTCTCTCCTAATAGCACTTTTTGGGACTCCACCTGCTTCCTTTTTTATGTCAAAGTCCTTTAAAACGCGATTACCCTGCAATAAACAGATTCAGGACTCAAAAAAAAGATCAGTAACAATCAAAAGGAGTAACATATTAGGATTTAGGAAACAAATTACAATATTGCCCTACAATAGACAGATTCATGAAGTCCATTCATCATTCTTAACGTAAGCATTACCCTTGGTGGATACATCCATAACAGTTGCCAGGACAGATTCTTGCAAATAATTTGTCAATACATTACTATACTTAAACTAGTAGTGGAAACGAAAACTTTGATTATTCATTATATTCTACCAGTACAGTAATGAGCACCTGACTTCAATGTTCACCAACCTGTTTTACTGCATTGGTGGCTTGGTATATAAATGATGTTAATGTAAAGGAATTAAAAGTAGGTAAAGAGGCAAAGAACAGAAGAAAATTCATAGTATTATACATACCTGAATGTAGATATCAAATATACGCCTCCCAATACTTCTCCAGCCTGTGGTTTCAATGATGGTTATTTCAGCAAACTGGAGGGTCACAGTGTAGTTGCCATTTTCAAGGCCTAAACCATAGTATCTTAGTGATGAAGCTGAGATTCTTGCTGTCTGAAAAAGCTCTGAGTCCAGTGTATTTAAGAATTGAGATTGAGAAAAACTTGTGTACTGGGGATTATTGCTTGCAGTAAAATATCCAACGTTACTAACCCCCCATCTGCTTGTGTCAGTCACAAAATATGATGCTGGACCAAGAGTTGCATTGTCTCTCTCATATACTACACCATTAGAAGACGTAATCTGTGGACCGCCACACTTAATTGAAAAGGTATAATCTGCACAGCAATAACTCCTTATCAAAGCTAATCCAGATAAAAAGGTTATAATTCCTATTTTGGTTCAAATGATTATAGAAAATTTTTCATATCATAAAAATTCTCACTCAACCTGATCAATAAATCAATGTTGACACTAAAATTCTTTTGATGCACATTTTTTTTCTCCTTCAAAATAATGTACTCTCCCATCAAGAAGATTACACATCATATTTTCTTAAAACACAAGAAGGCGAAAGTTGTACTTACAGATTCCAGGACCTCGATTGCAAGGAAAGTTCCGTTGGAGACAGTTCAGCCCAAATGGTAAGGCACTGAGGGAAGAAGAGGAATGCAATAAGATGGATAGCTTGGATATTATGTCAGAAACTAATAACTGGCCACTAAAGCAGCTCTTTCTGCTGATGCATGCATCTTTATGATATAACGGTGTGCCTTAGGATGACACAGTCCTATGAAAAAAACAATATCTCCTGATTGTAGCACATTAATAGGTATAGCCATTAAAAAGGACTCAACATGATTGATTATAGTTTCTGGTTTTCAAGAGTGAAAGAGAGATTGCAATTACTTAATACGTGAACTTCCATTAAAAAGCATCATATCTTTTTGGATTGAGAGGACAGAGAGTCTTAAAATCAGCATTGTGCCGCCATGATGTATGACAACAACTTAACTATATGTCAATATTCAGATTACAGTATCATATCTAATAAATGAATGCAAAAAAGAGGTTCAAGCATTAGAACAAAACATAGAAACAAGAAATTACCCGCGGTTGGAATTGTCTAATGTTAAGTTGTTGGCAACTAAGTTCCTGCATATTGCAACCAGATATCTGAATGTTAGTTTCATTATGGCAAAACGAATGCAATTCTTGGTTAGACATGAAAGTACCGAATAACTGTTGGAGAGAAGTTACTAGCTAGATACTGCTTTGAAGGGTTAAAAGAACATTATGTTAGAGAAATCAAATTTAAGTATAAAATGTGATACAAAATGATACATTTAATACAATTTAAAGACTTACACTTGTAAATTTTGTTCATTGATCCAAGAAGGTAAGCTGCCAATTAAATTGTTGTATGACACATCTCTGCAAGCATAGAAAGGAGATTTTCAACACAAGCTGCGGATTAGTAAAAGTTCAGGCATTGCTCTAATCACACTGGTCTTTTACTACATGAAAATTTCCTCATTGAAAATGATGCATTCAAGATTATAAACTCCATGTTTGGAGCACTTAATAACGTTGAATACATATATGTTAGAAGTACTTACATGTTAAGAAGAGATTTACTCTTTTGTGCAGGCAGGGTACCATTTAACTTATTGTTTCCAAGAAACCTAAGAATGAAAGCAACATTACATGTTTCAATATAAGTAAAGAGTACATGTTAAGAAGAAAAAGATTGTAAATTGGAGATGGTATTACAGGTGAGTTAGCGAACTCAAATTGAAAAGCGCGTCAGGAATGCCTCCACCTATATTGTTGAAACTCCAATCCCTAAAGAAAATTATTACAAACCTGAGTTGTATGATATATGAAAAATGTTACAAGTTTACAACACAACTTGTGACAGAGAGAGAGAGGAAAAAAACACACAAACTAGGATTTTTGTTGAATTAAAGTATCAATATACAAGCCACATCCACAGCAATAGATATAATCAAATATGCAGAGCATTGGTACATCACAATGTATCATAGTTACAAACCAAACCAACCAATCTGATAGAATCAAGCACAGCAGAAGATAAGAAATTAAGAAGAATGATAAGATGAGGTGATACTAATAATATTACTATAAAAGCTTGTGCAAGGGGCAACCCCGTGAAATGGCTTGCTATCAACCATCGGCTAGGATTTTCTAGACCAATTGTCAATAAAAGCCAACCCAAATTCAACCAAAAGCATGCTGACCGAAAATGTACTTGAAGAGTTGACCATCAAAGTGAATAACTTACAGGTGCTTCAAACTCTGGTATTCTCCAATATTGGAGGGAATTGAATCAGAAATGTTGTTATTCCGTAGTTCCCTGTGGAACACGTAACCACTGTCTTATGAGGGGTAACAACACATCAAATAGGAACTTGTAACAGTATTTGCTTACAATTCACTTAAAGACTTCATTTCCCTTATGAATTCCAATGATGAGCTCCCGTTGGACAAATCACTTATTCTCCTACATTTTGATTTTCACTTTGATGATTAGCATTGGGTGTTGTAAAATATATATAAAAGGAAAAGATGCAGATACTCACAACTCCGTCAAACTAATCAGGCTGGAAAAGGATGATGGTATTGGACCTTCAAAAGCGTTTCCTTGAAACCTCCTACAATAACATATTGGAATAGAAATTTATCATATGTGCAGACTTTGCATTAATGGTAGATTATATAATAATCATCAGATTTCCCACAATGATAAAAGCTTAGTCCAGTTTCCTATGAACTCAGGAATCCTCCCTGTGAGTGCTACATCAGAAGCCCGCCTGAAAACAAAACAAGTATTTGATTCATGGCATTTTCCAGTCAGCAGAATCATATATCTTAGTCCTAGTTCAAAATCTGTATTAGAAATTAACAGAGTCATAAAGTACTTACATTGTTTGAAGGTTCCGTAGATTAGCAAAACTTGAAGGAATCTCACCAGTAAGTCCAGAACTACTAATATAACTGTCAAGGTGAAGAGTAGTCATTAATCCTTCACTGTTTAGGTATTTTCTATTCAATACAATAGAACAAACGAAAAGACAAATAACAATTGAATATCATGCAGAGCATCTGCATATTTAACATATAATGGTACTGTAGGGTTCAAGTTATGAGTGACTGAATGATATTGTAGAATGCACCTTGGTGACAATAGCCTGCATTCATGGAACTCAACTTCCGTACTTACAACTATTTAAACTTCAAACTGCACTGCTATAAGTTTCATTTGAAGAAAGTTCATCTAAACTCATATAGTTCGCTTTGCATTTGTCAAAAAAGAGTCTTGGCCTAACTCCACCACAAAAGTGAGCTTGTCTCTTTGCTGAAAAGAAGATATGATCCTGCAGGTGGATCAACATTCTGCTGCTTCTTCTTCTGACGTTTCTCTTTGTTTTTCTTGATTATGTTGTCAGTCTTTTCCTTCTTCTTGAGTAATTGCTAGGCTTTGGACATGGCCTTTCTTCTCAGGACAGCCCTTCTTCTTCTTCTCCTGCACCTTGTTTATCAAAGATTGAACAAATGGGAAACTCATGTTAGACTTGAACTCCTTCATTTTCTGCAAAAGAAGCCTTAGGAGGAGAAGTATCAGGCTGAGAAGGAAGCCTATTTGCAAGTAATGGCCAAGAAGAAGGGCGAAAGCGAAGCCATGAAGCTCTTAGAGGAAGATCACCGACAAAAGAGAGCTATGGAGCTGCTTGACCAATATCCCCAGTTCATGCAGGAAGCAGAGAAGGACAACAAGAAGACCAAGAAAGAGAAGGATCCAGTGAAGCCAAAGCAACCCATGCCAGCATATTTCCTTTTCTCAAATGAGAAAAGGGCAGCTCTTGCAGCAGAGAACAAGAACTTTTCAATCATTTAGTTTCTTTGTTGAAGATGTTGAAGATGAAGGAGGAGGAGCTTGAAGTGAAGGGCAAAGAGCAAGAGAAGCTTCAAACGGAGTTGAAGTAGTTGCAGAAAATATGATCATTTGAACAAAGCTTCCCATTGGATTTCAACATTTCAAATATTCATTAAATCTTATAGTATATTATTTCATAATCCGTTTATAAAAAGTTTTAATATGAAATAAATTGTATTTAGAGATTAAAGTGATATTTTAAAAACTCATAAAATTTCAAATTACATCATAAGAAAGCATAAATTAGTGATTTATAGACCTAGATCCATAAAATTTTAGTACAAAAAACTTTAAAGATATTTATTCATGGGCAAGATTGCAAATAAAATTGAGTGATATCTTTCAATGAATATTTTAGTACTATAAATATATTTATAAATCGGGTTCAGTCTTTGGTTGTTAGGTGTGGAAATTCTGGCATGGAAGTCAGCTTGGACCTCCGTAGACGCAATGCAATCCTCTGCATGGTTGTTGAAAACCGTGTACATGTTATGCCTAGAGAGATGTTTGGTTTTTCAATATTTGGTATAGCCATGACACTATTAAAATGGTTGTCTTTAAAGCTAGTAGACAAGGTCCTACCATTAATAGCAAGCTTCACTTTAGGCAACACAGACCAATTGGGCCTCTGGCGATTGAAACCGGCCCAATTGAGCTAAAAAATGTCACCGATAAGACACAGTGCTTGATGTTGGAGCTCCGTCTCAGTTAAAATGAAGCAAAATTAAGATGATGGAAAATTATGAAGGAGACAACAAGAAATGGAGCCAGATTCGTAGATGGACAAAAGAAGGAGACTGATGCTATAGTCTTGGCAACTGGGTATAAAAGTAACGTGTCTAGTAGTGTCATGGCTATTCCAAATGTTGGAAAAACAAACATCTCTATAGGCAAAACATGTAAAGTGTTTCTAACAAGTAACAACAATTTGAGGGATTGCATTGTATCTACAAAGATCCAAGCTGACTTTCATGTCAGAATTTCCACACCCAACAACCAAGACTCATTGGTTCCTGAACATAAAACCAGACTTGTAAATAAATATCTTTAAAGTTTTTTTTTTTTTAAAAAAAAAAAATGTGAAATTTCATTAAACCATCCTAAATTTGGGAACAACAAATATATAATCACTAAGAGCTTAATCAAATTTGGGACAACAACAAAACAAACCACAATTTACTAGATTAATCCTCAAATATAAAGAATCACAGATGGCTAGATGTGGAATATCAAGCGGTTTCCAAATAAGGAATGGCCTGATAACGCTGAATCCAGCCCATCCATAGACAAACTAACCCATAAGATTCAATCAACAATACATAAACAAACAACAACAACAAAACAAAAGAACAACATCAACATCACAAAAGTAAAATACATCAACCTCCACCTTCCACTACAGTCGAAAGCTTCAAAAGAATTGCAACCTGAAAATCTTCGAAGGATTTGAAAAGTCGTCAATAAAATTGATGAGGGACCCTACTTGTTCTGGTATATCTTAATGAAAAGACCAGGAATTGTCAAAAACTATGATCATCAAAGAGGCTTGAGAGCTACTGATCTTCTCCCAAACTCCAGTCACCGACCACCAAACCAACAAAACCAAAAGGTTTTTAGAGGTTGAATCTAGAAATCATCTAGATCCACCCTATAAAAACCCTAAAACCCCCTCAAAAATCGAAGAGGAGGAGATGAAAAAAAAAAAAAAAGAGATCGATCGACCAACATTCCAAGCAAAACCTAAATACTGTACATTAGTTTAGGTTTTAACGGATGAATCCAAAAATCACCGGATTCCTCCCTTAAAACCCTAGATCTAGAGAAACCGAGAAGAAATAAGAAACAAAAGGAAAACAGCACGAATGGAAAAGTTCTTTCTCTTTAGTGCGTTCTAGAAAGAACTCCAGAAGACACATAAATATCTTTAAAGTTTTTAGTACTAAAATATTCATTAAAAAATATTCATCAATTTTATTTACAATCTTGCTTGTGAATAAACACAAAAGGATGATAAAATGAGAGAAAACAAAAACACTCTATTTTCAAATTTCAATCATTGATGAATAAGGAGTAGAGAACAAGAACTTTTAATCATTTAGTTTCTTTGTTGAAGATGTTACAGATTAAGGAGCAAGAGCTTGAAGTGAAGGGTAAAGAGCAAGGGAAGCTTCAAATGGAGTTAAAGAAATTGCAGAAAATGAAGGAGTTCAAGCATAATATGAGTTTCCCATTTGTTCAATCATTGATGAACAAAGAGCAGAAGAAGAAGAAGAAGAAGAAAGACTGTCTTAAGAAGAAAAGGCCATGTCCACCTCACATTTTGTGGTTTAAAGATTACTAGTGAGGAATGGAAGAATATGACTAAAAAACAAAAAGCCCCTTATGAACAGATGAGAAAGAAGAACAAGGAGCAATATAACCAAAAAATGAAGGCTTACAAGCAGATGAAGGAAGAAGAAGCTACGAATCACAAGAAGGAAGAAGAGGAGCAAATGAAACTTCAAATACAAGAAGGCCTAACAGTTGGCCAAGAAAAAGAAAAGACCGACAACATAATAAAGAAAAACAAAGAGAAACATCAGAAGAAGAAGCAATAGAATGTCGATCCGCCTACAGGATCACATCTTCTTTTCAAAATGTTGATCCGTCTGCAGGATTAAACTTCTCTCTTTCTCTCTCTCTCTAATTTTCTTTTTGTAATGTACTATTCTCTGTTTTGTTCACTCTTCTCATATAAGTTTTTTTTTTCTTTTTGTTTTTTAATTTTCTATTTTCATGTTTTTCAATTTTTTATTAGTATGTAATTCTGTCGAGAACTAACACCTTTTTGAAGGAAAAAACTCCATTGTTTTTGGTGAAATTATGTAGAATAAAATCAATTGGATGGAGACTTGAGAGTAGAAAACTATGTGTTCACTAATGGTGTGAGTTGGAGACTAGTAAATAAGTATGCTAAGGCCTCTTCCAAATTGCCATTGTTTTGGCTATTTTTAGCTTACGCACATGAGTCTCATGATTTCTACTTACACTTTTCGTTTCAAGTCAAATCTACATTGCTACCTACTATCTCCTCATCTTTGATTGTTTTCCTTTTCACTGATCAGGATCTTATATATATATATAATATTTTAATTAATAATTTATGACTGTATTTATAAAATATTTATCCTTTTAGTAATTTTATTATAAGGTAATATTATATATTTAAAAAATACCAATTTGGGGTGTACATACAATTTGTGAAGGGTAGGAATATTATCATTTTTTATGGTAAACTAGCTTTTGTAGTGGAGTTAATCCCAAGATTTTTTTCTGACATGGTACGAGAGCTAACTTATGAGTAGAAGTTTACCCACACTTTATAAACCAATATAAATTCATTTCTTCAATCAATGTGGAACTATCTAATGTCCTCAGCACCTGCACCTATGTTACTGAGTTTAGGTCATGCACAACTTAACACTCGACAGCGTCTGCATTTATACAGTTGGGTTTAGGCCATACAACTTAGATAGTGTTTAACCCAAGCTCTGATACCATATCAGAAAAGTGTTTTGGGTCTACTTCTACCACAAAAGCTAGCTTATAAGTGAAGGTTTATTCCTTACTTTATAAACCAAAATAAATTCACTTCTTCAACTAATGTGTGACTATCTAATAATATGTATCTACTTAAGCTGCTCAATAAAGTTAACCACTGAAAAATAAAGCAATTGGTTTTGGACGAATTGTGGTTTTGCTTTTGGAATATATCTTGTATCCCTTACAATCAAATGTCATAAAACGTTTTTGACTAAAGAATGACATTACTTTGTACTATGTTACTTAAACATTTCGTCAAAAACTTCACCTAAATGGTATGGCAAGTGACCTATAATTGTTACATTATCCCATGATCTTTATGGCAACCACAAATCACTTATCATGTTATTTATACTACATTTTGGGATAACCTTTAAAACACTGTAGCATTGTTCTATCACAAATGTAACAAAATGTCTCTTAGAACTTACAGTTGCTCTAATTTTGTCAAATTACCCAGTGCAGATGGCAAAGAACCTGAGAAATTGTTTGATGCAACAGAGCTGCAAAAAATAAAAAGTAAATTATATAATGAATAATATAACTAAGTTTATAGTGATTCGAAACATTTAAAATAAATTTTTGTAAATTAGAAAAATTGTGTAAAACAATTTCAAAGTTCAAATCTAAAATCCATTTTGTTTTTTAGAATAAATGACAAGATGATTAAAGTGAAGGGGTGCTCACCAAATAACTTCTCATATTCTAACAATGTGTTTACAATACATAGCATATATTTTTTGATTAACTTAACATTTCGACTTAGACTTGTGACCTTCAACTTCGTGTCTTCTCATAAAATGATTTAGACAATTAAATAAACTAAGAGCAATTAATAACTATTAATTTAAGAGTAAATAAATAACTGTTGAAGTCACAGATTTAAGTTAATATACCCTTAACTTTTAATTAAAATATTCATTAATATTTTCTAATCATCGGTTATGGATATGTATTTTTCTATCACTAATATATACAACTTAATTTTAAAGAACCTACATTTCATTATAACATTAGGATCATTATATTGCAATGTTTGTGGAAACAACCATCTAGAATTCTTATAATCTAATAATTACCAGACAATCAAACCAAAAGATCACAAAGGGAAGTTGCAGACAGAGGAGGTGGCCAATATTCTGAAAAGTAAACAGTAGTTGACCCTTGCATAACATATAGAGTAAGAATGGTGTAGATGTTATTACTTACAGTGATCTTAAATCAGTCAGCATTCCAAGTTCTATTGGTAGCTCCCCTGATAATGCATTTATGCCAAAGCTCCTGATCAGAATGAGAAGTAAACATCAGAAAAAGAAATAATTACAGTACATTTGTCATGCCCTATAAGTCCAGAATAAAAATCTTCAGCAGCCTACAGGTATTGCAAGGCAGTTAGATTCCGAATTGATGCGGACAGAGGACCTGTCAAGTAATTTTGACCCAAGTTCCTGTTCGAAGAAAAACAACATCAGAGTATTCAAGAACAGACTATGCAGGTTCAGTCATGGAGGAAAATTACCAATCTGGTGCAGTGCAACTCCAACATAGAAGTAATCAATAAAATGCAGAACTCAAGTAAATATATATACACAACATGAAACCATACAGATCGTCGAGGTAAGTCAAAGTCCATAGCTCATCTGGGATCACGCCAACAGCGTCCAGAGCGTAAACTTTTCTGCCAGGAAAATCTAAACAGTTAGTAAGAACGGTAAGAAAGAATTATATATTCTACAGCCATGTCACGTCTCTAGTAGCCGAATGCACAGCTCTGCAATGCAATTGATATTCAATTCTCTAGGAATGCAATAGCTCACAAGCCTGAAATTGCGAGGGAAACTGAATTTGAAGCCATCAGAGCTAATTAAGTGAAGCCATTTTACTTGTTGCTCCTAATTCTACACTGGAACAGCAAAGTAACTTTTGGTTTGGACATGTCCACACTAGTATATCAGGTGCTGCACTGATACTTGTCTGAGTAACATGTATACAGAAATTAAGTATTTGTACACGAGGATCATACTCTTATTGGTTGCTGAAACTTGTTAATCTCCACTATATACGAAACTAAAGTTGGGAAATTGAAACTTTAACAAAGTTGTAAGCTGAAACTAGAAACATTTTGACCCATTATAAACAATATCTGCTTTGGACACAAAATTCCTCATGGATTTGCTTAAGGATTTCGCAGTCCAAAACACGTCTACACTCTAAGGAACTCACACAATATATAGACTAGTTAGAACCATCTCTTCCTAGCCATGTGGGAAATGATGACTCAAACTAATATTACGGGTTTCTCATATCAACAACTACATGCATATGCAAACATCATATATGCATGATCAAGAATGAGAATAAATGCATTTGTTTCATACACTAAAAATGTATGCAAACATCATATATACAGTTATTATTGAAGGGTCCTCTTAACTTAGTGCATTGAATAGAGATCTTTACGTTAATGATCTGTCCTATGTTTGAGATAATTAAATACAAAATTATACAAGTTTTCACGTCAAATATCGGTGTAGTACTTGATATTAACCTATGCATGTGGCAAAAAGTAAAGAAAACTTACAATTTGGTAATGCGACAAAGAGTGTTGTTATTGTAAGAACACTCGCATTTTATAAGAGGGTTGTAAACGTTATTATCAATGGTGGTGGAATCAATGGCAGCTCCACTGCATGGCTCTCCACTAATATTCCACTGATCCTGATTAGCTTGTATCCCCCATTGTTGAAATATAGAATTCAATGCTCTCACTGTCACCATTATTTTCAAGTGGCAGTCATTTTCCCAAACTTTTGAGCAAAAAAGCTAACAACTTCCTCAAACTTTAACATCAGTTGAACTTGATAAACATTCATCATTACTTAAAAGTTATATATTTATAGAATTATGATACATACGATAACGACTCCAGACTAGAAGATTGTCATACTTAACTGAATAAGAGCACTCGATCACCAAACCATAATAATCATTCTCAATTTCTATCTTAATTAAACTCCACATTTTAGAACCCATCAAATTAATAAGCTTCAATCCTAGTGATTTTTAAAGTATTTCTCATTAAAAATCAACTAGAAAATAAAATATATATATAAAAAAAAAGAGATCAAAGGTTTGAATTACTGTTAAGTAGACATCAGTTAGTGTCAATTATCACGGGGTTTAGGAACATTTATTATCCAAAATCAACCAAAAAAAATCAGAAAAATCATAAATTGCTATTTGTGTTCGTTAATGTCGATCAATTAGTATCAGTAAGGGAACATTTCTCATCCAAAAATCAGTAAGAAAACAAGAAAAAATCACAATTTTCACTGGTATTAGTTAGCGTCAATTAACATTTGTAAGTGTTAATTAACATCAATTATGGGGCAGCGCTCATCCAACGTCAACTAAACTATCATAAAAATTATAGGTTCAATTATTGTCAGTTAATATTAATCAGAGTCAACTAGCGTACGTCAATAGTGTTGATTAGCATCGATGAGTGTCAATTAGCATTGGTTAGGGAGCATTTCTCATCCAAAAATCATATCACGGGTTTCGATAAGTCTCCCAATCGCGTTGGTTAGTGTCAAATAGCATAGGTTAGATAACATTTCATTTAAATCATTAAGAAAATTTGAAAAATCACATGTTTCAGTTGTTTGTTAGCATTGGTTGCTGTCAGATAGTGTCGATTAGCGTTGGTTAGTATTATTTAGTATAGATTAACATAAATTAGTAAGCATTTCTCATCCAAAAATCAGAAATATTACCTATTGTTCTTTAGTGTTAATTCGTGTTGATTAGCATTAGTTAGTATCAATTAGTATTGATTAGTGTTGGTTAAGGTATGTTGAACGAAGTTTGAAGAACCAAGAGATAATTGAAAATGAAGGTTATGGAAGACGAGGATGACGACAATGGCTTATTAAACAATTTTTAAATATTAAAACGATGCCGTACTGGTGTAATAGTAGAGCCCATTTACAGTGATTTTGGTTTTGGCCACGTGAAAGTGGTCCACTTCTCTCTGTTACTTTATAATCTCTCATTCATAAACAATTTATTATAAATTATCTTTCATGCAAATTTTTAAATTAAATTAATAATTTTTCATTTCTCAAAAAAAAAAAATAATTTTTCATACAACGGCAATAATTTTAGGATCTAAATCCTCTCTTAATCTAAGTTTTTTTTTTTAAGCATGTGATTGGAGATTGCAAAATAAATATGAAAATGATCACATCTTAATCATTTATTAATTATAATGTCTCGTAAAATTAAATTAGATCAGTTAAAGGCTCAAATTAGGATGAGTTTCCCATATAAAATTTAGTAAGCATGTATTTAGAAACCGTTGAGATGGAAAGGAACATCTAATAACTCAAAAACAGACTTCAATTAAGTACAATTTTTGTAAGAAAAAATATTCGCGCCATGTAGAAAAAGCAATCATTAAGTAACTAATTAACTCATAAGTTCGAGTATATAGACAGAATCAATTTGCCAAGAAATACAAATTTAATTGCAGGGAAGATTTCGAAAAAAATTCCAACATGAAAAAACCTATCATTACATAACTGTTCAACTTAAAAAAAAAAATCAAAAAAACAATAAACAATAAACAAAACAAAACAAAGCTCTAGCCAACATAAAATTAATAGAAAAATATATAGATGTTGTTACGGAAAAAGACTCGAATTAATGTTTAGTAAAACAAGCACTGAATCACTGATAACATGTATACTATATGCTAATTCGAAGCTTCATCATTCATGCATGCATATTGCATACCTTCATTAGGATCAGTAGCAGCTTGAGTTTGATTATTCTGAGCTTGAATTACTTGAACAAAGCCAGAGATGCATACCCAATAAACAAAACCAAAAATCACTAGAACTAATGGTGGTGGTGGTGGTGGTGATCCCAACTTGATCATCATCAGCATAGAATTATGTATTGTTGTTCTGCAACACTTGATCCTTTAAAGATGGTTTATTGATCAAACTATACATTATAAATTTGTGGAATATGAGATATGTGAGGTTGGTGAGGCAGAAACAAATAAGAGAGAGACATCTCAACGCATGAAAAGGACAGGACCGTAGACCGTTTACATTAGTTATGTCCCTTTCAGGATTAATTCTACCATAGAATGTCCAAATCTTTCACCATCAATGATCTTTAGATTTCTGTTTTCCAAAGGGAGAAAAAAGGAGAAATAGATTTCGTCATGAATGATCATATATCAAAACAGTAAGTCGTTTTGATGAAAATTGTCCTGGTCGTTAATTTGAATAATCTTCTTGTGCATGTTTTGACTTATTTTTCCTTCTTTTTCTATATTTATTATATTTATATATGACTATGTACATGTAAAGTCTAAAAGTTAAATTTAATTTTGACAACAATTATTATGGTCATGAAATGATGTTCCACGTATGTTCTCTCTCTGTCTCCCTCTCTTTTTTTTTTTTTTCAAGATTATTTCTAATTTATTGCATTTCAATGTGAAGATGTGCATATAAAGCTTAAAAGATAATTCTGTTCTATGTCATGTTTGTTGATAAAATATCATTATTCGAAAAATATTTTGTGGAAATGTTTTCTAAAAAAATTTATTATAAATTAAGAGTTGAAAAAGAAGATATAATTCAAATATAGGATTTCATTAATATGGACATTAAACCGTTACAAGTATATATTGAGACATTGCTAATTATTAATTACAGTTGAAATTTAGGATTTCTTTTTTTAAAGGATTACAAGGTATTCTACCAATAATGGTCAAGTCAATAGTTGCCTTTATTTATCCTAACATGTGCTATTCAAAAATATACTTCCATAATATCAATATATATCCTACAATAAGATGAGAAAACTCGCCACATATATTGGTAAATACACATGGTAGGACCTATCACGAATATGAAAGGGAAAAACGCAAATCACTTAAATTATAAGTGAACATGCAAAGTAAGGATAATTAGAAATAAGAATGAATTGCACAACACCTCCTTGAGATTTGCCTAAAAAACAAACGAAACCATATTTGCTATTTTATTACACAACACCCCTATTATGTTAGTCAAATTCTGTTAACTTTAACCGTTGACCAATGTCTTAGTCAAATGACCATTTTGCCCATGGATTAGATTAAAAAAAAATTAAAAAGAAAAGAAAAACATCATTTCTCATGAAAAATACAAAGGATGAAAAATAAATAAATAATAAAAACAAAACTGATAAAAAATAAAAACAAAAGGCCATTTCCAGACATGAAACCAAAAGGCCACTTCTTTCTCCAACACTGACGATGGTGATGGAGTAATGGGTTTCTATCGCCGACGTTTGTCATCGATGATAGGGACCCATATCTATCATCTCCATTGCACGATGGAGACTACGGAGGGTCTCTATGTACGATCTAGTCTTCATCGCATATAGAGACTAGTTCGAGTCTCCATGTAAATGAGACTACCTCTTTCGAGTCTTTGATGATGGAGAATCAAGGCCCTTCTTCGCTAGAAACCCCTGGTCTGAAAATTTTTTTTTTAAAAAAAAAAAAATTGGTTTTTCATTTTTGTGTTTTGTTCTTCTTATTTCATCCATTATTTTTTATATGTTCTTATTGTTTCATCCAATTGTGTTCTCTTCTTCTTCTTCTTCTTCTTTTTTTCTTGTGATGGTGATAGATTGGTCGATGATTGGTGACACATCTGGGTTAGTGATAGATTGGTTGATAATGGTGGATGATGATAGATTGGGATTGGTGTTGAACTGTTTTTTTTTTTAATTCTTTGACTTCAATCTAGTGTTTGATGGGTTGTAATGGCTTCTGGTTAAGGTTGAAGATGAAGTCACTAGGTTAAGGTTGTTGGGTTGAAGTTATTGGTGATTATGGTTATGGTTGAAGATGAAGTTGTCGGTGGTTATGATTGCTGGTCATTATGACTGGGTTATTGGGTTAGTAATGGCATCTGGGTATTCGGCAATTGGATTTGGATATGGAGATAATGATAGATTAATGGAGATGATAGATTGGTGTTGGTTGTGGTTGATGATGATACATTGGTCATTATGGTTACTAGGTTGTGATAGCATTTGGGTCTCTGGTTGTTGGTGCGTATGGTATGATAATAGATTGGTGGAGATCAATATTTTTTTTTTAATTTTTTTTCAGATTTTTCTAATTCTTTAATCTCTACCATCCATCTTTATCCATCGTTTTTATTTTTAAGAAAATTTTAAAAATTAATTTTTTAAAAATAAAATTATTAAATTTAATTTTTAAATTAATCTCCACTGTCCATTATATGGTAAACGGTGTAAATCTCTTTTTTTTAATTATTTATTATTTTTAATTCTTTTTTTTTTATAGTTTAGATTTTAAAAGAAAACAATATTTAAAATAAATTTGCACAATTATTTTATTTTATTTTTATTTTTAATTATTTTTTGTCTTATTGATGAATAAAATGGTCATTTGATCAACATTTCTAGTTAACCGTTAAAGTTGATAAAAGTTAACCAACAACATAAGGGTTTGGCGTAATAAAATAGTAAATGTATTTCCATTTATTTTTAGACAAATCTTATGAGGGTGTTGTGCAATTCGTTCATAGAAATAATACCTTTGTACATGTCAATATAAAAATTATATAAATGAATTAGCTGATATAATAATTTTATAAATGATTTGAAGATAATTCCATTAATTTATACTAAAGTCAAGATTGGTTGAATTATTCAAATAAATTCTCAAATAGCAAAGTTAACTGAAAAAAAGTCCTCTGTCTATAATTGAAAATTTAAGGTTCAGATTTTAGCATTTATACTTACCAAAAACTTTCATTAATTTTCCACAAAAGATATGATGATATGCCTATCCACATTGTATCTCAACAACTAAAGGTATTAAATCATCTTCTCGTTCAAATTTAATGCAAAAAATTCAAACTATGGACTAATAACAAGCATGTAGTAGATGATTTGCATTGTACGTCAACAAACACCAAAAGTCACAAATAATCCTCTCATTCAACATAAATGCATAAAATTAAAACAATTTAAAATTGAGGTATAATGAGTCGACCCAATTGAAGTAATAACTTATACATGCCTCAACATGTGTCGAAATTCTCTGTCTTGTCAAATATTTCATTATTAATTCATGAATGATCACCATCAAATTGTCATGGTTCTAACTAGGACCAATGGCAACACATGGGTGGGAAGGCTACCCACATAAATTGATGAGGAAATGTTATCATATTGTTTAGAACCTACACCAAGAGGTGTGAGAGCTGTGGCTTTTAACCAAAAACACCAACAACCAGCTACTCTTTTCCAATATTTTTTTTATTGTTTCACTTAAAAGCTTTTTTCATTAATTTAATAATATAATTTATGTAAATAATTGATCCCTTCCTTTTTAAAGACTTAGACAAAATCATCCTTTTCTGATATACTTCCATAAATTACTTTACTAGTTAATGTTAAGCAAATTTAGGGTTAATTTGGTATCTCAACAGCATCACTCTTTAAAATTAATAAACCAAACAATCCATAATTTGAAAAAAATGCTTTTAATGAACAACCAAGCTATCAACAACTTTTATTTAAAAACTTTAATTGTAGAACCTCTATTTTTTAAATATGTATTTGTAAAACTCTATTTGCATAAGTTCTCCCCAACTAATCCTTATTGCTCTAAAACTCTTTCACTTTTTTTTTTTTTTTAAACAAAATACACTTTCACTTATATTCATTTATTACTCATATATTAAAAGCATGCTCACAAATCACAATGCTAAAGACAGCCAAGATATGAATATCGTCTCATAACACCAATATACATATCAATATCATTTTTTTAAGATATGGCATTTAAGAAAAATTTACTCTGTATTCATTTATTTCTTCATATATTAAAAGCATGTTCACAAATCACTATGATAAGACGGCCAAGGTATGAATATCGTCTCATAACACCAATGTACACATCTATTTCTTGTTTTTAAGATATGGCATTTAAGAAAAATTTACACCTTTTAAGATCAAATGATAAGAGAAAATTCTAATTGCCATCATCCAATTCAAAGTACCTCAAACAAGAAACCCAATCACATGAAAAAATTCAGTTGAAAAATTGAAAGAAATCATCAATTGTTTGGCAAACAAACGGTGTCTACATGGTGGTTGATGTTATGTACTCAAAATATCTAGCTTTTGTAATGATTCTTCGAGTGAAATATGTCAATTATTTAATGATCTTATTTGTTTTATCTAGGTGAGTCATGCAGGTGGGTGATGAGTAATCCATGGTATTTTCAAGGCAAAACCATGCATTACATGGGCTGAAATGATTGCAAGAAACAATTGCATGGGCTGAGTTAAGAATGTGAGTTTAATTTAAAACCATGTCCAGGCCATGCCGTCAGAAGAGATATTCAGCCCATGTTTCAAGCCCAGGCAATCAGCGTGAAAAGAAGGAAGTCAAGTAGCAGCTGTCATACGAATGAGGCCAAGTCTACACGCAGCCCATGCGAGCTGTCACATGGATAATTGATCAATGCAGCAGCCTTGAAACTTCATGCATCCATACACCACACAAGCAGAGCACCAGCAGCTGTCACAAGGAGTACAGTTCGAACAGTAGCTGTCGCATAAAGAAGGAAGCGAGAACAAAGTGCGTGCAGGTCATGAAGCCACGTACCCAGAACCTCGTCCAGCCCATTAAACAATCACAAGCAGAACGTCCAGCCCATTAAACAATCACAAGCAGAACGTCCAGCCCATGCACGAGCAGCAGAGGCCATGCACCAGAACAGTCGCGATTCGGTAGCGGTTCATTCGTGATTCTGCAGAGAATTTTTCGCGATCTTGCAGCGATTTTTGGAGAGATCCTTGGCATGAGTTGAAACCTTATTTGGCAACTTATAAAATATGTTTTCAGTCACATAATAGGGGGGATCCAGTAGCCGCACAACCACAGCCTTTGAGAGAGGACGAAGATGAGCTTGAACATTGCTGTTGAGGGCTGTACTTGGAAGACACGAGCTGCACATTTTTGACAGCCCTCCATCATCGTTCTTGGCAGGTTTCAACACCGTTTTAGGAGAGCTTTTGGCTGCCGTTTACAGTCTTTAGAGAGGGCTTGAGAGTGAGGTTGAAGGGAGGCTAAAAACATTCTTTTGCAACGTTTAAACCAGCCCGTAATGCAGTTCTTTGGGAGAATTCTGCAGCAGATTTTCGCTTGGCTTTCGGCCACATGTTCAGATCTTTGTGAAGAGTTTGGACGCGGATTTAGAAGCTGGTTTTGTAAACATAAACCACCAAATTTTCAGCAGCCTCCAAGCGTATTTCGTAGCAATTTGAGCAGCTTTGGAGACCACCGTTGCGCCGAACATCAACTCATGTCAACGTTTGAAGGTTTAGCAGTTCACCCAACATCAACATTGATGATTCATGGTGTAAGCAAGAGAAAGAAAATTGGATGTTTAAAAGTGAGAAAGCCGACGTTCAAGCCACCGAGGACAAGGGATTCACACTTTTAACTAAGAATTCTTTTTACTGTTCAACTTTATTATTTAAACAATGTGATTGATTTATTTTTGTGGATTGATGATGGACTAACAATCCTAGATCTAGGGTGCCTACGTAACACCCTAACCCATAAACTCACCTTATATATTGATTATTGTTTTAATTGATTTCTCATTATTTTGTAATCCATTCTATTTTGATCTTAATTCGTCTAAATTAATGGATCACTGATTTAGATGACTTGATAAACATTAATGTACTTGACAAAGGTAGTCATATGTTTAGATATGAAATAGAATGGCAAGAATTACATGTGTTTAGGTTAATTACATTGTCATAGATATATAGTCGGTTAATTAATTTAAGTAAGTCCTCAATCAATCATATGATGGGAATAAATTAATAATGGTAGAAATATAGGTTGGGTGAATTGGTATAGTACAATTGTAACTCTAGAATCTCATTCTCCTTGGTTGTGATTATTTTATAATTTGTTTTCATTATTATTTTATTTTCAATTAAATTTTTATAATTTATTATTTTACGAGTTTGGATAAGTTATTATTTTATGGTTTAGTACTTGACATAAGCCAATTTAGACAATCCTCATGGGAACGATAGTTTACTTATCACTGTATTACTTGTGAGTTTTGTCTACTTTGTTATGGATCTCTAGTATGAATTTTGTATTGTGTTTTTATTGAGTGTATTGCACACTAGAAATTTGTTATCAGTACTCCATAGCTATTACACTCATTTACTACCCAATTAACTATTATCTTCCTCATGTAATCATTTTAATCATGTTTTAATAACAAGTGAAATGCAAACTATCCAAATAAAGATTATGTTAAAAAATACTATAGATACATCTAAATTCAAAAGTTAAGATTACTAGTCATTGAATTTAATGTAAGGATCCATACAATTTTAAAATGTTAAAATAAAAAATATATTTTATAAGAAATAAGTAATATTAGGTTTTTTAAAATTTTATTCAAATTCATACTCAATGATGTGATATATGAGTTATTAAAATCTTGTAAATCATGAAATAATGTAAAAATTAATAGGATCTTGATAACTTACATCCTATATCATTTGGATATAAATTTTGACAAATTTTTTAGGAAGTTTAACATCACTCTAAGAAAATATATTGCTCTCATAATAAACTATCACGTAATTATACAAATCCTGTATAAATGTTAGATCTGTATCCACAAACAGAATTAACGTGCCAGCATCAGTCTTTATGGAAAAACTATGTCCTATAAGGTGTGGGCCAAACGACATGACGTTTTCGACAAGGCGTGCCATCTTTGATTCTCAAACAAAGTGACTGCGTAGCTTCTCTATCGCAATACAAGACCTATGATCATCTCAAGCTCCACCTCCCAAAACATTTCTGCGAGCTCCCACTTCTTGGTTTCCCTTGAAACTTCCCAAAGGACCCAACAATGCATCAATTCATTGAATACATAGAGTCCTACGCTTCACATTTCAACATCCATCCAAAGTTCAAGCAAGTTGTGTAGAAAGCTGAGTTCAAT
Organism: Nephelium lappaceum; assembly: GCA_021234005.1. Taxonomy (NCBI): domain Eukaryota; kingdom Viridiplantae; phylum Streptophyta; class Magnoliopsida; order Sapindales; family Sapindaceae; genus Nephelium; species Nephelium lappaceum. Next base: position 6,691,324 of record CM038005.1, read on the forward strand.
CATGGTTGTGAGTCCTGGAGGATCCAGACTCAGGATTGTCAGTACATTTCATGGTGGCTGATTGTTGCCACTGGCGAGAATGTCGAGCTCGTCGAGCCTGATATCTTTGGCATTGATAGGTTTGATGGATTTGTTGTGCACATAAGTAAATACAAGTCTGGTTCTGTATTCAAGAACCGAGTCATGGTTGATGGGTGTGGAACTTCTGGCATAGAAGTCAGTTTGGTTTTGTGTTCAGTACATTTCAAGGTGGCTGATTGTTGCCACTGGCGAGAATGTCGAGTCCATCGAGCCTATGTCATGTCCATCAAGCGTGATATCTTTGGCATTGATAGGTTTGATGGACCTGTAGCGCACACAAGTGAACCACAAGTCTGGTTCTATGTTTCAGGAATCAGCGGGTCATGGTTGATGGATGTAAAAATTCTAACATGGAAGTCAGCTTGGACCCCACGATGCAATCCCCCACATGGTTGTTAGAAACACTACACATATTCTGCCTAGAGAGATGTTTGATTTTTCAACATTTGGTATAGCCATGACACTACTGAAATGGTTGCCTTTAAAGCTAGTAGGCAAGGTCCTACTATTAATGGCAAACTTCACTTTAGGAAGCACAGACCAATGGGGTATCCGGCGATCGAAAACAGATCTAATTGAGCTAAAAAATGCCACCCGGAAAGACACCAGTGCTTGATGTTAGAGCTTTGTCCTAGATAAAATTAGGCAAAATTAAGGTGATGAAAAATGTGCAGGAGATAACAAGAAATGGAGCCAAATTCACAGATGGACAAGAGAAGAAGATTGCTGCTATAGTCTTGGCAACTGGGGTCAAAAGTAACGTGCCTACTTGGCTCAAGGTAAAAACATTTTTACATGACTTGTTAACATTCATTTTGTTTTTAGTTCTGTCATGTTGTGTATCGCCTATCAATTTTGTTTAGTGAGAGAGAGAGCCAGAAGCCTACAAATCCCTTTTTTCTTCCATGCAAAAAGGAATAAAATTAGTTGTATTTTGTTTGGATTATTCTACTTTTTGAATATTACACCCAAAAAAATGATTTATTATTTTATGGGGTTTTTTTTTGTTATAATGTGTAACTCTCATCAAAAGTTGTGTTTTCTGAGACTCCGTTTTGCTTGGTCAAACCCATAAAATGTCCCCCTTTCTGCTATTTTCTAGAGGATAAAAAACATCTGCAAAATGGGTTCTAGGTGCTACAGATTTTTTCTTCTAATTTTTATTTATTTGTTTATTTATTTTTGAAACCTTTTTTTTTTTTTAAATATGGATTGCAGGGATGTGACTTTTTCAAAAAGAAGGCATGCCAAAAACCCCATTTTCCAATGGTTGGAGGGAGATAGTGGACTCTACACAGGTGGTTTTACAAGAAAAGGACTTCTAGGAACTGCCTCTAATGCTGTTAAAATTGCAAAAGACATTTTCAAGGCAATGGAGGACAATCAATGACTACAATAAATCCTCATTATCATGATTCATGATTTGATTTCAATTTTTCTCTTCAGAATTTCTTCAACTCTTTTGGTTCCTGTAAATGCACCACTTGTGCCGATCGAAGAAGCTATCAGGTGCATTGTGTCGTTGTGTTTTCTAATTGCCATGCATTTGCTTCCAATTTAATATGCTTTCAAACAATCCTAGTTCCACGTATCTATTTCGCAAGAATTATGCTTCTAAGGCCAAAAAACATACAAACCCTTGATGTACGTTAGGAAAAATTTTTACACTTATGAGAAAGACTCTTTTAATTCCAAATGCTCATTTTTAATTGTTTTTGTATTGTTTGGTTATCACTTCAATAAATCTTTGGAATAAATAAAAAAGTTGTTTTTACTTTTAAATACTAAATATTTAATATAAGTTTATTATATTTTATTAATTTCACAATATCCTTTTAACGTAAAATCCTAACAAACTACTTCTTTAACATTATCTTTTTGATAATTTAATCATTTAAAAGAGTTTTATTAAAAAAAAAAAAAAAAAGAGGAGAGAGAGAGAGAGAATTCTTCTTACAATCCCTTTTTTTTTTTTCCTTTTCACATTTATTCTCTAAAGAAAGTTTAATTAATAATAAAATTTGTAACGATATTTATTTTGTTCCAAAATGGCTTTTTATTGCAAATGATTGTCTTTAAAGTTGGTAGACAAAGTCCTACTATTAAATACAAACATCACTTTAGGCAATATAGGCCAATGGGGCATCTGGTGACCGAGAACCAGTCCAATTGAGCTCAAGACTATGATTTAACCATGGTCATGAGTCCTGGAAGGTCCATAGTTGACCATGGTTGCGTGTGCCTTTAAAGTTGTGCTCGAAATATTGGAGCCAAATTTAGGTGATGAAAATGCGCAGGAGATCATAAGAAATGGAGCCAAATTCACAGATGGAGAAGGAGATTGATTCTATAGTCTTGGCAATTGGGTAAAAAAGTAACGTGCCTCCCTGGCTCAAGATAAAAACATTTTTACGTGACTTGTTAACATATATTTAGTTCTTAATTCTACGACGCTGTGTATCACCTATCACTTTTGCGCAGTCGGAGAGAAAGAGTCGGAAGCTATAAATCCTTCTTTACCCCAAGCAAAAAAGAAAAAAATTAGTTGTATTCTGTTTGCATTATTCTACTTTTTTTAATATTATACTCCAAAATTCAAATGTTGTGTTTTCCGAGGCTCCATTTTGCTTGAGCAAACCCATAAACTGCCTCCCTTTTTGTTGTTTTCTAGAGGAAAAAATAATATCTGCAAAATGGGTTCTAGGGGCTGCAGATTTTTTTTCTTCTAATTTTTATTATTTGTTTATTTATTTTTAAACTAATTTTTATATATTTTTATGTGGACTGCAGGGATGTGATTTTTTTCACCAAAGAAGGCATACCAAAAGCCCCATTTCCCAATGGCTGGAAGGGAGATAGTGGACTCAACACAGTTAGCTTTACAAGAAGAGGACTTTTAGGACCCGTCTCTGATGCTGTTAAAATTGCAAAAGACATTTTTAGAGCTATGGAGGACAATCAATAACTGTAACAAATCCTGTCTTCCTTAAAAATCATGAAAAACTACCATCATCATCATCATGATTCATGATTTGACTTCAATTTTTCTCTTTAGAATTTCCTCAACTCTTTTGGTTCCAGCAAATGCGCCAATTTTGCTAGAGAAGTATCAGGTGCATTGTGTGGTTGTGTTTCCTAATTTCCATGCATTTGCTTCCAATTTAATATGCTTTCAGACAATCCTAGTTCCATGTATCTATTTCTCAAGAATTATACTTCTAAGACCAAAAATAACATACAAACCCTTTATGTACGTTGGAAAAACTTTTGCACTTATGAAAAGATTTTTTTTATTTTTTTTTAATTCTAAACGTTCATTTTAATTGTTTTGTATTGTTTAGTTATCTCTCCAATAATCTTTCGAACAATTTAAAAAATTATTTTTATTTTTAAATACTAAAATATTTAATATAAGTTTGTTATATTTGTTAATTTCACAATACCCTTTTAATGTAGAATCCTAATAAAAAAACTTCTTTACTATTGTCCTTTCAATAATTTTATCACTTAAAAGATTTTCATTTAAAAAAAAAAAAACTAAATAAATAAAGAGATTTCTTCTTACAATCCATTTTTTCTTCTTTTCACATTGATTGTCAAAAGACACTTTATTTTTAATAGTAAAATTTGTGAAGATATTTATTTTGTTCCAAAATACCCTTTTGTTATTTCACAATTCTTTTTTACAAACATTTTATTTTATTTTAAAATAAATAGGCTTATTTGGAATTTTTTTTTTTTTCTCATAAGAAATTGCATTTTCTTAAAATAATTAAACTCATTTCCATGAAGTTCTATTTATCCTAAAAAAAATAAAAAATAAAAATTGCAAGTCAGAACTTGTAAAACCTACTTTTGGTTATTATCTTGTTTTGAATGGCATATATTCACCACAACTTTTTAATGAAGTGGAGGATAAAAAATGTTAAAAAATCGATAAAAATTTTATTGTTATGAGTTAACAAAATATTAAATAGATGAAGAAGCAATAAGATGTTATGTATTCTAAAATTTTGTTTTATTTAATAATTTTAATTAAGAATAAATTTATCATTAATAAAAAAAAATTGAAATGTGGATAGAGATATTTAATGGATTCTCAACAGCATCACTTTTTAAAATTAATAAAACCAAACAATCTATAACTTGAAAGAGTGTTTTTAATTAACAACCAAGCTATCAACAACTTTTATAAAAAACTTTAATTGTTGAAGCTATATTTTTAAAATATATATTGTAAAAGAGTTATTATCATTTTTCCCTTTGATATTTGAGATATTATTATTTTCCCCATTGATGTTTGAGGAACATCAAAATACCATTTGTTGTTACATTGATGTTAAAAAAATTGTGTTATGATATTATCAATCTTTTAAAAGATAAATTTAACATTTACTTTCATCATTATGAAATTCATTAAAATAACATTACAATTTAAGCGAATGTTGAATTTATCTTTTAAAGGGCTAATGATATCTGAACACCATTTTTTTTTTAACATCAATGTAACAATAGGGGTTGTTTTGATGTTTTTTCAAATATTAAAAAAGAAAATAACGATTTTTTCAAATATCAGAGAGAAAATTGATAATAACTGTTTGTAAAACTCTATTTGAATAAGCTCTCCCAAACTCATCCTTATTGCTCTAAAAGTCTTTCAATTTTTTTTTTTTTTTTACGAAAAACTCTTTCACTCTATATTCATTTATTACTCATATATTGAAAGCATGCTCACAAATCACAAAGAAAAAGACAGCCAAGATATGAATATCGTCTCATAACACCAATATGCACATCAATTTTTTTTTTTTTTTTTTTTTTTTAAGAAATGGTATTTAAGAAAAATTTACTCTGTATTCATTTATTACTCATATATTAAAAGCATGCTCACAAATCACAATGATAAAACAGCCAAGATATGAATATCGTCTCATGACGCCAATATATATTTTTTTAAGATATGGCATTTAAGAAAAATTTACACCTTTTAAGATCAAATGATGAGAGAAATTCTAATTGCCATCATCCAATTCAAAGTACCTCAAACAAGAAACCCAATCACATGAAAAAAGTCAGTTAAAAATTGAAAGAAATCATCAATTCTTTGTCAAACAAATGGTGACTGCACGGTGGTCCATCGCTATTACACTCATTTACTGCCCAATCAGTTATTATCTTCCTCATGTAATCATTTTAATCATGTTTAATAGTAGGAGAAACAAAACTATCCACATAAAAAGTAATTTAAAAAGATGTGAGAGATATATCTAAATTCAAAAGTTAAGATTTCTTATCATTGAATTTTAATATAAGGATCCATACAATTTTAAAATATTAATATATATATAAGAAAATTTATTGCACTCATAATAAACCATCATATAATTATACAAATTCTGTATAGATATTAAATCTGTATACACAAATAGAATTAACATGCCTGCATCAATCGCTGTGGAAAAACTATGTCGGTTAAGGTGTGGGCCAAGCGGCATTACGTTTTCGACAACATATTCAGGCCCCATCGCCCACTGTCTCACACACGCTGAAACGCATACAAACCATCTAAATCACACAAATTTATATGTGACCCAAAAGGAGCCAACGTGGCCCAATTAAAACGAGTCATTTTCTCTCAAGACAATTGTATTGCATTACTCAAATGTTAATGTGCCCCTCCGCAGTTTGTTTTTCATCGACATGGAAGCTACTTTATCTCTCCTCCATGTCTCTTCAGTACTGCCATTCCTATATCAAACATTTTCACCAACTTTTCAAAATCAAGAATCGGTTTCGCTTGCCGTGGAAGAAGATGCAGCTATTCGGTTCGAAAACAGAGATCATTTGCCACCATTGCATCCATTAACAATGATGCTTCTAGCTTAACGTATCCTGTTCGGGCTGAGGTCACGTGGCAGATTATCGTTGGTGCTATTGGTATTCTCTTGTTAAGAGGGAAAAAAATGATAATTATAATCATTATATGTATATACGAATTTGATTACCTTACTGGTTGGATAACCTTATTTATCAATAATAAATTTTTGATATGTATATAGTTGTGTTGCTAAAATAATTTATTTATATGGTGCATGCAGCTGGGGTCACACCTTTTGTGGTTGCTGGAGTTGAATTCAGCAAAAGAATTGTAAGTAAATATTAATATCGTAGGCTTAAATTTTATTAAATTAGAGAAAATTAAGTAGGTACTTGTAGCGTTTGATTTCTGTTTTGAAAATTGCTTTTGAAGTAACTTGTGTGGCTGCAGATAGCACAAAGAAGATGTGAGGCGTGTGGAGGGTCTGGACTTGTGTTAAGAGAGAAAGACTATTACAAGTGTCCCGAATGTGGTAATATATATGATTTATGATTTAATATCAATTGCTTTTAACTTTTTAAAATCTTTAATTTTTTCTGCAATTAATTTGCAGTAATAATCCTTATAAAATAACATCAAAGAATGAATTTTGAATTAGCATAAAAAATAATAAAAAAAAAAAATAAGCTTTTTGACACCATTCGTATTTACGAACAAATGTCGTGAGCTATGGTATTTTGTGATATATTATTCGATTAGAGTTCACAAATAGTAATTGTAGTGAGGTAACTCATTTTATTTATTTGATGCTAGTTCGAAAGTTTGCATATTTTTAATTTTTTTTTTTAAACACTTAATTTTGTTGTTTATTTTCATTTAATAATTGCTTCAATTTTTATCTTTTATTCCACATTTGTTAATCAATTTGCAGGTGGATTTCTTCCATGGCAGTCTTGGAAAAGATTCTTCACCGGTTAATATCTATAACGTGAAAACCCTTCACTCGAGCAAATTTTATCTTGCAGCTGGTTGAATCACAATTGAAATATTTGGATGTTCTTGTAAAAATATTGTTTTAATAGTTCACAAACAAAATCAGTAATTTAAGTACACATAATTCAATTCATGATACTAGTTTTCAAAGGAGTTTATGAATCAAATTAGTTTCATGATTGTATCATATTATATAAAACTTATCGATAATCTTTAAATAATATGTCATATCATTAATATGGTCGTATTTGTAATACCCTTGAAGTGAGTTAGACTTGCTAGAAAATGAATTAGAAAATTGGTATCCAAGAGCCCATAATTTAAGATCCAAATTCGGTTATTTGGAAATATTATTAATTAAGTTCGAATTAAATGGTTATTAAATTGATTTTCTTCTTTAAAAGCTAAATTTCATTCGTTGGAAATATTTGAGTCCGAGATTAGTTAAGCCCAATTGTTGTTAAAGGGAAGAAAATCAATACTAAATGAACCCATAGGACTTACTAAGTACTCCTATAATTTGAAAAGTTAATTTTGCTCTAACCCCACTCCACAGTTTTTCTAAATACAGCCATTAACTTTGGAGATAAAAATGAATGGTGTCCACTAACTAATACAATGGCGAGAGGTGGTACTATCTGATACAAAGAAGGTAAAAAAAATAATAATAATAAATTTGAATGTTGTCCCCAAATTTTAATACTATTACATTAATTATAAAATGTAAAGATTAATTAAGTTAAATAAAGTATTAACAAATTATTAAATATTCTTGAAATTGATTACAAAATAAAAATGTTATAAATGTTAAAAATATATATATTAATTTTAAAAATATAATACAAAATATATATTTTATAATAATATTTTATATTTTAAAAAAGTACCAATTTTATTATGTAATAAAATATTTGAAAACAAATTATATGCAAACATTGCATAGCTTAATACAATCTAATACGAAATTTCACCGAATACAGAAATATATAAGAATAGTGCAGTCTAATATAATATAATATAATCAAATCTAATACAATACAATGTGCCAAAAATGGCCTAAATATCTTTGTTCAATTCAGGTCTTATCTCAAAGGTATTTTTTATTGTATTATATAAAAGTTGTTTCTAATAGAGAATATTTATAAACTTATATAGTAATTTGGTTAACATTATTAAATATTAATCATAATATTCAAGTTTATTCCTAAAAAAACAAAAACAAAAGTCTATAATATAATAAATACCAAAATAATTTTATTTTGGAATCTATTATAGTTGTTTGTTTTTAATTGTATCTAATATATTAAAATGTCAAAACATTCAACTACTGGTTGAAAGTATATGAATGTAAGAATCTTTGTTTTCATATGTTTCTATATAATAAAAACAAACAACTTAATGTTATAAACATATGTTTTTACATATATGAATGAATGTCGGTCCATTCATAGAAGTAAGTTTCATCTTTTCAGCTTCCCACTAGCTCTGTCATCATGATCCGTTTTATTATTCATTATAATCTAGGGCAAAAGACAAAAATTATCCATATAATTAAGTGAATTATCATTTTAGTCACTTTCATTAGTTTTTTTTTGACATTTGAGTCACAAAAGTTTTCCGAATGGATATATCATATAAGTGCCCGTAAAATATTTCAAAAACAAAAAATTGTTTAACTGGTTAAAAGCCTATTAAATGTTTGAAAAACAAAACCGTCAAATGGTCCCATTTACACTTAAGCAACTCAGTTTCACTCTCAAATTGAAATAGAAGTTGGAAGAGAATTTGGTTTTCAGACAAGTTACATATAAGTCACATGAAAGTCACTACGATCACCACCAATCATAGTAGTTTACCCTCTATAATCACAACATCATAAAAGGTCTTGACAAATGATTTGCTCATCAAAAATAACAAAGTCACTAATTATGACAGTTTATCTTTATTAATCATATTATCATAATTACTATGACTAGTGAAACACAATTGAAAAATCACGAAGTCACTAATCATGATAATTTACCCTCATTAATCATAATATCATAACTGTCATGACAAGTGATATACTCATTAGAAAATCACCAAAGCATTGATCATGACAATTTACTCTCACTAATCACGACATCTTAACTACCATAAAATGTGTTTTGCTCATTGGAAAATCACTAAGTCACTAATTATGACAGTTTACCCTCATTAATCACGATATCATAACTGTCATCAAGACAAGTGATTTGCTCATCCAAAAATCACCAAATCACTAATCATGGCAGTTTTGCTGCATTGATAACGTCATCATAACTACCATGATAAGTGATTTGCTCATTAAAAAATCACATATTTTAACTAAGTGCAAAATCTTTTCAAACCTGGAACAAGTATAATACCATAACACCCAAATCCAAATTTACATAACAGTAAACCCACAACATCTAAACTGAACAATCAAATTGCACTATAATCAAACAATATATCCAACAAGATTCAATCGAATGAAGGTCAATATGCTATTAGGAAGATGATAGTGTCAAATGTCGATGTTAGTTCAAAATCACCTAGCTTTTGAAGGCAATTGCAACGATGAGAGGGAGAGAGAGGGAGACGACAGATATCAAGAGCGGTTCACCCGGTCTCAGCTACCTTTCACTCACAAACCAGCCAATTTTCAATTAAGTTAATTAAAGGGCAATTTGTCCATTCAATTGGCTTTTGTGATTGAAATGTTAAAAATCTAAAATAATGAGGAGTACCTTAAATGTTAACTTAGTTGTTTTTTGTGACTATCTCATAACATTTTCACTAAAATTTATGTTAACTTAATGTACTTTATGATAGTAAGCCTATACAAAGCAACTTTTACTACTGTATTAATGTGATAAGAACGAGATTGATAAATAAAAGATCTCTGTTCTTTTTGGAGTTATATTTTCTCTTCTTAAGTTTTATGTTTTTTTTTTTCAACTATTTCATAATATATTATAAACATGAGTCTCTAACCATTGTTTGTTTCAAGTTTCAGATTTGAAAGACGCTTGTAGACAACTTAATATATAATCAAAGTTTGAAGCCTGGAGTTCTGAGAAATTGAAAGGTTTCAAGGATTTGTAAAGTATTTTTATTTGTAATCTTGATCCACAAAATAATTGACTTATATTACCTATTGTTTTGAAAAATTTTGTTCTCAATATTTATTTGGGTTGCCAAGAAATAAAAATATAAATTATTTGATTGCATTACAACCAGAAGATTGCAAATTGTAAGATAACACGGAACTTATTAAATAAAATTAATTTTTTCTTATGAAATAAACTAGAGAGATTATTGTAGAAATCTAGTTTGATTATGAACTAAAATCCTCGAAGGATTTAAAATGCTACAAGCAAGTATTTCCAGGTTATTGGAATTTTTGTATATATTAGATTAAACTAACACCATGCATATGTAGTGCATGCACATGGGTTAATATTTCACTAAAAGAATCACTAAATTCGAAGTCAAGAAAATAAATATTAATTGTTTAAATTTTAAAACTCCTTGGATTCAAAAGAATAAGTTTCAAAAAATATTTTGGAAAATGAATTTTAATCTCGGTCGACGGATTGAGTAGTTTTTAATTAACAAAACAATCAACCTATGTTGCAAAAAGTCCTGAAGCACTTTTACATGGAAAAAATTTCTCCAGTATATACTTTGATGATTATTTTATATCTCAAAGTGATTCCCTCTTTCATTTAAGAGAGACAACGAGGAACTTTATGACCCTTCAGTGCAAAATTTAAATATAATTGGTGTTTGATGTTGTATTGGGTAAAATATATAAAGTTGCACTAATCGAAAAGTAGTTGAACATCTTACTAAAGTTCATCTTAATTCTTTTCTTCAAAATGTGGTGATATAGTATGCTCAAATCGCAGTCTTGTAAGTTTATGCATTACTGATTGCTAGAAATATAATCTTGATATATGATACTGAGATATGATGTATCAAAATACCTTAGCAAGAATATTGAAATATGCACGAGAGAATGAGAGGGAGGGCATTTAATATGGGGAGTTATTATTTGAACAAAATATTATGCATTGTACTTTTTTTATTCTTGGCTAGGTTTTTATTTCAGTGGGTTTGCACCCTGTACCACCAAAATTTAATATAAAATAGGCAGTGTATTTTTTTTTTCTCAGTCAAGGTTTTTTCTCTTCGTTCTATGAGGTTTTTACTAGCAAAAGTTTTAATGAAACGTTTTCATTGAAGATGAACATTCAATGAGCAGTGTTGTAAATATATACTTCTTGTATGAATGAATGTTCATCAATCCATGGAAGTAAGTTTCATCTTTTCATCTTCCCACTAGCTCCAGCATCAAGATATATTTTATAATTCATTATGTTTGTAATTTATATCAACTTACTGTAATTTGTGAACCTATATAAAGGAATCCTTACCATTGTAGTTATGTGATATGATAGAAATTGATGAATAATGGATCTCTTCTCTTTGAGGATTATGCTATCTCTTCTATTATCTTGAGTTTTATGTTTTTGTTATTTTATTTTTAAATTATTTCATAAGACTTAACAATTGTTCATCTTTTAGTTTATAAAAAACAAAAGACATTGTTAAACACATCAAACAAATAAAAATTGCTAATCCCTTTGTGTTGTTTCAATCATTTTGAACAATGTGCAAGATAAAAAATAAATAAATAGATCATGCCAACCAAATACATCTAACAATTAAAAATTAAAAATCTAACACAAAACAACAACAACAATAATAACTTGCATTATTTTGAACAAAATACAACACAAAAGATATGTAGATCTCGTCAAAAAAAAAAAATGATCACATCATTTTGAACTAACATACAAGATAATCAAAGCTGGTCAATTAAATGCATCTAACAATTAACAACACAAAATAATAAGAATATATTTGATTAATTACAAAGGCTTATAAAGAAAAGAAAAACAATTTAAGTAGCAAAAGCCTTTATACTAAATTGGTCATTAATGAATTAAACCAAGAGGAGAATACATGATAATCTTTTCCAAAGTCCACTGTTTTTTGACTTAATGTAATATATTCTTTATCTTATAGTCCTTTAAAGTGATGTGAGCACTATAAAAATTGATATGAATCCCTAATCACAAGAAAAAATAAGTATTAAGTTTTGAATTCTTTACAAAATCTCACAATGTTGCTAGACAAATACACTTTTCACACCTATGTATAAATTTTAAGAGAAAAGAAAGAAAATAAATCAATGGTATTGTTTGACCTCTCTTATCTAATTAAAAAAATTGGATGTAGATTATCAAACTAACCAGGCAATCTGGCTTCCAGGGCAGTATTCAACTATATTTTCAGGCTGTGCAGGAAGCAGTGCTTGTCAAGGTTCATGCTCTAAAGAAAGTAGAACACCTCTTGAGCCTTTCATCCATTTGGCATCTGTTTCAGATTCCTATGAAATTGTATTGTAGCTCTTTAATTTGTTTTCAATAAACATTCTTGTGGTAGGCCAAAATCTTTCTTTGAATGAGCAAGTTGTCGCCGCCAAGGGTCATTGTGCAACTTGTAATGGAGAATCTGCAAAGAGATGGATCATACATCAATCAGCTTGAAATAGACACATCACATGTCAATACATGTATAACTTGCTAGAAGGATTGCATGAAAAATCTCCTATAAATATGTTTTGAGCTATAAAGAGCTTTAGAAGGGTACCTGTACAATGGTCGTAAAGACGTCATCTTCACTTAATTGCAAGAATTGTTCTGCCCAATCATCCAAGCGACCGAAAGAAGCTTTCTGTCTCTCAGCTTCAAGCAAAGCAGAATCGCGATACAAGAACCTCTGCCAAATTTTTTGAACATTTGCCAACCTAAATTGTATTTCTGTCTCATTGAATCCCTACAAGACATAAGGTCACAAGTCAATTAATACTGCCAACTTCCAGTTTTTGGATGCCGAATTACTAACAAATGCATAAAAAGTAATTACCCGAAGTATATTCATCAAATTTGGAATTTCATCCTCACGTATCCGAACAGCAAAGCTGTCATAGTTGAGCACATTCTCATATGGCAGGAAAATCCCATCCTTAACAAGAGGAAATGATAACAACAAAACATGAATGTATGTAGGTATCAAATTCTGTCAGGTCCAATTTGTTTAAAGGTTTATTAGACTACCTGAATAACCACAGGAATGCACCCTTGCAAAATACTATCTTCCATTCGACCACTCCATCCATCTCCAGGTAACACACCGCAAAAAACAGAGCTTGCTAGATCCTCATGATAGAACTCAGAACGTAGCGGAGTAACTATTACATCTTCTGCATGCTGTTTCCCAAGCTTTCCTTCCTTGTTAGGGCTTGAACCAAACTCTTCGGCCAACTTCTGTCTAATACCCATGCTATACCTATATGTATCCCATGTAACTAATTAGATCGTTTGCAGTACATAAAATGTATATTATCAGCTATTTGGAAAATTGACAACCCAATGACACCAGAGGACTACTGCCAGATCACTCACTACCAGTTTGTTTCACTTGGAGGAAAAATGACCAAGGTGTATAGATTTGACTGTTTTTCCAATATCATCCATATATGTTAAACTGCTTTCTTCAAATATCATCAACATATAAAATTTTATGATTAAGTTCATTTGGGCAAGCCACAGATATTTTAAATGACCCATCTCGAAAGGAACAAACAACTCTTTAGTTCTACTTACGAAGCTTCTGGTCTTCCGTCCAGGTAAGCAGGTCCTAGATTTCCGTTGAAGAAAAACAGTGTCTTCCGCTTCTCACGGGGACTGAAAATAAATATATCCATTTTAGATCTTATGCTTTGCAATATCAATTTTATTCATCAAGCAAAAATAAATAAATAATTATTGAAATGCTATAAAGCTGAAATACTTAGACAACAATAAGAAATTTACTTAGCCCAGAGTTTTGATCTCAAGGAAGCGACGTCAGGACGTTTCCAAGCAGGAAGCACTAGATCTTTATCAGGGTCAAAGCATGAATGGTTGCCTCTTCTTATGGAAGAAATTGTATCCCAGTTATCACCCCAATAGGCTGTTGTAGAGTGGTTATGCTTTGAATTTGTATTACCCCAATGAACCAACACCATGCTGTTCCATATCTCCTTAGGGGCATAGCAAGCACCTTCATCCCATGAAAAAAACTGCCCTCAGATATAAAGGTGACATTATTAGCATAGACAATAGTAAATGATGTTATATTTCTTTAATAAAAAATGATGTTGTATTAGCAAAAGACAATTAGAATCTCTTTAATATTCTCCAAACCAGGAATAAGTGAAACCCTTAGTATGTCATACCCAAATATGGTCTCTTCCTGAAGAACGGTTCCAATAAGGAAATTGCTCTTTAATGTGATCATGTGCCTTCTTATAAAATTCTAGAGTGAGAGAACTCCTCAAGCCCATGTGTTCCTGAAATCATTAGAAGACAAAAATATCCTGTAAATAACCATCAATCAAATATTATATGATGCTCTTATAAAAATCTGGATACAGGATTTTTCATAATTTAAGTATTAAGATGAAATACGTGAACTCCACACGATGGTCAAATACTCTTATTATGTGCATGGATGCACAGTCACACACACAGTCGTCTTCATAAACACAAAGACATTCATTATCTTTTATGATAAAAATATGCATAGTAAAATCCATACATCTATAAAACACACATGGATAACAGTTTTAAGATGTAGACCTGCATATTGAAGTGCGGTGCATCATCAGCACGTGTTATGATACACGAATCAAGAACAGGAACAAAGAAAAAATCAGCTTCTTCACCATTTAGAGTTCGATGTGGACTAGCTAAAATACTTTCGTAGAATGCTATCTGCAAACGAATAGCGTGACAAGACCAAAACAAAATATAAGATAATGAGCATATTTAGCAATATACATTGCTCCATGTTAACCTCAGTTCATCCAATACCTGGGAACCATAGAGCTGTTCTGTCCATAATGTTGCATTCCTTTCATCATATATTCTGTTCACACACTCAAACTTAAAATGTCTTCCCTACAACACACAAACAAATTCAATGACAAGGTAACTTTGTCGTTGGCATGCAAGGATATTAATCTGGATTAGAAGAAGTTTAATAAAGAAAGCAATCTGCCGTTCTAACCTCAAGGAGTAGACTGTTGAACTCTGGTGGCAAATCATAAACATAAATAAGGGGTCTCTTCTTTTTCACTACAGCATTAAGATTGACAAGATTTCCTGTGATAGTCGCATTACTAGGAATATCAAGTTGAGCTGGTCGAAGCCATTGAGGCCAGTCTCTTACAGATGATACAACAGATGGAATACTGCAATCTATTCCATACCAGCCATTGTCACACTGAAGACAGACAGCAATTTCAATCATGATAACAGATTGCAATAAAGATGGAAGTAATATTAAAGTCATAATATCAAATGTCATTGAAATAAGCAATGAACTTAAATTGATAAGAGAACTTAGCATAAAACGAGGTGCTACTTAAACATACAAGCAGTTCTCTAGTAGTGGTTTTCTCCCTCGGAGAATTTATTATTGATATTATCCGAATTACAAATCAGGAAAACCTAATGTTTAGGTTGTGAGGGATCCAAATGCATGCTAACATTTGGCAAGGCATTAAGTTGGTCTAATATATCGAATGAAACTAAAGCATGCATTTCTCAAAAAGTGACAGCAAGAAAAACATAGAAAGCAGAGAATAATGAAGCACGTTGCTTTTAGAAAATTTTTCATAGTTAACAAACTCAGTACAATCAAACATATTTACTTCAAAGTTCTGGAAGTCAGTTTTTATGACATCTAAAAAATATTGATTGATACTAATGAATGATTGACCTCAGTTAGAGTCTTAAACATAAGTGTTAGTCAGCGCCTTAAAGTGGGTATTTGCTCTTAACTTTTATGAAAAAACTTATGGTTGGCTGACACTTATAGACATAACCGTTTAGTCTTGAGAACCATTTTCCCAGCTACAAACCTCTCAAATTTTGAATTAGGAACATATTATGTGGCTTGCAGGTAATCTAACCTAAATCAAAGAAAATTGTCAGCATTTGTTACTGAAGACCAAATAATAATAATAATAAAAGGTCTACCCTGGAAGTCTTCAAAATGACACAGGAGAACCAGCTGAATATTTTATACCATATGCTTTTAAAAAAGAAAATAGCAATATATTTTATAATTCCAATTTTCTCACTATAACAAAGACTGACAATTCGTATAAGTGCGACTGCCAATTCTCTACTTTTGACAATTTATGTGGGATGCCACAAGTCATAATTTCAAAGGGAAAAAGAAAAGAACAGTTACCTGGCAAAATCCACCACGGCAATGTCCATGCTCAGAGCATTGGTTAACACAAGTGCATAGCACAGGCACTTCACAAAAACGCCCCGAAAGACAATCATATTTACAGTCACAATCTTCTTTAAACTTGACCTTCCCAGCATATGCTTCCTGCGGGTCCACATTACACCAACCCAGCTTGCTAGCATTTGTTGTGAAAATATTATCGAAGTCAGGTTTTGCCCAGTCAGTCAATTTGGGAACACCAGGTTCAGAAGCTGTTCTGAAACAAAGATTAAATACTATTAGCATTTCGGGATAAAGAAAAGGTACATTAAAATCTAAACCAACCTAAGTTGGGTTAAAAGTGCTTACTTCATTTGAAAGCCACACCCCTCAGCAGCAGGACGATTAGGATATTTTGTTCCTTCTCCGCAGAAGCACATTGCTCTAGTTGTGTCACAATAGGCAGGACAAATTGAAACAACCCATCGCCCATACGGTAGCTCTGGTGTTTTAGGGTGATTGCATTCCAGCTGCAGTCTCTCAGAGCAGCTTTCTCCTGCTCCGTTAGAAAAGATTGTTTAGCTTGTGACAATGACCAAGAAAGCGTCTTATGAAGATAATCTAATTTCTTTGATTGCCTTATGTACTTCAGTTCTTTATAATTTTATCCAACCTCTAAAAAATTTCAAAAACCTTCAAATTAATGAAAATTTTGATATTTCCTTAAATTTATAATTAACCAAAAAGTTCTCAACGAGTTTTGACATTGATCATCTTGGAATTCCACTGAGTTGACTTGCAATCAGAGCGATGAACTTCATAGATGATATAAACTAACATTTAGTACAACAGTTTTATATACAATTACTTAGTCAATAGAAACATTGAATTAGATGGAACAGTCACTAATTTATATATCAAAGTACAAACGGGGATGATAGACATAAATCATTGTCAATGTTTAGATTCAACTTCTGAACTGAAATTTACTTTTAGGACTGTTACTGCAACTGGTGCACAACTTATCAGTTCACCAAATCATTTATATGATAAAATTGTTTCATTGGAAGACAAGAAACTTCTACTAAAGAAACCCATCAACTTTCAATTCCCATAACGAAAATATTAAACAGACAAAAATAACTAGTAACGATGAAGTTGTTGGAAAAGGGTCCAAATTCACCACTAAATCAACCAAACTGTGAGTCAGTGAATGTAGACAAAAATAGAAAATAATTTACTGACCAGTATATCCATGAAAGCAACGACATTGACCCAATTCATTGTTACAAACCCCTTGACCACTACAATCCTTTTTGCAGCTCTTTCCACCTATAATCTGCCAAAAGACAGATTAATTAAGAACATATAAAACTACAAGCAGGAAGTGAATTCAATGCAACCGTAAACTTTAAATATCACATGAAGCTTAATTAGATGTATAATAGAATGTTGAGGAAGCTTCAAATCTAGACTCGAAGGCTAATGAATTCTACCAAAATGTGTATGCACACCACATGAAGATCTTTTTATAAGCATAAAAAAATGAATGTAACCACAGTACCAAAAACCAAAAAGATAAAAACAATAAATAAAGATGAAAGCATATGCCATCACTATGATTACCTCAACTACACTGACTTCCTGAGCAACCACATCACAACCAGAAAGCCAGCGTCCAATATCGGTCTTCCAGGGTGCATTACGATAAACCACAGCCTTGTGCAAGTCAGCCGGAAACCTATGATCTAAATCAAGATGCGGGGGTGAGTTCTCCCACACACGGTTGCTTCCTCCTTGAATCGATCCATTAAGCGGGACACAAGGGCTCTGAACTTGTCGCACACTAAAGGAATCAAAAGAAGGCACCACAGGTACAACAAACAAATGAACTACTGAAACCAATGCCAGAACAGAAGCAACTGCGGCTACTAAAAACCAGGACCACTTCCATTTCTGAAACGAAAACATCATCTCTTTCGCATTAAACCCAATAACAAGTGAATTCCCCACAAACCAACCTCTTCCTCTTTGACCCCTTTAAGCTCTACATAAACACTACAAAATCAAAAACAAATTCCCCTTTAAAAAAAAAAAAAAAAAAAAAAAAAAAAAACACATACCAAGTTTATAGAATTTCAGTAATTTGCTGTCTATAAAAGGAAAGAAACACCATATATACTCCAAATAAATGCATTGCCATATTCAAAAGCTGAAATTGAATGAAATATAGCAAGTTTTGGACAACAGAGAGCAGACACTAACCTTTCACCAGATCTGTGATTGCATTTGTTGAAAATTCAACACCCTGTGATATCAAACAGACAGAATTGAATACTTTTAATTATAAAAAAAAAAAAAAAAATCAGAGAGAGAGAGAGAGGGCTCACCAGAGAATCAAGAATGGACATGCCAACTAAAACCCCATATTAAAAATATTAAAAATACAACGACAAACTGATTTTGTTGAGACATGAGCGAGTGAGAGAGAGAGAGAGAGAGAGAGAGAGAGTGAGAGGCGCCAAGGCTCTCGCTGAGAGGCTTGAACAGTTTCTGTCTTCATAACTGTTATAATGACTTTAACTGCCCTTCATTTTGGATTATACACGCTTGTTTTCGTGGGAAAAAACCGTTGATTTCGAGGGTGTTTTTGTCATTTTGTTACCTTCGTTATTTTTTTGGAATCTTTTTCAGTTCCTGTCCACGCTGCCAACTGGAAGTAGACAATTTTGTTTTGGGACCAAGCCACTTGTTGTGAGGTCTCATTTGCTTTTAAATAATTTATTTATTTAATAATTAAAAAAAAAAAAAGACATTAAACATTGGGTGGCATTGCGTGGATTATGATATCCACCAGGATTCTTGCAAATTTATCACAAGTTCACATCCGAAAAGTAAATTTACCAGTCTAGAGTCTGTAACAAGGTTGAACATGCCCTCGCTACTCATGCCTTTTCGTCCATGGAGGACAGAATTTGGCAGCCTGTTTGTGTCTCTTTCCTCTTATGAAAAGTTTTTTATTTCAAAAAAAAAAAAAAAGTAAATTTATCCTTTCAAAAATTTTTGATTATTTTTAGGAAAGTGATGTGACAAATAATTCAAATAAAGAAAAAATAATTGTAAAGAACTGGGACACTTGCATGCCATAACCATGATAGATAGTAGATAAACTGAAGAATAACCATGATATATAATGGAGAGTTTATATCTAGGTTATAGTGAAAGAAACAAATCAAGGAATGAAATCTCTAGTACATGCTGACTAGCATAATAGAAATGTCACATTTTGCTCATATGATAACAAAATTAGAGAAAATATATGGAGTACCATCCATTTTTCAAGGTGGACCTAATTGATACGGTTACAAAATCAAAGAAAATAAAGGGCGTGGGGTCTGTTTTTAGATTTTTTTTTTCCCACATTAATTCCTCATATGTGATGTCCAATTTGGATAAGCTTGCTCCGTTTTTCATATTTGCTTTTTACGTAATTTACTTATTACTTTTATTAAAAAAAAAACAAAAAATAGTAAATTTGTTTAATGGTTAATTATATGATTATTATTAATATTTGTTAGTATTTATTTGTGTATTTGTAAATGAGCTATGATTTTGTTAATATCAGTTGAAGATTGCGGGTCAATATATATATATTAATTTTTTAATTTTATTTTTAAAATTTTTATTTCATTTTAAATCATTAAATCAAAATCTAATCCATGCATGACTTTGCTTGTTGTTTATTGATTTATTTTTTGAAAATGACTTTGCATGTTATTTATAATAAGACAGAGAGGAACTAGTTTGGACTGTGGAGGGGGAAATCAAGTGGCAACTGGCAAGGTAGAATCCGGCTGGCAAGCGAGCGCCGACTATCGTTTCTTTGTTTCGAGTCAAATTAAGGCTTCTCTGCCTGTGAATCTTCTACATTACTGCATTTTCATTCTTTTCAATATTTATAATGCATTTGATTAGTTTATAATATTTTATTTCAATTCATTTTTATAGATTTTAAAAAATAATAGCAACAATATTAATAGTAATAGTATGTGTGTGAGAGACTTTGAGAACCAGAATGCCTAAGATTCCAATCTTTAACCAGTCTGATTTGACAAATATGAAGTGCAATCTGCAGATCATAGACGTCACTATTTTTTTTTCTCTTTTTTTTTTTATTTTGTTTTTTGAGGCACACTGTTTTTCATTTAAAGATAAATAATTGGTTTTGCTTCAGATAAGAGTAAATTCTTAATAAAAATTTCTTTAATGACTTCTATAGCTACTTTTTAATCAATATAGTTTACTACGATTCCTTCAAAAGTGGTGTAAACATTCTCAAAAGCTTAAACTGGTAAGTGGTCATGTCCATGCATGTGCAAGCTACTTCCTTCAAAAAAAAAATTAATTAATTAATTGGTCATGTCCATGCATGTGGCAAGCTAGCTAGCATGGGGGGCCATCGTGAACCAAGAGCCGCCTCAACATTATTAGAAGCTTTACACGAAAAATCTTAAAGGGGAAATTACACTGAGCCCCTTTAGATTTGACGTTAGAAACACCTTGTTGGATAGGTTTTGGCATTCTACACATAAACCCTAACCCTTGAAGCTACACTATAACATCTAACGTTACGAGGGTAGTTGAGTTTTCCAACATTTTGTTGAAAACAATTATCAGAATTTATAATAAACAAATAATTATATTAATAAATTAATGAATCATTTTAGATAAACGCACTCTATCTTCATTTTATATTTAGTATTGAAAATAAAGTTAACTTCAAAAAAAATATATTAAAAATAAAGTTGGGATTTAGGAATGGAAGACGCTCCAATTTCTCTAATCCACCATTGATAGATGAATTATGTAGACTCCATTTTTCTATTTGCTAACTTTGTTATATCATGTTTGATTTTTTATTTGTTATATATAAAGTGTTTTAAGGTCAAACCTAAGGACCTCTGTCTAATTTCTCCAATCTTAAATGAGGTCTTTTCATTATTTATTAATTTCTTTATTCATCCTAGATTTTCTCAGCAAGTTCTTCATATTTCTCCAGGAAGTGTGGTATTGAATATTTCCCTTTTTTTGTATTTTGTCTTTTTACCATTTTAATATCTATATGTTGCTTCTTTTTAAATCCATATTGCAACTTGCAAGAGCTCTTTCTATTTTTTGTTAGATTGAACTAGTTTCTAACCTTCTTTTACTTTTTAAGTTTTTTCACTTCCTACATAACTTGGTTATTAACTTATTATAACCAAATCAATAAAATAAAATAAAAATAAAAATAAAAACCATCTATATAAGTTTTTCCTTATATGAAAACTCCAATTTCCTACCTGACATGTTTATTGTAATGAGGGTTTAGCTGCTATACAAAATATGAAAGGTGAAACTTCATTATAGTCCTTTAGGTTTCGAAAAATATCTAAATTTTAAAAATCTTTTGGAACAGCTATTTTCATCCCTAACTTTTTTAAAACTTTTCAAAAAAAATCCAAACGTTAGTCAACTAATGGTCAAACAAAACAGAAAAATTCAAAAGACTTAATTGCTCTCATCACCTAAAACAACCATTTTGCCCCTAATAAAACGAAAATAGTACATACTTTTCATCCAATAAAAAATCAACACGTGAATATATGAATATTGTTTTTTTTTAAATGATTATTTTTGAAATTAAAAATAATAAAAAAAATCAAAAAAATAATAGTGTCTTTTCTTTAATCTGATTATTGCTTTTTTAAAAAAAATATATGATTTTTTTTAATTAAACAATAATTAAAAAAATAACAAATTGCAGAAAAACAACATTATCTTTCAGTAAACTGTTATTTCTTCTCTGAGATTGCAAGAAAAACATAAACAAAAATAATAATAATAAAAATAATAATGACAAGGGCCTTCATCATGGCAGAGGCAATACACCAGATCGTCGATGAACCAGATCAACAATCTGGTGTGTCAATCTAGTTTGCACTAGATCAATCGACGATCGGTTCGAACTAGATCGACGAGTTAGTGCATTGATTTGGTTCGCACTAGATCGTCGCACGTGCAAAACAGGTCGACCTACAAGATCGCCTATCTGGTTCGAACCAGATCGACGATCTAGTGGGTCGACCTGTTTCGCACCACCAGATCGTTGATCTGGTGTGAACCAGACATTGTTATGGTTCGTCGATTTGGTTTGAACCAGATTGTTCGAATTCGGTGTCGCCTCTATTGCATGGAGACCCGATTCATATTTTTAGTGATTGATTTTGTAGAAAAAGAAGAAGAAGAGAGAGTTTTGGTTTCTGGGTGTTTCAAATTGGTGGCTATTGATAATGTTTAGATTGATTGGGTGTTAATGACTTTTTGTGGATTGTTGAACAGGTGATTACGTAGACTATTTAACCGGTGATTGAGTGTTGATGATTTTCAGATTGGGTGTAATCATTGATAATGATGGCTATTGCAACAAGGGATTGCGATGGTGGTTAAGGATGTTGAAGATCTGAGAGGTTTATCTAGATTCCAATCCAAATGTTGAAGATTGAAGGATTTAGCTTTTTTTTTTTTTTTTTTTTTTTTTTTTGGTGATGAAGATGAGTTTTTGTTTGTGTTAATGATGATGATTCAGGACTAGGTTTGTGTTGATGATGAATGATGATTTTGCTGGTGAAGAAAATACATTATTTTTGTTTAATTTCTTTTTTAAAAAATTAGTTATTTACTAAAATATTCTCACCTAAAACCTCCATTTTTGATCTAAATCCAACCAAATTTAATCCTAAACATCAGTACTTAACATCCAAAATACAAAAAAAACCCTCAAAAAACCCTCAAAAAATCTCAACAAAATTCAAACAATCAACAAAGAAAGGCAAAGATTGCATATCATGAGCTATGGAGGAGAAGAACAAGATAGGCAGAACCAATTTGGTAAAGTGCGTATATTGTATAATTAATTTGTTTGAGGGGTTAAAAACTAATATTTTTAAAAATATTGCTAAAAATGAATTTTGAAATTTTTATATTGGTTTTGTGTTTCTTTTTGTATTTTTCACATAACTCAATGAAGTTTATTCTTAGTGCTCTTGGGAACACCCTCGAAATAAGGAGTTGCAACTCTCGTCATGCCAAATAGGATGAGATAATGCGCTTGTACTGTGACACTTGTTAGTTAGTGCCCCTACTCTGTGGTACTTGCTTATGGAGGCATGGCTTAATATTTAAAAGACACTTAATATATGTGGTTAATAAATATCTTGAATTTTTTATGAGTGCATATTATATGCTTGGCATTTATTTGAATTGGAATGGAAATGACTATGCAATATATACTCAATGTTGATACTTAGATTATGTTATTTGTTACGTTTGTGCATGGATGTATACACTACTTTGATGATATAAAAATTATTATGCATGATAGAACATTGAAATAATTATGTTGCTTATATTTATATATGAGATTCATGCATATCAACAACGATTTTTATATGATTGATATTATTTGGAATTAGAATACTCCCTATAAGGTTTTATAAGCTTATCCCAAAATTTTCCCCTAATTGCAGTGGCAAGTACTCAATTTAGATTTCTGCGGAATAGAGGCTTTGGTTTAAAGGTTGAGAAGATAAATAGTTAATTGTATAGTCTTCCTCTTGATGTATATGTGGAGTGTAGTTATAGATGTATATATTTAGGTTAGAATTAGTAATATCACAAATCTAGAAACGAGAGTCCTGGTGCTGTATTTATGGTAATTGAAATGTTGAGTTATTATTTTATGAGAGACAGAGTCTCTCATTGAGATGAATACAATCTATGGACATTATATTTTGTAAGTATGGGTGAAATATATTTTTGGAAAGTTCTAGAAATAGTTAAAACTTTGGCGAAAATTTTGTAAGAATGGGTTTCATTGAAAAATTGAATTATAAAGTGGAGAATTCTTAGATGTATTACCTACTTTCCCTAATTAATTTTAATATTTTATTCACGTATCTAATTTTAAAATATGACAATTCATATTATTTTTACACTTTTTGTTTTTCCCTTAAATATGTTCTGTATTTGAGAGAAGGTGCATTATGTCCCTCCTAACTATGTATATATTTTATTTATCTTAATGAAACTGTTATCATACCATTAAGATTTGACAATTTAAAAAAAAAAAAAAAAAGCTTTTAGAAAAATATTAGAAGTTTTAAATTTGCAAATAAAACCTGAAAAAATGATTTTAACTATGCCTCTCGTGTCTCTATGTATGTGTGCAAGACATTGAATTATGTAATCCAATATAGCTTGATAATAGAGAATCCATATTTAACCTAATAATGACCTAAGTTTAAATTAAAAAATAAAATAAAACAATCGAATCACAATAACTTAAACCATAAATATACAATCAACGTTTTTATAACATGCAATACATAAATTCACATGCCATGCTTCATATATGAATATATGAAATACATCTACATTTTCATATCTTTCACAATGATAACCATTGTTTCATATGATTAGTATATTATTACTATTTTTCTTTTTTGAACAAATTACAACAATTAAGGGTTCGAAGAACAAGAACACTGACTCGAACTCACACAATGAGTATAAGTGTGAAGGGTGTACAATTAGATCAACCTCATATTGCCTTTATTATTTTTTATTTTTGAAGTACATATTGCCATTATTATTACTATCTTATTAAAGAAGTATTTGTTCAATAATTAATAACCAAAGTTATAAACTTATAAATTGTTGAGTGGCAATATTTGCACCCCACTAAAGCTGTGTGCGAACCCCTTTTGTAATTACACCCCATTAAATATAATTTTAAAAAATTAAAACTTAACAGGGTGAACTTTTTTTTCTTTATCACACAGGTATTATATATATGATATATTGTGTAGCTTAGTGACACTCTTGATCAAAATCTTTTAGGTGTGGTCCGAAACTGGGCTTCTAAATTAGGAGAGAAAACCTACATCACATGGAAAAATTATGCTCGTTTTCAAGGTTTTACATACAGACCGAACCATAAGCATTTGGTTGATAGACTAAACTCCATGGGCTAAAATGCCACTGCAGCCACTAGGGTTGAACTTGGTTTTAGAGAATATCGATCCTCTAAATTGTTTTGGGTCTAGAGTTTTGAGCCCAAATGCTTTTTGCTTGGGTACAAATTATTACCCCAATTGGGTCTTAAGTTTGAGTTTAATGAGGACTACATTATTTTAATAGACCTGGCCCTTTTAAAGGTTATTAGAATACTCATTAAAATGGTATACTTAAAGTATAAAATTTTCATTTTCCAAAAAATTTGTCAACATATTTTAAGCTCAACATAATTAGGGCGACTTCTATATTTTTTACCATTGATTTTGATTTGTTATTTTTAGTTTTTTAAACATGGTTTAACATTTTATTACAATCAATAACTGTGAAATAATATTCTCAAATTATCAATTTTTTTTTCCTTTTTTTTATAAAAAATTTACTTTCTTAAAAATTTATTAATAAATTTTAAGCTCAAAATGACCTAAAAGCACTTGTATATGTTTTATTATTGATTTTGACTTTTTTTGTAAGTCTCTAACACAATTAAACATAATAATAGCAAACAAAAAAATTTTTGTAGTTCAACTAATTTGTAGATTGCATATATTAGTAAGCTACATAGCCTATAAATTTAGCACTAATTTCTGTCAGAAGGAAAAAAAAGCATTAATTTATAGTAAGGTGCCGTTAATGTCATCGAGAAAACTTATTAGTACACCCGATAGGTTATTACACTCACTATAAAAATGTAAAATCCAAATTTAGTATAAGCACCCTGCACCCGCAAAAATACAACATATAGCCTTATAAAAACAAATCTATTTAATTTCATTAGCACTATCTTCATCCTTGTCTATAACCTAATTCTTGTATCTTTATGGTTAATTTTGTTGAACATAATTAACCAACTCTAAATTACTAGTGAGGATAAAACAGTTAATTATATTAAAATATTAAAGTTATCTCTAGAATTTAGTGGAAACAATAAATTTCAAAGAAAATGAACAGCGGAGTTTAAAAAACGAACAACAGAGTTTAAATCAAGATAAAATTTAGGGGTAAATTTAATATATTAATTAAAATAATTAATTTTTTTATCCTAATTAGTAATTTCACTAATGGAATATTTTATAATATACTTTTAATTAAACTTAGGTGTAAAAATTATTATTATTATTATTATTATTATTATTATTATTTTGTGGCAATATCCACACTCTGACCTCAAATATCAGTTACCTTTTATTCCGAAACTTCATATGCATATATTTCAATCATGTATTATTTGTGTCTTTCACATTTTCAGAAGTTCATAATAATAATTATTGAATATTATTAAATATTTTAATAATATTTTTTAGATTTTGTCAATATGAGGTTGGTCCAATATTATATCTCTCATACCTATACCACGAGATAGAGTCATGTCTTCCTTATGAAATTTCAAATTAATTATAATATTTGAAAAAAAAATCTAAATTACTAAATTAATTTAATTGTTATTTGGAATCATTTTCAAAAATGGTTTTTCATTTTCAAATACAAAAAATAAATAAATAAATAAAAGAAATGTGTTTGGATGCACCTTTTATAAAATATGTTTTCAAAAATGAAAAATAACTTCTTCTCAATTATAACTAAAAAGTAAAACGAAAAACTTTTTCATGTTTTTCATAAACAAACCATTACTTTTTTTTTTTCTGTAAACAACTACTGTTTGTTTATTTTACAAAACAATATCAAATATTTTTATATTACCTTTACTTTTTAAAATAAACTTTCAAAAAATTTAACTAAAACATCATTTTTAAAACATAATTTTTATTTTTAAAAACACCACTTTAAAAACGTTCTAAATGCATCATCAATTTTCTAAAAAATCATATTTAATATTGTAGATTATTGTTACAAATTATCGCCCCTCAATTTCAATCTTTTGGTTCCTCTATCGGGTAGCATGCTCAAGAAACAGGAAACCAAAAATTTTAGAGAACTCTAGTTTCAAAGAAAAAATGAAGTTAGAGAACTGATATATTTCCAGGAGTTCATAGCTCTAATACAGTACTAGTAATACCTAAAACCTTGAATTGTCAGATCAAACACAACATCTAATTACTGTATTTAAAACATAGGTTAATTGGAATTGATACATCAAACACACAGGAGAACACTAAATTCCATTCATTGTCCTGTGTTTTGAGACTTTTCTTGTCCAACTCTGTGTGTTTTTGCAACTCACTCGGTCTTCAACACCCCATCTGAAACCTTCTCCGACGATCCTTTCTTCAACCCATTTCTCGCAAGTCTCTTCAACTCCCCACAGAACCCTGTTATCTGGTTCACAACCTCTCTTCGTGACCATGCATTTGCGTCTGAATCATCTCTTTGTTTCTTCTCCTCCTTGCCTAGTTTGATATAATGATTCGGGTTCTGATTCTCATTGTCATTGTCTTCACTCAACTTGTTTTCTTTTTGCTTCACATCCCTGGTTAGACAAGAAAAATCATATAGAGCACTAACATTCTTTAACTGGGTAGTTCTCTTTAGTTATTTAACCATATGTACCTGCGGAAAGGAAGGATTTCAGAGATGGACATTGATCTTAGAAGCTTCATCTGAGAAACCAAAATGAATTTGATAGAATTGTTGTTAAATTATACAATCATATACATTGAAATTTGATAAAAAGTGAGTACTAAACAACCTTCAAATTACGAGTTGGTTTAAGAGAATCTTCAACGTTCATATGATGCTTGCAATCTGCTACAGCAAACAGACACAAAATTAGTAAATGTCAATCGTAACCAAAAAATATATATATCATAAATACATAAAATTTATCAGGTTCGAGATTTTCAACTATTTTTTCATGTGGGAGTCCTTGAATTACTCCTGTAATTTAAGAGTCATCTGGATTTCAATGCAAAAAAACATATGGCGTCCCACCTCTTATCAAAACTCAATAAATAATTTTTTTTGACAGATTTTTAAGATCAAAAAATTGTCGAGATTAATCTAAATAAGATTCTAATAGTACAACTCAAATGATTACTCAACAAATAGATTTTGATACACAATTTTTTATATAGAAATTTTAAATTATATCGATACAAATCCAACTCATAACTCGAAATTTGTACCGACATAAAGTAGAGTATTAAAAAAATATGTAGGATTTTATACAAATGCATTCTGGTTTTCTT
Organism: Nephelium lappaceum; assembly: GCA_021234005.1. Taxonomy (NCBI): domain Eukaryota; kingdom Viridiplantae; phylum Streptophyta; class Magnoliopsida; order Sapindales; family Sapindaceae; genus Nephelium; species Nephelium lappaceum. The sequence goes on from CM038005.1 coordinate 6,719,836, forward strand.
TTACTATTATTTATTTGAACAAGAGAAAGTGGGAGAAAAGGCTGTAACTTACTGGGATTGCAAAACCAGGTTTGGTCGTCATCGACAGATTCGGTTGGGGCAGAGAGATCGACCCATTTGGGTGCGTTGATGTTCTCGTACGTGTAGTCTTCTTCGAAGGTGGACTCAATGGTGGTCCAGTCTATGTTCTCTGGCTCCATTACCCTACAAAAGAAAAATAAAATGTAAATTATGAGGAAGCGAAAGTAGCTCTGGTGTATAATAAAAATCAGTAAGAATAATTAAGTTGTAGCGTTGTTGAGAGTCAGAAAAAGAGACTCAAAATCCTGTGGAGTTGCAGAGATTGAAGGTGTGTGTGAGGTTGATAATAGACTTAACACTTCAAAAGAAGCTCTAGAGATTTTGTAACGTCCAGATATGGTTTTTAAGACTCTTTTCGACCGTTAGGGCTATCAGCGTTTTTCTACTCCACACACCCCCACACACAACCCCCCCCCCACCTTCTTTTTGAAAACCACTGTTTTTCTACTCTTAATTCTTTTTAAAACTTGTTAATTACACAAACTTGCCCTGAATTTATTATTTTGAGCGAAAATTCAAACAATTACCGCAAATTAACATATACATTCCTAGCCGTTAAATCAAACTGTCAAAATAACAGTTGACTTACTTGGATTTATGAAAAACCTAAATTGCCCTTACTATATCGTATCGAATTAATTAGTAAATAAATAAATTTAATTAATTAAAAAAGACAAAAATTTTATTGATTAATAAAGGGTACTCTTTGATGGAGAAGACTCTCGATCTCCTCTGTGATAGAGTTTTAAGATTTTCTTTTTTTCAATTAATTAACTGAAAAAATTGATAGAATGTTTGATAGGGTTAGACCTAAATCATTCAATATTCTTGCAATTGGTGGGATTTACAAGAAGAATGATTATGAAAAGGTTTGAAGAAAGAAAATTTCAGTGTGATAATTGGAAAACATCATTGCCACCATGTATAAACACAAGAATTGTGAGAGCAAGCAAGGAGGGTAGGGATTTTAAGTTGTTAGAAGCAGGTATTGGGCAGTTTGAAATATAGGGAGGATGACAAGGCACCTCAGTACAAATATTGGGATTCATCCCGTCTTAGATCAATGTCTATGACCTGATGTCAACGCAGAACTTGTCCTGCCACCTCCACTCAAAAGCAAACCTGGTAGACCTAAGCTTCAAAAAAAAAAAAGGAACCACATGAGAAACCTAAAGAAGCAAGGTCTAATAGTGTTGTATGCACTACTTGTCATTGCGCTGGGCATAACAATAGAACACACAATGGGGTCTCAAATTCTATGGGAAAGAAAAATGTACTTTTTTTAAGTTAACAAATTTTGTATACCATTTTATTGACATGATTCTTTCTCAATTAACTGTGAAAATTGTTGAAATTGTGTAGAAATTGACCAAAAGTGGACAAGCTTCATCCTCACAAGTTGCAACATCATCTCCCCAGTATAGCGGTGCCTACAACCAGACCTAGACAATGGTGGATAGCAACTGACTGCAGAAAAATACTGACTACCTATATAAGTCGGCATGTTTAGTTTGGATTTGTCATGATGCATTTTTGTGTTATTGTTATGTGTTTTTTGTTGTCGAACTTTTTGTTATACTTTCATTGGCGAAGTCAGCATGTTTACCAATAGAACTTTTTGTCAGCAGATGCTGTCATATTCATGTTTGCTAAGTTATAAGATTATTTTTGCTAGCATGATGAACGTGTTAACTTAGATTGGTGGGGACATTTTATTTTTAGCACGATGAAAAATTAATGTAGTCCTCTAAACGAATTTCTAATCAATTTAACATCAACCATTAAGTACCAAGTTATAGTTCTTTTTTGACAAACAATTGTTATATGAAATACATAATCATAACTTAAGTGATTAGAGTTTTTTTTCTTTTTCTTTTTTTTTTTTTTTTTATGGAAAAACTTCATTTTAGTTCTTACAGTTTTGAAAAATATCAGGTCTTTAAAACTCTTTTGAAAAAAGCTTTTTTCATCCCTAACTTTTCAAAAACTTTTCAAAAAGGCCCAAAACCGTTAATTAACTAACGGTAAATATAATGAAATGCGCAAAAAATATTTTTATCCTTGATAGTTGTTAATTTTACATAAATTATTGGATTATCCTAGTAAAATAATAAATTTATAAGTTAAATTATCTAAATTGTTTCTGAATTTAAGTTATTAAAAATGGCTAAAGTCACAATTAATTGACCGTTAGCTAACTAACAGTTTGGATTTTTTTGAAGAGTTTTGAAAAAGTTAGGGATGAAAAAAATTATTTTCAAAAAAACTATTTCCAAAAAAACTTTAAAAACTAAATATTTTTCGAAACTTTGAAGAATAAATGAAGTGGTTTTTTTATATACATGACAGGAGTTCGAGTCTCATGCTTAGTTTTTTATATCAATTGAACCTTCAATTTCTAATCAATTTAATATCAACCAAAAAGTACAAATTCATAGTTATTTTGTGACAGAAAATTGTAAGTAATAAAAAACATAAAATCATAATCCAACTAGTTAGTACATTTTTCCTTCACATCTGTAATAGGAGTTCAATTTTACCATATGTACATATGAAGGGACTCGAACCCCTAGCTCGGAAGCAAAGGAAAAATTCACGAGCCATTCAAGCTATAGGCAAATGTTGTTAAAAATGCTTAGTTTTTTAATTTATATGCACCAAAATACAAGCAATTTTTAATTACACCATAACAAAACTACAAATTTAGATACATTTCAAAAAGTGATGGCAGGTGAGTAAATGTCATTTATTACGAACGAAAATAGCCTACTTACCATTGGAGCCCTAATAGAGGTTAATCGAGCATCAGGTAATCAAGTCAACATAAGCCCTTACAACGCATAAAGTAGGTTTTTTTTTTTTTTTTTTTTTTTTTTTTTTTTTTTAAGTTTAAAGCATGCAGTTTTTTTGGTCCTCGATAGGATTGATTACTTAAAAAATGAAAATTATACTAAAGTACTTTAACTATGGCAATATAGCTTAATATTACAGGTTCGAGATTTATTAAACAAAGTTACATATTTAAAGAACGCTAATAAAGCACATGCCCTTTATCATATGGTGTAGATGAGGGTTTTTTTTTTTTGTTTTATTTTTTCTTATTGTATGATGACAAAGATGAAGATTTTATGGTTTGCTGATGAAGATGAAGATTTTGTGTTTTAATGACGAAGCTGAAGGTTTTGTGTTTTGATGGTGAAGATGTGGATGAAGAGATTTTATTTATTCTTCTCTTTTTAATTTTTCATTTTTGCAAATACTATTGAATTTTCAAATGAGGTTTTTTTTTTCTTTTTTTTTTTAATTTTCTTTTTTTAAATTTTTTTATAGCAAATTGCAAATTAGTTACTTATTTCAAACATTTTCTCAGACGGAGTAAATGTTATCGATTTATTACAATTCGACCACCCACCATTAGTAAAAAAACTGTTAATTTTAACAGTAGACCAAGTCAAACGATGAAAAGATCATAATACCCTTTAAAATATAAATTAAATTAAATTAATTTTTTTAAAAAATAAATAGCCGACCTAGGCAAAATAAATTTGGCTATTCACCATTGCCGATTCTTCTTCTTTACCCAACCACTTCATCATCTTCTTGCTTATTGTCAACCTCTACTTTTTCCTCTTTTCCATTTGTCGTTGTTTGAAAACATCATCTTTTTCATCTCTTCGCCATCGTTTATCTTCTTCATCTCTTCTTTTTCTCCATCGCTATCCACCATTGCTAATTCCAAAAATGGCAGTGCTTCCCTCTTCCCTTCCTTTTCCATCATTCAAAAGTAAATTATAAGAAGGGTTTGTTTTGGTGGTGGGTGGATGGTTTTTGAGTGTTCTAGGTGGGTGTTTGATGTTGGTTGCTATCCATGGATGTGTTTGATGTTTGATGGGTGGGTGTCGGTGGGTGTGGTTAGTGTTTGATGTTAGTCGTTGTCCATGGATGTGTTTGATGTTTGATGAGTTTGATGGTGGCTGTCCATCCATAGAGATGAACAAAGATGACCGGATATGTTTGATGTTTGATCTCAAATCTCCATCTTCAAGGAGACGGGTGGAGATCCCACTCATTTTTTTAAAAAATTTTTTAGTTTTTTAAAATTAAAAAATTCAAAATACAATCAGAAGACAAAAATGTGTTGAAATTGACTAATCATTAATTAATCTAAATCAATGACAAGTAGCGAAATCGTAATAAATCTATAAAGTTGATTTCACTCGAGAAAAGTTTGAATTGTGTAGCTGATTTGCAATTTACTCTTATTTTAAATTTCAAAGCTCTAAATAAAATTCTCCCTAAAATTATTGGACAACAAATTCTTTTATACATTTAATTATAATAATAAAACGACTTAATTGCTTCTCTGCATGTACTGATTACCCGTGATCAATAGTTTATTAACTATTAATGTAATTGTAATTAAGTAGATGGTTTAGAGTTGAATGTAATCATAAATAAAGTCAGGGAGAGTGTGCAATTTATCCTTAAAATAGAATACATGTGCCGTTGCCCACGGGGCGGTGGATGGAAGTTGTTAGACGTTGGGAGTTGGGTGAGATTAATTGCCTGAATGGCCAACATTTTGGTAGCCTCCCTCCACCATGTATTAAGGCCGAAAATAGTTGACCTACTCTAACAAAACAAGTACTTAGAAATGCGTACATATTTATTTTTCAACTTCAATCCTTGGCAACCATAATGTTGACCCTTTTCCTTTATTAATGCAATGGTGTTTAAATGAATAACGATGGACCCCATTAACCTTTTTTTTTTTTTTTTTTGTATTAATTGAGTCATGCTATCTCATTGGATCTAACGATATTATTAGGAAAAGAAAACTAGCTATTGGATTCAAATTGAAAGGTCCATAAGAATCAAGCATTTAAAAATACAACAAATTTAAAAATATAATTTATTCTCGTAACTGTCTTTCAATATTACTATATATTGTAGCTATACCATAATAATAAAGTAAAATTAATTCGACTTACACCCATGGTCGAAATTAAATACTATACATGATCTGAAAATTGAAAGATATTGATATCTACTGTCAAATATTATGCTAAACTTAAATATCTATTCTCATTAATAAGAAGAGAGACTCCCCACGCATGTTGGTGTATACGGATAGTAGGACTCAAACTTTTATAACAAATTTAATAGGGGAAATGCACTAATTAACCAAGTTGATGCTCGAATTTTGTCATTTTTTTACTATTAGATTTTATTTCCTTTTTTCAAATCTAGCATCAATCTTGTTAATGATATGTTGATAGTCGGGACCAATTGAGATATAACTTTAGTGGTGCAGCCCCACAAATAGCTCCCAAGAAGTGGGATAAAGCAATCCGCATCAAATAGGGGGGAGGGGGGGAGTGAAGTGGGAGAGAGTAATCTACATCAAGTAGACGGGACGACAATCCACAGCGTATGGAGAAAGGAATCCATAAATTTGTGAAGGACGAGTGTAGAACCAACTACCTCATAAAAGTAAAGGGCGGCAATGGTCTTACCATTAGATCACTGCTCGAAGTTTAAAAGTATAATAACCCTTGTTATAGATGTGAAATAGGAAGCGTATAACCAGTTAACCACTCTGTAACAGTATGAATATGATTAATTTGTGAGATGTATTAACTTATGAACTGTTTGTGTGGACCTGTGTGGACCTAGGACCTATATCATGGATTCAATTGCTTAAGTCAAGGTCAAAGTTGTTGGGTCGAACAAAAATAATGTTAACCAAATCCACCTTATAATGCTTAATTAAATTTCAATCAAACAAGAAATTGATTGTCCAATAATATTATTAAATTAATATACAGCACAAACCTATGTTACACTCTACATAGTCTAACTTTACCTCAATGATCATGTTAGGTACGATAACATTATAAATCTCAACTAGCATTCCAACTCATACAATAAATTCCATCATTAAATGGTAACATGCCGTAACACGACATTACTTATGACATCTCTCAGTCATCGTGTTACGGTTCATACAAATTGTGTTACCTCAATTCCAGTTCCAGGTCAGGAGATATACTATTAATATGCATAGATAATATATATGTAAAAGTTATCACACACTTCGTTGATGTCAATAATAAATATTACCATGTTTTCTAAATACATGTGTTCAGGTAAAATATATGCTTAGTATTGATTAGTGTTTGCTGTCTAGTCGGTATCAGCAATCCAACCCAAGCCACGTGGCAGATTGGGGGGGTTGGGACTCTGAATTCTCATATCTTGTTGCCAAGTGGGTTTATGGTTTTAGCAAGCCTAACACGTCAAGATAAGGTGACTCATCATTCTATTTGGTGGCCCAACATGGACACCCGTATCGTGACCGCTCCAATAATGTCAACAGGCTTTAGATAAACACTTCACTGATCTCTGTTGGCTTGATTGAAATGCTTTTAAACTTGAATGTAACTGTATCTGAGGCATACTGAGGTTGAGGTTGATTTATCCCAGTGATATGCTTAAATAAATATCTATGATCTGACATATCTACTTTCAGTTTAGGGTCGTTTATAGTCTTCGGAGCAACAGTCACGATAAATTAGTAAGTTGACTAAATATGAGTTAGAATTAGAAAAATATCTGTAATTATTACTGTTTTGAGGTTATCTTTAAAATTCTTTTTGCAATTCTAAATATTTGACTTGATGCATATCCTTTTCCATTATAGGTAATCGTGCATCGCCTGTATAGAGAAGGTTGTAGTTCACCAACTACATTTTGTTACTTCGTGTGTAGGTTTTTATTTTTTATTTTTTTATATTTTTTTATGATTATAGGAACGGATTCGGATGGGAGTACACATTTGGACAATATAAATTACTGATCTTAACAGTTCTTGTCAACTTTTGATCTATATCCTGATTCTACAATACAAATAGTTTCAGATCTCAACATATACAGATGGATATATATGGATCCGTCTTGTGTCAACTAAAAGAAAGCAAAAGAATTGACACGATAGGGGGTTTTTTATAGTATATCATTGTTTAGACGATTGTGATTTGGGAATCCAACATTGTTTGTTGTTTGTAACCGTCCCTTTTCATCCAAATTCCAAACAAGGAGAACCTCCTATGAAACAACTGTTCCTCGTTTAATCCGCTTTGATTTGTTTTTGGTCAATTCTTCGTACTCTAGGCTCCAGCTTTGTACCATAATAAATTAACTTCACCAATCTTTTTTTCATCATTTCCAATGAAAGTTGAACTCTCGTTGTTTCCCAACAATAAAGAGAACCCATCCCTTCAACTCTGTATCATAATAGTTTACATTTAATGTGTCATTGTCGGTCCGCAACTATTTTTATTCCAGTTATTCTCCGAACTAGTCTTAATAACTTAAAAAAGAGTGTCATTTTCAGTTGCTAAACCTGGATCGATTATATAGTTTCATTAATCTAAATTTTACACAGCTTAACATTAAGAGCGACAAATAAAAATAAGAGTAATCCCGAAATTTTATCTAAATTTATTATATAAATGATACGATAAATTTATGTGTAACAACCAAACCATCAATATATATCATTCTATAATTAAAGTGGTCGTTACAAATCATTTTATTATATCATTTGAGTAAAAAATTTGAATTTTTTTTTGTAAAATGTAGTATTATTCTAAAAATAATATGAATGATTTAGACTTTCGACGATGTAAAAACCAAAAAAGAAAAAAGGTAGGATTAAATAAAAGATATAATTATAAGCTTATAACAATGTATACTTCTCTATATACTTATTATTAAGTTTTATTGTATACATTTATCAATCAGTAATGTTGGATTTTTAAATTTTTTATTTAAATTTAGGGGAAAAATCATTTTAGTCCCTAACTTTTGGGAAATGATCAAATTTTTAACTATGTTTCTTAAAAGGACAAAATGAACCTTAACTTTTCAGAAAAGTGTCAAATTAGTCCCTCTCATTGGTCAACTAACGGTCAAACCTAACAGAAAATGTTAAAAGACTAATTTAACCTTACACTCAATTAAAATAAAAATCATTTTAGTCCCTAACTTTTGGGAAAGGATCAAATTTTTAACTATGTTTTTTAAAAAGACAAAATGAACCTTAACTTTTCAGAAAAGTGTCAAATTAATCCCTCTCATTGATCAACTAACAATCAAACCTAAAAAAAAATGTTAAAAGACTAATTTAACCTTACACTCAATTAAAACAAATAAAAGACCATTCTACCCCTAAATTTGATCATTTCCAAAAAGTTAAAGACTAAAATAATTTTTTCCCTAAAAACAAAGCCACCGTTCACCCACACCACTCTTAACAACACTCTACCCCATTTCAAAGCCCACACCCCACCCCGTTTTAGAGACCCACACCTGTTCACAGACCACCGACCACCAACCCTCGACCACTACTGTCATCGTCCGACAGTCAACCATTTGCAACCGTCTGACCTGTTCAACAATCCACACCCTTTCGTTCACCCGCTATCAACCCGAACCCGTTCCGTCGTTATCAACCTGCACCCTGTTCGCCCACTGTCAACCTATACCCGGGACACCGTTCGGTCAACTTCTTGAGCGGCGGTGATTGTCTTCATCAACTCGGGTGAGTCCATTAGGGTTTTTAGATCATAAATTTTGGTTTTTTGGGTTTTTTTCTTTTAATTTTTTTGTGGGTTTTGCTAATAAATTCTGATGCATTCTGAATATATATCAAGACTCCCAGACCAAGTTGAGCGCGCACAAAAATTGTCTAAGGGTAAAAATGTAATTTTATGGAAATTATATAAAAGCTTATTAAGGTTATTTTGGTAATTATATATTACTGTAATATTTAACTTTAGTTGGGGGTATAATGGTCTTTTTATTTGTTTTAATTGAGTGTAAAGTTAAATTAATCTTTTAACATTTTCTATTAAGTTTGACTGTTAGTTGATTGATGAGAGGGACTAATTTGACACTTTTCTGAAAAGTTAAGGTTCATTTTGTCATTTTAAAAAACATAGTTAAAAATTTGATCCTTTCCCAAAAGTTAGGGACTAAAATGATTTTTTTCCCTTGAGTGTAAGGTTAAATTAGTCTTTTAACATTTTCTGTTAGGTTTGACCGTTAGTTGACCAATGAGAGGGACTAATTTGACACTTTTCTGAAAAGTTAAGGTTAATTTTGTCCTTTTAAAAAACATAGTTAAAAATTTGATCATTTCCCAAAAGTTAGGGACTAAAATGATTTTTCCCCTTAATTTTTTTGTGGGTTTTGCTAATAAATTCTGATGCATTCTGAATATATATCAAGACTCTCAGACCAAGTTGAGCGCGCACAAAAATTGTCTAAGGGTAAAAATGTAATTTTATGGAAATTATATAAAAGCTTATTAAGGTTATTTTGGTAATTATATATTACTGTAATATTTAACTTTAGTTGGGGGTATAATGGTCTTTTTATTTGTTTAATTGAGTGTAAAGTTAAATTAATCTTTTAACATTTTCTATTAAGTTTGACTGTTAGTTGATTGATGAGAGGGACTAATTTGACACTTTTCTGAAAAGTTAAGGTTCATTTGTCATTTTAAAAAACATAGTTAAAAATTTGATCCTTTCCCAAAAGTTAGGGACTAAAATGATTTTTTCCCTTGAGTGTAAGGTTAAATTAGTCTTTTAACATTTTCTGTTAAGTTTGACCGTTAGTTGACCAATGAGAGGGACTAATTTGACACTTTTCTGAAAAGTTAAGGTTAATTTTGTCCTTTTAAAAAACATAGTTAAAAATTTGATCATTTCCCAAAAATTAGGGACTAAAATGATTTTTCCCCTTAAATTTATGCTCAAATGATATAATATGTGAGTTATTAATATCATATTAATTATTACATTATTTTATGATTTATAATATGTTTGCAACTCATCTGCTACGATATTTGAACAAAGATTTAGATAAAAAATTTAAAAAATCTAGAATTATTTATTTATCAATATATGTAATAAGTTTGTAAAATATGTATTGATTAATCTCGTAGTTTTAAAAAATATATAATAAATTTGGTGACCACGTTGTACCAAGACAAAACCCATAAAAAAACCCAGATGTGACCTTACCCGACGCAATACTGCAGACTAATTAATAAATTTGTTGCAGGAAGTAAATCCCTGGATTTGGAGAGCAGGCTTTAAAATTCACACAATCTGCACTCTCCTCTCCTCTCCTCTCCTCTCCTCTCCATCCATCACTAAAATTATTAAATAATAATTGTTATTGTTTTTATATCTTCAATTTTGTATGGTATTTAAATCGATTGTATAAATCATTTGATCTACCGGCGTGGCTTCAACTTCAAAGCTAATAAACTCTCTCTCTCTCTCACGAGTCTGACGCCCACTCTACAATCTACAATCCAAAAACAAAGCAATCGAAGCAAACTCCAAACCAGACCACTGCAGAGGCCATGGCGGTAGTAGCAGCAGCTGTGGTCGTGCCATTAGGTCTTCTCTTCTTCATTTCCGGCCTCGTCGTCAATCTCATTCAGGTATTCCTTCTGGATTCGATTCGATTTCCATCGATTCCTGCTATTTGTTCCACTTCTAGCTTTGTTGTTCTAGGTTTCACCGATTTCTGTTTGCTTCTCGAGAAAATTTGTTGATTGAGCTTGTCTGAGTTGTGTGTTGTGGTTTTATCTCATAGATTGATTGCTGTGGTTATGAGTAGTTAATATAAGGTGTTGATTTGTTGTTTCAGGCTGTTTGCTTTGTGACGATTAGACCTCTGTCGAAGAACCTGTACAGGAGGATCAATAGAGTGCTGGCCGAATTGTTGTGGCTGGAGCTTGTGTGGATCATTGATTGGTGGGCGGGAGTCAAGGTATTGTGTCAATTTTGTTATTTCTATTAATTTCATGGTTGTTAGTTGAGTAGTTTATAATTGATTTTTAGGTGGCGTCTACATGGATTCCGGTTTGAGACGTTCCTTAGGCAAACGTATATATACTAGTGATGGTTTTCTTTTCTTTTTCTTTTTTTTTTTTGCATTTACGTGGCAGTTAGTTTGAGATGTTTGTCAGAAAAAGGGCATGTGAGTAGTGATTGAATGTGTGAGGCTCTGTTTTGTTAGTGGTTGTGAATGATTTGTTTGTTTGCTTTTGAGAGTTAAAGTAGAACGACGAAAGGTACCTGTTGGTTATGTGTTTGGAAAACGATTTTGTATAGGTGCAAAGTGGAAGAAAAGAATGTTTTTCTAGAAAAATGAAAAATCTATTGGTTTGTGTGAGCAAAGTTTTTGTTTTTATAGATGTTAGTAAGTTCTAGTTAGCTAAAGAGATTATTCATTAGTGATATGGAAATGCAGGTATGTTGCAAATCATAGCTTGTTGTGGATTGTCAACGGAACTAGTTTCTTACTATTTTGAATTCTTTTCGCTGCAGATCAAACTTTACACAGACAGTGAAACATTTCATTTAATGGGTAAGGCCAAAAATCTTGGTGTCATGTACGTGTAGGTTTGGTGCTCCTAAGGGTTAGGTAGATGATGATGTTTGGTATTTATCAGCTCATGTTGTGTAATATTCCATATGCAGGTAAAGAACATGCGCTTGTGGTTGCTAATCACAGAAGTGACATTGATTGGCTTGTTGGATGGGTCTTGGCTCAGGTACATAATTTATATATTGCAATCTTGTTCTCATATATGTGCCATCTGTAAAAAGAATGACCAAAAATATTGATGTTAATGAATAATTTGTCTTTATACGATACTCATATATGAAACAAAACTTTAATTATGAAGTCATTGAAAATGTGCTCAACATGAAAATTTATGGTATTTCAAATTTTGAGAATTGTCATATCTGATCTCACATTGGGTATGAAGCTCTAATGCTTTGTTGTTGTCTAATTGCTTATGGCAGCGGTCCGGTTGTCTTGGCAGTGCGTTAGCTGTAATGAAGAAATCATCAAAATTCCTTCCAGTATGTTCCGATCTTGCAAATCTACCAGTGCATATTCATTTATATTGTTAATTAGAATTAAATTCATTTCACTATTTATATTTAATTCTCTACACTCTAATGACACTACTGCCTATTAAGACTATATTAGCATTATTAATGAGAATCCAGTGTGGTGTATTTGCTTTGTGACCTATTGTACCTGGGGATTTAGACACAATTGTCAGTCATTGGTATTTCAAAGGAAAGGAGAATCAAGGGTGTGTATCTTTTTCGTTTTTTGAGGACAAAATTATAAAATGAAAACAAGGGAAACAATTTGATGTTTTCAAGAATGAAAACACGTATGATAGAATTGATTGAAAAGTGCTTTTTGGAAACAAAAGTAATAAAGATTAATTTGATAGACTACTATGTACTGAAACTTTTATTTTATGACTAAAAAATATATTTTTTTTCTAAATTTGGCAATTGCACTAACAATTAAAAAAAATGAGGAAAGAATTCAAAATGATGGACACATATGTATATATAATCCTAAAAGTCTATCCCTTGTCAGTATTTTTCCAATATCCTGACATTTTTCTACTGTAAAATATCTTAGCTCTAGCTCAAATAGATCTGAGAAGAGGCCAAGTATAGATTTGCTTTCTTCTATTTATTGCTATCACACGATTATAAACATCTAGTTTTGTTTCATATGATGCATTCTTGAATGGTTGGGTGGTGTCAACCAGAGCACATTGAGAAGCAAAAGAGACACCGAAAAAAAAAATCTGATGGTTTTGTGTCAATTGGTTTTTGTGTCTGTTGCGAAAAGAAGTGATGATGACAACTGGGTTGAAAGGCCATCTTTTTATCTTTCAATAGATGGTTGGGATGAAAACAACAAAATCGTAGTTGGGATGTTTTCTGCTTCTTTCCGCTTTTACCTTAAAAAAGCGAAAACATTGTTTTTTGTTTTCCTAAGAATGAAAATAAATTGTTTCTAGTGAACACCTTTCACATATTTTTTGGATTAAAAAAAAAAACAAAAAACACTTATTTGAAATGGTACCAAATGCCACCTAAATTTGCACATAATCATTGGGTTTGATCTAGGATATAAGATAAGCCCATTCTGTTCCCAGAGTAGTATCACTATTTTTCAGTAAAGGTGTTTGTCCTCTGATGTCTGACACTTGAGATAAAGCAATAAATGTTTTTTTACCTTGGCAACTAGTTCTTGTTAGCCAGATTCTATAAAAATCTTTGCATGGTACATGAAATTATAGAAGTCCAAATATTGTTTTGTTGTACTACCACTCTGTTTTCATATGTCTGTTCTCCTCTCATATAGCTAAATATCCTCATTTTCCTTTTCTCTGTATCTGTGAAGGATGTATAATACAAGCAATATATGTGCAGGTCATAGGTTGGTCAATGTGGTTTTCTGAGTATCTTTTTCTGGAAAGAAACTGGGCCAAGGACGAAAGCACTTTAAAGGTATGGTTGTAAAGTTTGTTCTGAATTTATGTAATGTTTGTTTCATTAACACATGCATTTATGGTGATTTGTGCATATTGTTTTTAGTATATCTCTTACTGTGTCTATCTTTATTGTGTGCCTACATTTGGACGCTCATTATTGCTGTGCTTTGAATCTTGCGGGACTCTATCTGCAGTCAGGTCTTCGACGGCTAAAGGACTTCCCTAAGCCCTTTTGGTTGGCTCTATTTGTAGAAGGAACTCGCTTCACACAGGCAAAGCTTTTAGCAGCTCAGGAATATGCAACTTCTACAGGATTGCCTATTCCTAGAAATGTTCTGATTCCTCGTACCAAGGTCAAATTCTCAAACCAACCCTACCCCTCCCTTGCTTATTTATATTTTCTTTAAGAACTTATGATCATTATTTTTGTTTAGTCATCCATTATGTGCCCTAGTTGTCGCCAAGTTTTTAAATATTCTCCAATCTGTAGTTGAAAACAAATTCTAAAACAATTAGAGGCGGACTTGGGATATTTTGAAAATATGGTAGAGGCCTCTATCAATGTCTTTCAAATTCTTGACAATAGATTTGATTGAAGAATTCCTATTATTCATACTGAAAATTAATACAAATTAGGTGTAATTCCAACTGACTGTTGTTGGTTTATGCATGAATGCATTCTAGTTGTAAGAATTTTTGTTCATACTGAATCAATTGTTGTATCATTGTTGGCCTATTTTTCAGGATTTACATGCAAGCCCTTAGCTTTAGTCTGTTTGGCACTCCTGCACGACAAAAAGAAAAAACAAAGCTAAATATCAAGTTTTACCTTTTCCTTCTTTATATCGACATTTTTGTTACTGTGCTGTGAATAGCTCCTTAAAATGAAGTGAGCATTGTAGTTAATTATTCTCATATTGGCCTGTGGTATATAGGCTTTTATCTTATGACTTGTGTTACTGCATGTTATATGTTAGGCCTGAAATTGCAACCAATTGGTGTGGTTTGCAGGGGTTTGTTGCTGCAGTGAGTCAGATGCGCTCATTTGTCCCAGCCATATATGATACAACAGTAGCAATCCCTAAAGGGTCACCTGCACCAACAATGCTCAGACTTTTCAAGGGGCAATCTTCTGTGGTAAGCCAAATAAGATCGAGGTTTTTAAGTAATTGTTTCAAATCTTATAAATAGAAAGCAACTGTACAAGGTATATTACATGTCTCTTTGCAATTACGTATTTCTGTGGGCTTGTAATTTGGTTATGTTGACATATTGTTAGTGTATGCATAAGGTAATGTTTTTGTCCTTTCTCTTCAAAATTTTGCTTTAGTTATTTTCTGATATGAATTTTGGTATCCCAATGTGCATTAAAAAAAGTGACCGTGACAGAGTTTAAGTCATTTAATTATTTTGCTGTCAATTTTTAGTTCTTACCATAAAATGTTAGTTAATCTCTTCTTCATTTTGGCCGACATGAGCATAGGTCTTCTAAGTCAATTTGCAGTTTTTTGGGTCAATATGCAATTTAACCTTTGGATTTACAAATTTTGGGTGTTTTCAAAAATGCTAGGTGAGATATGCAAATTTGCTCAGAAATAATGTAAAAACACCTAAAATTTGTAAATTCAAAGGTCAAATTGCATATTGACCCAAAAATTTGCAAATTAACTTAAAACCTATGTTTATGTTGGCCAAAATAAAGAAAAGATTCACTAATGGTTGGGCCTTGGGGTTTGCTTCCTCAAGGTCAAAGGTTCAAACCCTTATGGATACTTACATAGTCAAAGGCTATAGTTTGTTGCTTCCTAAAGATTGTAGGGTTTAGTGGGGGCTCCTATTTCAAATTCGAATTCGCTAAGCGGTTTTAAGAGATTTTTGGATTATCAGAAAAAAGGAGAAAAAATTATATGTAAGAACTAAAACTTGATAACGAAATTATTACATGACTTAGCTTTGCAGTTGAGAATTCGAACTGAGTTGAGTTCAACCACGTTGCAATCCTGATGCAGTTGAGACAACCTAATGAAGTTGAGTTTCCTAATACATCTTGCAAGAATGCATGAAATGTGTTGATTCACAGTGAAAATTGCGGATTTACCATTATAACACACAAATTGATTCAAAAACCTTTGTAACTTGCAATTGATTTCTAGAAATGTTTGGCGAAGAACGGATTTCTTAGATATAGAGACAAATTAGGGATGTTCAATATTTGGAACAAATGGAGAGAGAGAGAGAGAGAGAGAGAGAGGAATGGGAGTGGGAGCGGTCTCTTTTCATGGAGAAGAGAGAGAAAACATTTGTTGTTAGTAATGGTAAGATAAACTATCTAGGTTAGGTTTTTACTCTGGTTTCCTAAATGGGTTACTTCTCAATAAAATCCTGATTTCTATGTGAGCATAATGCAGTTGAAATGTTAAATTTTATTTGTTTTTTTCTTTTTTCACTTAATTGAAGATACCTTGTTTATATCTTGCAGGTGCATGTACACCTCAAGCGACGTTTGATGAAGGACTTGCCTGAAACAGATGATGCTGTTGCACAGTGGTGTAGAGATATGTTTGTGGCCAAGGTGAGTTCTACATTCTACTGGTCCTGCTCTGAGCCGTGTTTGTGCAGCAATGCAATGTTTACATGTTTGAAAGAATTATCTTTGACATAGAAAAGCGAAACTGATGCATGTTTAACAAAGCTGTTAGCTGTATATACACTTCTGCATGTGTGTAGAACAGACTAATCTGGGTTGTTGTAATATATGAATCGGTATCAGTTTCCTTCTGATTGTCTTGCCATTTGATTATTGTACAATAGGATGAACTTTTGGACAAACATAAAGCAGAAGACACCTTTAGTGATGGAGAGCTGCAAGATACTGGTCGGCCAGTAAAGTCCCTTTTGGTGAGTTTACTAGTCTTGTAAAACAGTGGATTACTGACACGATTTTGTTTTAAATCTGGGTTGTGCAATGCCCCCTGATCTAATTGTTGTCTCCAATTGGGAATAGGTTGTTACCTCTTGGGCGTGTCTGGTTGTTTTGGGGGCCCTGAAGTTTCTCCAGTGGTCTTCACTTTTATCCTCATGGAAGGGTATTGCATTCTCAGCATTAGGTTTGGGCGTTGTTACAGTTCTTATGCACATCTTGATACTCTTCTCTCAGTCGGACCGTTCTACCCCTGCCAAGGTCGCCCCAGCAAAGCCAAAGAAAGATGGAGAACCTTCAGAGAGAAGTCAAGACAAACGAAAGTAGAGGTTATTCCTCAATTTGATATAAAACTGCTAGCTCAATCAAAAATCATATTTTTGTCAACTTATGATAGATGTAGGTTGCTACCTTTCCTCGAGCATCTCAGCGTGTTTCTATATAAAGCTTGTTTTTCTAGCCATGGCTTTGATCTGTGTATGACAGTTTGTATGCATGTCAATTCATTATTTACTGGTTAATCTGGGTAACTTTGTATAGACTGTAACTGAACTGGCTGTTGTAGCAATGCTGAGACTAGCTAGTGCTTTCCACTTCTTTCTTCTTTTAGTTTTTTATTTTATTTTATTATGTCTACACTTGTGGATTATAATATCTAAAAGCATTTTTCTTGTTTACTGTGAAGGACTTCCATTCCAATGAGCTTTGCATGTATGGTTTCAAGTCCACTGTTATTGATTGCTGGAAGTTCATGAAACGAAGTCATCTTGATAGGATGTGTATACTTCTAATTCAATTTTAAATGAAATTATGACGTGCATGGAGCAATATAATTTTCTTTCTGGACAGTATCTTTAAACATTGTAAAAGTCATTACGTGTACCTCTAGTTTTGGTTAAAACACAAAAAGCTTTACGATGATGTTTTGAATTTATGGTTATTGGTTTTGAAGCAGCTTATGCTCATTGAACGCCAATTCGAGGAGAACGGTACCTTCAAAAGGTTCCTTGCAGGTCTTTGAGCCTCAGGAGTCGGGAATTAAAAACTCAGAAAGTGGTTTGGATCAGGTAGTTTCTTCTCCTCGGATATTGCAAGTAGTAGCACCAACACGCATATATTAAGATGTCCTTATTAACAGCTGCTGCATCAGTATTGAGTTCCGTGAGAGGAGAAGGCTTCCCTTAGAATATTTGGATGATTTCTCCTTGGAATTCAAAGCTTGTTGGGTAATACTAATATACTACAGCCCAGTCGACCGAATCATTGTGCAGAGATATATATATATATATATATATATATATTTTTGATAATTGGTATTTAGCCTAAGGGTAGTCGAGATCAATAGAGATATGATTCTGAGGTGCGATTTGAGAAATAGCTTTCAAGATGAGATATGACTCTGGGGCGTAATCCAGAGAATGACTTCCAAGAGGGGAGGAAATAACTCACATCGAGTGGGGAAAGCAACCCACAAAGTTGTGGGGGAAGGAACCCATAAATTGTGGAGAGAAGCGGATGTAGAACTCATAATCTCTAAGTCAGAAAGTAGGTGGATAACGTTATTTATCACTACACTGCTATCCCAGCCACGAATAGAGGATTTGTTATCGTGCTTAAAACATTATCTTATAAAGTAAGTATCACACGACTACGCGGATCAACTCAAAACCATCTTTTGATATCTCTTGCAAATGGATTGGGAAGCCACCTTTATATGACAAATTAAATTAGACAAAGTTGTGATTTTTTTTTTTTCTTTTCTTTTTCCTTCCTTTAAATTGCACTAACTCACCATTTATTTCTTTGTTAAAATGAAATATTCAATAAATAACCTTATTACACGAACAAACCCTGAAGTTAATAGTCGACAAAAAAATAAATAACATCTCTCACTAATCACACCAAATCTCGTTTCTTTTTCAGCTACCATAACCAATCAAATGCCACCTATACCAAATCCTCTCTTCACTCCCAAATCCTTCTCCTTCCTTCCTTGCTCTTATCCTCACTCTCTCAAGCCAAGACTAAAACCCCTAAATCTTCTATTCTCCTCCAAAACTAGATAACCACATTATTTTTGCCTTCATTTTTGGCTACAACAAGCTCTTTAATGCCACACCCTCCCACTGTAACTCCATCGGGGAGGTCCAAACCATTAATATTCTCTCTCACCATTTTTTTGATGGAGTAGCAGCGCTTGACTGATGTGGTTGCCATCATTCCATTTGATTGGAGTGGCATTGCTCTATTAGATGGTGTGTTGCTCCTTCTATTCAATTTTCTACAAGACGCTAGACGCTAGTCGGGTGGTAGCCTGACAGAGTGCCTAGGGTGTCTAGATAATTAATCGTTGACTATCGATCAACCTATAAAATATTAAAAAAAAAATTAGGCCAATTAATTGGTCTAGGTGACCGATTAATCGGCTTAGGCAACCCTAGTCGACTGCCTAGGAGGAGCTAAAGGAGTCTCGACTTTGAACCCCCGATTAAAGGCTTTTCAAGGTGTCCAACGGTCGTTTTGATTTATTTTTAGAATAATGCTTCTAATGTAGATTGTCGCTTCTTCTATCGTCATATAGAGTGGTAATATGCTTTGTGTGATAACGTGGAGTTCTGCTCCTCCAAATGGGTTGGAGTTTTTCTTAGATTTTTTTTATTTTTTTTATTTAATGCTCATAACATGGTTATAGAAAATTATGGGTTCATGTATATTTTTATGTAGCTAGATATATAATTATATTAAGGTTTTGAGATTATTTCAAAAAATTTTAGTTTTTTTTTTTTTTTTTTGAAGTACAAAAAATTTTAGTTTTATTTAATAAGCAAAATGATTGTTTTTGCATTTGAACTTTAAAGTTGACCATTCAATGGACAAGTTATTTCAAACTAAAACCAGTAATTTTAGTGGAAATGATAAAATACAAACTTAAAATTTATTATTACTTAAAAAAGATATCAATAACATACTAAACACAAACAAACTAAACCTTTAAATAATATATCAAATCCTAAAATTATTAAAATTAGGAATTCTAATTGAATCTTAATTTTCTAATTTGAAATTACTCCTAAACTAAAAAGATTTAATAATAGGAAGTTCAATAATAACATAAAATAAGGAATCCTAAACTAGTAGAAATTCCTAATATTGTCTTACATTAATCCCCTCCGCTTGAAAAAAAAACTCGCTTTTGAGTTTTGTGATTGCAAAGATAACTTATCTGAAGATAAATACTCGAAGATTTCAGCAACACTAGATCCCACTGATCGTGCCATCGAAAAACACCTTGGTTGCCTCTCTTATACACATGAATCAAGTCGGGTCAGTATGGTTAAGGTCGGGTCATGACTATCGGGTCACAAAATCCCTTAAAACAGCCTTGTTCGTCGTCAATTTGAGGTCTGTTGCCTTTGATTTGGGGTTGTTAGCCCTCGTCATCTTTGTTTCAGCCTTTACCAGCTTCGATTTAGGTCGAGTTATGCCAATATGAAGTTCTAGGGTTGCAAAAAGGGTCACAAAGGTCTGGGTCTTTAGGGTTTTGAAATAGGTCGCGTGGGTTCCAGTGATTTCGAGGCAGATCGACTAGATTTTGAAAGCCTAGGTAGTGAATTGGACCTATACGCAGGTCTAGTAACAATTGAACCTATGTGCGGGTCGAACAAGTTGTGCGGGTTTGGCGATTCTCTTCTGTCTATATTTGGGTTGTATGGGTCACGGTCGTCTAGGTTCCAACCTCCTCGCCATCTACAGTCATTTCCGGTGTCCTTATCGGTGGTCGCCGTTTGGTCACCTGTCAATTCAAGTTGTTGTGGCACATACCCACTTTCATGAACCATCACAACAATCATTTGTGGAAAGGTTTCAATGTGTTTCTTCAATCCAATCTAGTCGTTGTTCGACTCTATTGAATTGTTCATCGACTCTAATTAATCATTCATAAAAAATTATGAGTCATCGTTCGTTGTTAAGGGTTCGTTGTCCACTCGAATCAATTTTAGCCATCAGCCAAGAGTAGGCTTGGCTTTAATACTAATTTTGGTGCAACAGATGGATTGTTTCAAAAAGAAACGAATAATTTTAGTAGAAACAATAAAACACAAACTTAAAATTTATTATTATTGAAGAAACAAATAAAAAACGTATTAAACACAAACAAATCAAACTTTTAAATTATATATCTAATCCTAAAATTATTAGAAATAAGAATCCTAATTGAATCTTAATTTCCTAATTTAAAACTAATTATAAACTAAAATGATTTAATAATTGTAAGTTTAATGATAACATAGAATAAGAAATCCTTAACTAGGAGGAATCCTAAACTAGTAGGAATTCCTAATCTTGTCCTATATAATTCATCTAACTGTTCATAAGTAAATATTGTTCACGTAATCAGAGTCATTCGTTGAACATTTTGTTTTAGTAGAAAAAGTCGGAAAAAACTTTTTGCGATTAATGCTTATTTAAAAGGGCACATAGATTTTTAATTTTTAATATTTTTTTTAAAAGGACAGATAGATTCAATTCCTTTTCGACCAACTGTTAAAGAGCCCAGTAGTATCAAGCCCCATGTCCAGGCCATACATGTCCAATTATACGCTAAAACAAGATTTTTATTTATTTATTTATTTTTTATAGTAAAAAAGAAAAGATTAATTTAAGAGAAACTACCAACACTTAGTATATTAAGATAAAGATGAGATCTAAACCTTTGACCTTTTAAAAAAATATGTTTCATCATTCCTACTAAGTGGTGTGGTGTGCACACTAAAATCAGGTAACACATCAATTAATAACATAACAAAAATTACTAAATCTTGCACAAAAAAATAATTAAATTCCATTTGAAAAATAATTTCTTTTTCTTTTGAGTTTCTGTCCTAATAGGAATTGCATTTATGGAAACATGGGCCCACTTAACACAAATCTCAATTTTTAGTATACTATTACATTCCGGTTTTTAGTAAACACCAGATATTTTCCTTATTTCCTTAGATATCTTTACTATACATGGATTTCAAACTCCACCAACCAAGAAATCAAAATAGGATTCGGGCATGAAGACTCTGAATCTCAATAAAATCTCACTAGAGACTTTAAAACAACACAAACTACATACAACATTCAAACAAGAAGACATGAACAAGAGAGGTAGACCACCTAAATCAGAGAATCCAGTTTTCTTTGTAAATAAAAAACAAGTAATACCCAACAAGAAAACCAAAAGGTCCAAACCTATTTCAGTACGTCCGGATCCCTTATCTAGGACTTGTTTGCTGCAATGGCCCAAGCATGACAAGAAGAAGAGGAGCAATGTACGATCTGCATTGGTCTTGTCCTTGTCCAATAGCTCTTTGGCTTCGGCCTCGGTTACGCGGTCACTGGAGTTGGTGATTCCGGGACCGGTTCCAGACCTTGATGCTTTGCTTAGAGATGACAAACTTTTCCATGATTTTTGGTCCGGCATTCCTGAGATTGATCGGTGATGATTGCTCGTTGGTAATGTAACGGTTTCTTTTGTGATACATGTGTTGATCAACAATTCTTGTTGTTTGGACACAGTTCTTCATCAAGACTTTAAATTTATATAGAGAAAACCATTGATCTTTCAATTAATATAGAGTTTTATTTAATTGGATGTTGATATTGTTATTATCTTGTCTTGTTAGCTACTTTGGATCAATGATAAATCAATATGTTAACAAGGTCTATTTGATGGAGAAATCTTGCTCTTTTAATTATAATTCCCAAAATCATTTAAGGTTCAATCCAATCCAATTCAAGATACAATAAGACGATCTTAATATTAGACGAAATCTTTATCATGGAAAAATCCTCATCTTAAGCTCAATTCATTTTTTTTTTTTTTAAACTTCACATTGAACGGATTAGAAGATTATCAGAATCAAACACTGGTTGTGTAATCTAAATCCTAGCACGGGTTGGACGGCTAGAATCCTGAATCTCGACATTGGTTGTGTGGCTTGAATTTGGGTACTAGTTACGGCCCGAATATCTACTCACATAGATGGGTAACAAATACTCGTACAATAAGATAAGAAAAAATTAAAAATTAAAAATGGAGATTCAATCTATCTCCACTGATATGCGGAGATCTTCATGAATTCAAACGGGGATTGACCTCTATTGTTAATGATAGAGGTCGATCCATATCTTTCCATCATCAATCTCCATCGTTAGAGATACAGATGGGTTTCCTTCGTATTTGGAGATGGAGACTAGAATTTGGTTTCATTGTGGATCGATGGAAGATTAGGGATAGTTGCGGATCGGGTTCAAATGGGTTTAGCTAAATTCACATCCAAATTTGTGACTTTTCTTTTTCATCCACACTTTCATCCAAATCCGTGAAATTTTGTGAAGTCGAGTGTGCACATGTAGGTTTGGGGCAAATCCATATCCACCTTCGAACCCACAAAATATATTAAAAAAAATTTAAATATAAATTTATAATCAAATAATATCTTAAAATAAAACCAAATAACCAAAATTTAATATGTTCAAATCCTAAAGACATGATAAATCAAATAATCAAATAACATAAAATACAATTAAACTTGATATTTCAACATATATATATTTCAATATTATAAATTTGATGTAGTTGGGTAATGGCCACACTGGTTTAACACACTGCCCCTATACCATGATGCACAATTTCTAAAACTAAATGCATAAAATAAAGCATAAATGATTTAATATTTTCCCACAATTAGATAATCAACACACACACACACACACAAAATTTAATACTTAATTTACAAGTCTAAGGGGTTGTTTGTTTTTTACACTTATAATTTAATGATACTGAATTGTACCTATTAAGTTGTTTTCGTTCGTTTTTTTTTTTTTTAAGTGGTCAAATCACATCAAACTATTCAAAAACAACTTTAAAAAATAAGTAATTTTTTTTTTTTTTTTTTTACTTTTTACTTAATTACAAATTATTTAAAAATGTTTTAAAGATTTTATTCCAAGTCTATCCTCCTAAAATAATATATTTATAAATTTATCATAATTTTATATTATATATATTTTTTCTAATACTTACAAGAAATATATATTTTTTTAAAAGAATCCAAGTAGTTTTCATCCCAATTTGACTTAGAATTAAACTATCATAGTTTACAATTTAAACATTCATTTTTTCTAACCGCTTTCTTAAATAAATTAATATATTTAAATATATAAATATCATTAGTTCCACTATATTTTTCCACTCATATTTTAATTATGAAAAAAATATTATTAATATGCATATAAAAATATTTTTAAATTTATTAAATTATTTATTTATAATTATTTATATCAAATTAATTAAATTTATACAACAACAAATAGTAAAAAGGGCATAAATATGAAATTATTAGTTTTAAGATAACCTAACTTTAAAAAACAAATAAGTTTAAAATATATTCAGAGAATAAAAAAAAAAAAACGCAAACATATTATTCAGATTTCATGTTTTAAGTACTATTATATTTTCAGTAAATTTCAGTACTGATCAGTCTTCAGACAAAAAAACAAACGACTCATAATGTAATACATCTCAAACTAAATATTTAAAGCATATAAAATCAAATGTATATAATAAATCATAAATGAATTAACATTTTTCAACAATTAGATAACCAAAACACACACACACACACACTCACACACACACACACAGAGTACAAATTTAATACCTAACTTCCAAGTCTAAAACCAAATGCATAAAATAAAGCATAAATAATTTAACATTTTCCTACTATTAGATCATCAACACACACACTACAAATTTAATCCCTAACTTCCAAGTCTAAACCAAATGTATAAAATAAAGCATAAATGATTTAACATTTTCCCACAATTAGATAATCAACACACACTCACACTACAAATTTAATCCCTAACTTCCAAGTCTAAAACCAAATGCATGAAATAAAGCAATAAAGCATAAATGATTTAATATTTTCCCACATTTAGATCATCAACATTATAAAGCATAATTAATATTTTCCCACAATTAGATAATCAAAATACACATAGTACAAATTTAATCCCTAACTTCCAAGTCTAAAACCAAATGCATAAAAATGATTCAACATTCTCCCATGATTAGATAATCAACACAATAAAGTATAAATGATTTAATATTTTTCCATAATTAGACAAGCAACACACACATACACACATAATCAAAACACACACACACACACACACTACAAATTTAATCCTTAACTTCCAAGTCTAAAGCCAAATACATAAAATAAAGCATTAATGATTTAACATCTTCCCACAATTAGATAATCAACACACATACAAAGCGTTAATAATTTAACATCTTCCCATAATTAGATAATCAACACACACACATACACACTGTTGGGTCATTAATTATTAATGTTTTATACCCATTTTACTTATTATTTTTGTTATGTTTTTGTGTAGAATTGATATTTTTATTTTGTTTGGTGTTTTTGTGTTTAAATTAGGTTTTGAGAAGAAAATGGATAGAATGATTGGATTCTTGAAGATCAATTGAAGCTCAAGGAATTGAAGAAATTCAAGGGACTAAAATAGCAAATTGCCATTCAAAACTAGATAAAAATAAAGGAAACAAAATTTGATTTAATTTAGCATTTCTTTTGGTGCAAGAATTCAAATTAGGAAGTAAATCCAAAAGCAATTTGGAAGAAAATCATTGAGAATTAATGATGATTTAATGTAGAATTAAATGAGGATCACGAGCATTGCACATTAGGAAAATAAATCAATTCGGATTTGGAAAGGTTCTAGAAGGAAATTGTAGAAGTTTTGGACAAAAAGGTTATGTGATTTGTGTGAGCTCATATAAAGTGCACAATTTGAGTTTAGTAATTCATAACCTATCAAATTAAAGCCCCAGATGTCTAATTTTTATAGCCACTGACAGTTCATCAATCAGAATATTTTAGAGAAAGTTATGATCAATTTAGTACTTAAAGGTCAGGTTGTCACGAGACTTGACAAATACGGGAAAACATAAGAAATTCGAGTTTCCTTTTTTGGTATTCCTAATCAACTTCCTAAACCTTATAATGTCCTAATTACATGAGTTAGGCATATTATGAAGAGTTTTAATCCAAAAACAAAAGAGATTCACTTTCTATATCAAAACTTGATTCCAAATCAAAGTTGGAAGTTGAATAATTCTCAATTGAGTAAATCTTGACTCTCAAGGATTGAATACTTATAAATAGGTGTTTTCACCACTCAATTCATATAGACATCAGAAGATAGAAATTAGAAAGAGAAGCAGAGGGGCAATGCTGAAAGCTTCAGTTTTATCTCTTCTTTTTATTTTTATTTTTTATTTTTATGTAGTTATTTCGTTAGTTAGGGCTGAATTGAAGCCCTACACATAGACTTAATTTGTTTATCTTTTTAATTAAGCTTAGTGTTTTGCATGATAAAATTAATATCTCTATTTTAATTTTATTCTATTTATTTTGTTTATTTGATTGATCACCTTAAAAATATATTTTTAGGACTATATTTTAAAAATATAAAACTGCACACCAAATGGACATATTTTTAGTTGGCAACAATAAATTGCTTACGAACCAATTAAAGGGCATTAATTCATAGATACATAGGATGGACATCATGTTCAAGGATTTATATGATATTTAAATTCTTCTAATACTTAATAGATTCCAATTATTAAACCTAAGTAGACATCATGGTAGGTTATAATTAGAAATGCACATCTATGTAAATATCATGCGATTTGCATACTAATTAAGGAAGAATCTATACGTATGAGTTAATCATACTTTGTTGTGAATATCTTCATTATGCATTATCATGAACTTATTTTATTAATCTTTATAACAAATTGATGGATTATTTAGTTGTGGATAAGATGTCATAACTTAGTTTTATCTATTGATTTTCTTTTAATTAATTTAGTTTTCCTATTGCAATTTAATTTTTTAGTTTTTAAACTCAATCTCAAAAACCCTTTTATTTAATTTATTGTTCTTAGATTAGGTCTTAAATAAACTTAAAATTAAAGTAAGTTGAAACTCTTCATGGGATCGATCCTTATTTGTTATTATACTCAATTAAACAATTTGTGTACTTGCAAGGTTTAATAAAATTGGTTTATTTAAAAACCAACACACACACACACACACACACACACATACACACACACTCTACAAATTTAGTACTTAACTTCTAAGTCTAAAACCAAATGCATAAAATAAAGCATACACACACTACAAACTTAATCCTTAACTTCCAAGTCTAAAACCAAATGCATCAAATAAAGCATAAATGATTTAACATCTTTCCATAGTTATATAATCACCACACACACACATACACTCCAAATTTAATGCCTAACTTACAAGTCTAATATAATACATCTCAAATTGAATATTTAAAGCATGCGAAATCTAAACCAAATGCATAAATTAAAGGTGTGTGCACGCGCAAACACACACATTCTCTCTCGCTCCAAATTTAATACCTAACTTCTCAGTCTAATATAATACATCTTAGACTAAATATTTAAAGCATATAAAATCTAAAACCAAATACATCAAATAAAGCACAAATGATTTAACATTTTTTCACAATTTGATAATCAAAACACACACACACACATATCCAACTCCCCCTCCCCCCCCCCCCCCCCCCCCCCCCCCCCCCAAACACACATGCACACACACACAAATAGGTTGAAAAATTCACATCTACACTCATCCATAAACCCATTTAATCAAATTTAGATCTACCTATTACGGGTGGGTATCTATGAGTTCACAAGTTCATGGGCGAAATGACTGTTCCTAATGGAGATCTCTATCAATGATGGAAACCCTCAACTCTAACACCGATATAGATACCACTGACGAAATCTCCATTAGTGATAGAGCCATTTATGATCATCATCTCCATGGAGATGATGGGTGGAAATCCAATTTGGATCTCCAACAATTATATTTGATGATGGGGTGATGGATTAGATCTTCAATTCTTTTTTTCTTTGGTTTTTTTTTTTTTTGTGTTATTTTATTTGATTTTTTTCAGTTTTCTTAGATCTCCAACATCCATTGACGGAATCTCCATTAATGGAGCCATTTATCATCATCTCTATCCATGGAGTTGGAGATGATGAGTAGAGATCCAATTTAGATCTCCAATATCTATCTTTAATGACGGACGGTGGATTGGACCCTCAATTTTTTTTTTTTTTGGCCTTTTTGTTTCAGTTTTGTTGGATCTTCACCGTTTATTTCTGAGATGGACTAATCATACTTTTTTTTATTTTATTTTTTAAATAAGTTATTTTAATTTATTTATATTAGTTCAACAACTTTTAAATAATGATATTTAAGGTTTTTTTTTTTTCTTTTTAAAAAATTGATGATGGTATGATGGATTCTTTTTGGTCCAACTGTGGTAAATGGCTAAAACTAATAGATTTCACTAATGACTTGGGATTTATTTGTTAATAAATGATAAAGTGGGTTCTACTTGTAAAAGTTATACCTCAGGTAGCTTGAACATGATTTGCTTTTAAATTAGATTTAAACACTTTGGCAATATTTTTTTATTTCGTATTAGAGATGGAATTTGAGTCTTATCTCGAATCCCATCTTGCTTATATAAAATGAAATATCATGAGGAGACCTTTTATATGTTGTGGGAATAATTATTTGAGCTATACTAGTAGTGTCTTAGTAGAAATCTCATGCTAGTGTATGAAAACAAATCTTTAAAAAATTAAAATAAAATAGAAGCTCTTTGACAATTAACTTTATCAAATATAATTTCAACTATTCTAGTATGTTATTTGTACCTTTTTAACTAATACAATTATTTTAGAGTTTGTGATTGAGGGATACAACTCAAATCCACAACTTTAACAGTGGTATGAGATGCATACCACTGAACCATTCATTTTGTCCAAGTATATTAATTTGATAATTCATAATAATTAAAAGGTCCGACTATATTAACTCAAAATTTCCACTTAACTTTTATGACCTCGTTAACATACATCCATCCATTTGCTTTTCAATTTAACAATTAAAAAAAAATAATAATAATTAAGAATGGTTTGCGAGTATTGGAGTGAGTTTAAATGAACAAATAAACACTAAAATTACAAATTTAAGTCACGATTTCAAGTGGATATATTGTAACTCATAATTAAACAAAAAACACATGCGTTATTTTTCATCAACTTTAAAAAAAGTAAAATAATAATAATAATAATAATAATAATTAGATTAGAAAAAGAAAGAAGTGAAATTCCTATACTCAATAAATGAGTACAAATATCTATTTATTTTTATATTGATGTTTAATGTAGTCAAGGGATAACTTGGCTTTGACATATTAAAAAATTTTGGGATGGATGATCACATATGTAATGCATCCCATCAATATATCATATCAAAATTTTGTAATTTTCCCCCTATATTAATTTTATTATTGCCTCTAAATTTTTGGGTTCTTATAATATTGTCCTTCCTCTTTTATACCCATTTCTACCATTTCTTTACAATATTTATTGTCTCTACTATCTTTCTGTCATACTTTTTGTATTGATAAAAATTTGAGTTGATGTGTTGGTAGCCCAACCTAGTGTTAGCCCAACAACAAGAAGAGATTCATAAGGCCCAAGCTGACAATGTCTAATAGTTAGCCTAAACAAACCTGTAAGTGCCAAACCCCATTTTGAATGGTCAAGCATGATTGAGTCAAGTGGAGGCACCCAGAAGCACTTTACCCACTAACGGGCAGAGGCTCTTGCCTATAAAAGACAATCCCCATTTCACTTCAACCCATTGAATCTCACATACTGAAACTCTGCTAAATTTGGTCACTCATCATTTTTATACATCAGTTTACTTTCTCATATCCATTTTAATCAACTCTGGCAGATTCCAAGTTCATTTAATTCTCGCTATTAGCGTCATTGCAATTGTCTAGGAAGTATTCCTTTGGTTTCTTTTTTATCTCACTTATTTTTTGTTCAATTACTAACTTAAGCGTAATAGTATTTTTAACCGGCACTACTCCGATGTTAAAGCATCATACCTTGTTTTTTCTTAGTGTTTTTGTAGGTTGTTAGTGCCCAAAAAGCTGATAGTAGAACCTGTAGTTTACTTCTGTAACTGTAGAAATTAACCACTACAATTTTAATTTATTATTAATTTTAAAAAATCAATAGTTGTTTATTCATGTAATTAAGGAATGATTGTAAAATTAAAAATCGCCTGAGTTAAATGTATTTACCACAAAATCTTCCCTATAGTTTAATGTATTTCGACTTCAATTATGAAACAATCACACAATTTAGTTAATGCTAATAAAAAAAAAAAAAGGCATGCATATGTGCAAAATTATTGAAGCTTTTCATGAATCAAGCATATCAAACTTATGTTCAATAATCAACAACCTCAATAAGATCATTAAAACCATCTCCATTTGTAATACTTTCAACCAAAAG
Organism: Nephelium lappaceum; assembly: GCA_021234005.1. Classification (NCBI taxonomy): domain Eukaryota; kingdom Viridiplantae; phylum Streptophyta; class Magnoliopsida; order Sapindales; family Sapindaceae; genus Nephelium; species Nephelium lappaceum. The sequence continues at coordinate 6,749,761 of CM038005.1, forward strand.
AAATTAGAGATGTATTTCAACAAATTTCAGGCTTGAGTACGATTTGATTTTAGTCCGTATCTCCTAAAATACTCCATCTTAAATCCTGAGATTTTCATAGTTTAAACTAGATTTATAAATGAACAACTTTCATTCGCAAGCTTTTTCAAGATTCAGACTTAAAAATAATGATTTTGGACATCAAAAATCAATGCACAACAAAATGTCAAAAGAAAACATCTGATTCGACCCATGTGCACGAAATTGGTTATAACTTCTTAACCACAACTCCGATTGTTGCGATCTACGTATGGATAGATTCAACAGGAAAACTTCTAGAAGAACATTTAGCAAAATCCTCAAAATCATTTTAACAAATGGTCAGTTTTTTAAAGACTAAACATCATCAAAACTTAGTGCAGAACATTGGTCATTAATCGTTGAATTTTGTCAATCAATGCAAATTTCAAGCAATTTAATTCACAATGTTTAATGAATTTGTATTTGTTCCAACTAGGTCTACCTTAATTCTGGGTGTAGAAAGCTTCTTGATATACATGTTCTTTTTCTTGTTTACATTTAAAGAATTGTTCATGTAAGAATAAAAAACATTCAAATATGTTTTCTTTATCCATACCTTTGTAACCGTAGGAATACATGAATTTCTACCATTATAAACATGTGGATTTTTAGCCTAGAACTATATTTATTTTTTAACATACATTCCTTTGTTCAACATATCAATGTACCCACAGTATCTAGGTCTAATACATACATATATAGAGCGATTCTACTATTAGTGCCACCTAACTTTAAAAAACCAGGATGAATCAATCAAATTTATCAATTACATTCTCTCTCTTAAAATAAATTCTCTTTTCTATTTAATTTCAATATAATGGATGAATTTGATTGGTTCGTCCTAACTTTTTAAAATTAGAAGGCACTGATGATTGAATTACTATATATATATCATGTGTGTGTGTATATATATATATATATATATTCTACAATGATGACAAGTAGAAATGAAAGAATTGTTCATACCTTGAGTTTTCCTTGCTACTTGCTTGCTTGCTTGTTCCTTTAACAAAGATTGTCTTGCCACCTAAGGGAGTCAAGCCTTTATTCACATAACCAAGTCCATGCCTATGACGATATAGCTTTTACAAATTAATGACTTCATCCATCTTGATATAGCTCCAGTGGTCATGTCCCTCATGGATTCTTTGGCCTTAAACAACTCCTTTTGACATGCCAATTTGCTTTCCTTGATGATATTGGTCACACTATCGTGTTCAACAATTTCTTTGACAAAGGGTTCAATCTTCTTGTTGGATTCCTCATAATTCATGATGAATTCTTGAACCAAGGTTTGCACTTTTTCTTTAAGAATCCAAATTCATTCTCAAGGTTAGTATCGATAGCCATCATCCTCTTAATTTTGAGATTTTCAGTCGCTTGTGTGTGGTTTGCATCATTCTTCAACTTCTCAAGTTGTTTTTCAAGATTAATAACTTTGAGCTCAAAATTCATATTTGTATTCTTGAGATATTTAATCTCCTTTTCCTATTTTTTTTACCATAATCTTGGATTTGAAACACTCGTTTTCAAGCTTTCCCAAGTTTCCCACATCTTCATCCATGTTGTAACTTGTATCACCATCTTGATCATTATCACTTTAGGAGTTATCACTATATTGAGCAACAAGAGCAAGACCTTTGGGTTCATTCTCTTTTTCTTCTTCATTCGAACTGCGACTTGATTGCTTTCACGATCAACATCACTTGAGGACTTTTCACTAAATTAAGCATAAAAAGCAACATAGAATACACGAGTTAATGCACATTCTCTCATGTTTTCGACCATGTTCGCTTCAAAGATCCTTGCATAACTTGTGGGAACTTGCTCTGATGTCAACTAGCATAGGTTGGCTTTGATACCACTTGAAAGTTCCTAGCGAACACAATAACCAACCTGAAAGGGAAGGGATAAATGGGTTGATAATTTTTTTTTTATCTTTGTTAGATGTGCAGTGAAATAATTAAATAAAAAATAAAAGAGTAAAAGAAGAGAAACAATCATGCACAATGATTTTTATGAGGAAAACCCGACAAGATAAAAACCATAGGATTGGATTTCTCTCTAGCTACTTTTGAATGAAATTCACTATTATTAGATAGATTATATATATTTTTTTTCATAGCAAACCCTTGCCTAAAAATCTAATCTCTCACCATCTAATATTAGTGCCCAATGTCATCCTTCGGAACCTTGAAATGACAACTCCATCTATCTTCCAAATCCTCTACATCTTCGAATCTTCCTCTTTGACTCGCACACGAGCGAAACAAACTTTCCTCACTCCTTGACACTCCAAGAAAGCAACATCACAAGTTGATCACCAATTAAGGATGATGCACACACTCAATGATGTGTGTAAGACAAATAGAATGCTTGATCGAAATACTCTATGTGATGTTGGAAGCGTTGAAAAACCTATGATCGCACTCTACTAACAAATTTCATGAACTGACATCTATAATCACACAAATATAGGATAAAAAGAGAAGAGAAGAAAACTGTTCTCTCAAAACTCACAAACTCTTAACTCAATTTTCTTTACTCTTAAAATCTTTCTTGATAAATTAAAGAAAAATTTGAATTAATTTACATTCACATAAGCACCCCTATTTATACTAGTTTAGATACATCTTAATTAATTACTAATATATGAACTTAATAAATTCAAACACTCATTCAAAGTTCCTAGACACATAAAACTAAATTCATCACACAAAACTAGATTTATAATAAAATCTAAATACATGTAGATAAGCCTTCTAGATGCATGTAGATAAGTCTAGATTAATATTCCAACATGTGAACTTGGATATATATAATTTATGCTCACACAAAATAATTTAGATTTAAGAATAAAGCTCTATCAAAGCTCTTTAAAAGTAAATAAATCAAGAATAAGGGTTGTCGCTTTTCAAGAGTGAAAAATACCTATATAAAGTGCAAAGATTTGGAGTTTAAACCAATTTAATAAAAATCTCTCTTAAGATTCCTAATCAAACTAACTTTAGACTTTGAATTTAAAAAAGAATGTAAAATAGGACGTCATATGAAGAGTCAATTCTTAACTCAATAAAGACATATTTACCCTTCCTGAAATGTATGTAAGTCACATGAAAAGTCTTGAAAAAAAAAAGGGAAGCTAAAATGCACAAAACGTAGTCCACACAAAAAAAGGGCAAAATTTATTTGTAGAAGACGAGCACAAACCATTCGAGTAGTTTACCTAATGGTCGAGACTGCTAGAGTCACCACTCAATTGGCGACAACAACAATAAGTGGTAATGTATTGCTAGTGGTTGCTAGCTCTTGCTGCTTGAGTGGTGAGGCCAGCGGTCTCCTGTTGACATTCTCTAACTTCATGCGTTGTTACAATTTTGCATATAACTCTTTCATTCGACCTTTGTCTAACTCATTAATTTTTCCTATGGTTAGTTGATATCTAGGCTTACAATTTTTCTGAAGAGGCTACATTATTTATGAAGAACTTGTCTTCAAAAAATTTAAAAAATGATTAAATTTCTCTTTTATCAGAACTATCAAATTTGAACTTCATGCACAAACTTACAACGCAATTATGAATGCACTCTTATGAGTCCAAAAGTTATTGTACAAGCTCATAAGACACGATGTACATAGTGCATGAATGTGAATGTACACCAAACCATGATTGATTCGCAGCAAACGAGAACTTGTTTCTCCAAGACTTGCTAACCTCTTAACATCACTTTGTCTAGAATCCTGGAGTTTTAAGTTTCATATTTGATTTTCAATTTCAAGCACGAATCTATGAAGCTAATAATATATCTAAATAAGATGATTTCAAAAATATGGAACTTGCAACAATTATATCATAAATTTTTCATAATTACAAATAGATACTCTTAACCAAACAATTGATCGTTAATTATAATGGTTGACTAGTTTAATATTAAAAAATATTCAAATTACCCTTAACAACTTATTTTATAAATTTTTATAATTATTGTAGTTTTAATTAAACATATAAAATGGAAATTGTTAAAAATATCCAAAAAAATTATGAAAATTTGTTTTTGACTCTGAAAAAGGTTAATTATTTATAGTAGCAAAAGAAACTTTAATTATTTTTAACTTGCTTAAATTTCTATAATATGTCACGTAGATGAAAAATCATCTACAGGCTACAGTGAATTGTTGAAATATTTCGAGCAGGTGATGTGACGATTTTTCACCAATGTCACATATTGAGGAAATTTGAGAAGTTAAAAACAATTAAAATTTCCTTTGGGGCTAAAAACCATTAGCCCTTCTTTTTTTTTTTTTTTTTTTTTTTTTTTCTGAAGTAAAACTATTAGCCATTTTGTTTGGGCCAAAAATGATATATATATATATTTATTTCGGCATAAAATTAATTTATCCTTGATTAAAATCAACAAAATACATAAATCTATTGATATAAAAACATTTATGGATCTAAAATTTCATAATTAAGGTCTACAAAATCAGAAAAAATAAAATATTTATTAAAAAACAAAATTTTTATTACCAAAAGAAAACATAAAATAGCTTTCAAAAAAAAAAAGAAGAAAACATAAAATAATTGCAGGGCTAGTTTGGTCATTTAAAACTAAAAGGTAGTACAATATTAGAGTTGAGGGAAGTCAACTGAGTTTAGGATTATTTCTATTATTATTTTTTTTTCTTTTGAAATCGAATGTTTTTGTTATTTTGATAAAATACTTTATACAGCTAAAAAAATTACACCATAAAACTCATGAAATGTTTTATTTAATAAATAATATGAATTATAAAATTTAATAACAAATTATAATAAATAAAATATAAAAAGACGAAAGTAGCCCTCTTCTTATACGAGAGCGTGGAAGCCAAATTCATAAATACAACTATAAAAGGGAAAACAAAACGAAGCGCGGCCGCAGTTGTTGTTTAGCTCTACTCCCCTCCTCTCGCCTGTCTCCGCCACCCCTCTCTGCCTACAACAACATGAATCAAACTACTGAGGTTCCTCTTCTCTCTTTATCCTTATACATGTCTCTTGTTTGTTTCTTTGTTATTGCTTTATGTTTCGTGTTTGAGTTCTGGGTTGCTATCAACAACTTTAAGACCTTACTTGTTTGATGGCAGAGGAATGCTTTTATATAAAGTTGTTTGATAGCAGAGGAATGCTTTTATATGTATACCCTTTTCACTCTGTTGCTTTCTCTGTGAGTTGGAATAGAAATCAGAATATAATTTCAGTGGTAACTCTACTAGTGGGAGGTGTGCTAGATATGTTAGTTGTTTTAGTTAAAATTAAGTTACAAGGGGTTAGTTATGTTACAGGAACTTTTGGGGTCGATTGTGAATTGGAAGTTATTGGCTTAGATGCTTAAATGTGACCTGTGTTTTATAGGTTGCTACGGAGTCTGTAGAAGCGGTTTCCTTCAGTCTTTTATCGGATGAAGATGTTCGGAAGCATAGTTTTCTTAAGATCACAGAACCCCAATTGCTCGACCAGTTAGAGAGACCTTTGCCTGGTGGATTGTATGACCCGGTGTTGGGCCCGTTAGATGAAACATCTCCGTAAGTTTTCCTCAACGACTTGCTGTTTAATCCTATGCTTACGGATTTTTCAGTTTTTGACCTCATTACAGTTTATGTCTAATTATGTTTCTGTATGGACATTGTATTCCTGTTATGTTCATCGATTTCGATAAATTTGTCATAGTTCTTGTTATAGAAACATCAAATTGAGCACGGGACACATTTTTCATCAGCTCATGCTCTCAAAAAGATCAGGAAATAACCTTTTTTTTTTGACATGTGAAAGCTTTTGTTACTTATAAGTTGGCAATTATTTTTTGGCCCTTGTGCGGGGCAAGATTGTTAAAAATTTGTTGAAATTAATACAATTTCTCTGTACATATCTTGACATTCTAATTTTGATCTGCATAGAGGTATGGTAATGCCCAGTTTAATCTTAATTTTTCTATTTACAAATTGTTTCCAGAGCTTGATAGGTTTTCTTGTTTCATAGAAACTGCAATCAAAATTTTGATGCATTTTAATATTAGGAATCTTTCAAGAATGTCATGGACAATTGCCTCTCATCTTTTTTAATCTTGAATCCATTTTTGTAACACTTAGTTTACATCGAAATATCGAATCAATTTTGGCTGTAAATGGCTTCATTTTGGTATAATGGTTAATACTTAATAACAACAGATATTGTATCAGTGTTATTTTATGACATATGTTTGATCTACTTTATTCTTCATTTAAATGCAGTTGCAAAACTTGTGGCCAACGTCAATTTCATTGCCCTGGTCATTTTGGTCATATTGACCTTGTTTCTCCAGTCTATAATCCCTTACTGTTCAATTTTCTTTACAACCTTCTACAGAGGACCTGTTTCTTTTGCCATCGTTTTAGAGCAGATAGGAGTGAGGTAATGTCTCCATTCTCAATGACATAACAGAGTGATATCCCTGGCTTTATTTCTCTTTTAATGTGCTCATCTTTATTTCCTCCCTTTCTCCCTACATACTGATTTAAGGTTGAGAATTGTGTTGCTCAATTGGAACACATCATAAATGGTGATATTGTTGCTGCCAAGGGGTTAGATTCAGTCTCATTAAGTGAAACCTCAGATCCAGAAGAGAGTGATGGGAGCCATAAAACATGTTCTACCATCCACTCAGGTGCACGGTATGACAATGTCCAACATTTAAAGCCGCAAGAATGGACCTCTCTTCAGTCTTCTGAGGCAAAATCTGTTTTACATAATTTCCTGAAGAACAAAACCAAGCAGTGTAAGAACTGCAAAGCCAAGAATCCCGCTATCAGCAAACCTATTTTTGGATGGATTCACATGGTATATTTCTCCATTTTGTTTCTGCTTTGTATTTTTCTGGAAGTTGAGAATTGTAGGTGCTAATGTTACACTGTTTTATTCCTTTTTTTTTTTTTTTCTCAAGTCTTTTGAATTCAAGAAGGATGAGTGACTTTAGGTTATTGTAGCCCAAAATATGGACTCATGTTTGTGTCAACGGAAATGATAATATTCTTTTTCTGCTATTTTTGTTTTTTTTTTTCGTAATTTTTATTTTGTTAAAAGAGTAGGGGAAAACCAGTTGATACTGAGGCTGAAATTTATGAACTTTTCAGTGCATATTTTGTTCAATTAATGTACAGTTGATTTAAATTTTGCATGAAGTAATAGTTATGTACTGTTAATAACCCATCCTGTTGTTAGATTATATAGACATTTATACTTTTGTAAGAATTTTTGCTCTTCTTGATGTTTGGATGGATGTTATGTGGTTGTGTTATGCATTTTGCTTGTATATGAGCTTGTTTTATGAATCATATCTCGTTTTTCATCCTAAAGTGGGGTAGTAACGTTCATTTCATGCACTTAAGTATCTTGTTTCAACTTTGGTAATAAACTATTGGAAGAATATTATTGTCAATTCATAGCTGTGATGTCAATATTTTATTGCTAATGATAAACGAACATTAAGTTGATTGAGGAACCTCCCTTCGTTCTTTTTATTGTCAGTTCACTTCAATGGAATTTGGTTTATCTTTAGCTGATTGCATGTAGAAGCACAAGGGAATTTTTCATGAGGGGCCTTGTAATGATATGCTCTAGTTCTAAGCTTCCCCAAATTTAGACTTAAAGTTTACCCAGTAGTATATTTTGTCTACGTATATTATATGATATTAGAGAAAATGGATCAATTTGAGGATTAATTTTTTGGACATCCATTTGTAAGTAAATTAAAAGTATGAAAAAATAAGCTTGTAGACTAAGATTTCTGCCTTTTTGTTTTATGTATGATAATATGATATACTCTTTTTTTTTTTGGTAGGATTTTATAAAATATATTTACCTTAATCATTTTTGTCGTATTTTTAGTGCAAGTTCAAACACTCACACATATGAAAATTACAAGAGTCTTGTGATATGTGGTGCCATTGCTGTAGCTTTCCTACTTGTAAAACCTCATGGACTTTCAAATAACTTCCACTTTTCTTGTTTGGACTGATGGCTGCAGAGTGGCATGCCACGGGCCCATATTAGAGCAAATATTGTTCGCCAGCACAACCTGGGAGAATCATTTGCTGATGGAGCTGGGGAGACACTACCTGACATAGAAGATTCCAGTGATGTTGATACTGCTGAAACAATTCCACTCGATTCTGCCTCTCTTGAAATTGGAGATACTACTCAAAGAAGTCATAGGAAAGGTGGAGGTAAAGTGCCTGCTACGTATAAAAACCAAAAGGATCTATTTTCTGGACCTCTATTGCCATCAGAGGTATAATTCTTATTGAGATTGACCTTAATGTTTTATTCCTTTTAAAGTTGATATAATTTGCTTAGAATCTCCGAATTGTATTTGTCATTTTCACAGGCTAGAAATATTGTCAAGGATCTGTGGGAAAATGAGGCTGAACTCTGCTCTTTCATCAGTGATATGCAGCAGCTAGGGTATAAAAAGAAAGCAGGTCACTGTATATTCTTCTTAGAGGCTGTTCTGGTACCACCCACAAAATTCCGCCTTCCATCAAAGGGGGGTGATTCTGTAAGTACATTTTTTTTTTTTCACTTGGAAGAAGTTTTTAATGTCGATTGGAAGTTTAGAGAGAAAATGATCTGAAATTATAATTATTGTAATGTGAAAATGTATATGACTTCTCTCTCTCTCTCTCTCTCTCTCTCTCTCTCTCTCTCTCTCACTCTCTCACTCTCACTCTCACTCTCATTCTTTGTTGTATCCTTCTTGTTTCTACGATCTCCATTTTTTATCACATTAATGCCTGGTGGTTGATGGGTGGGGCTTCTAACCAGTAGCGAGTTGTCAATATAGCATGCTCTTCAGTTAGATGGCAATATGAGACTCCCCAAGATTGGAATTTTCATACCATGTCATATATCTTTACATTGAGGTAGACAAAATTAGTGATTAGATTGTCATTTGCACTCAATTGGTCTGTGCATTAAAAGTATAGATTAGAAACCATTTTGACCAAAGGCAAGTGATATTATACTTTTGACCCATCTTCCTTTCCTTTTTCTCTTCAGCGGTCACATCTGTTTTAATTGGAAACTTCACTGTTACTGTAAACCGATGAATTAGCATCGATTCACTCTTACAGACTGTCCTTTCCATAATTACCATCCTTTTTGTATTTGTTTTTGGGTCTCTGTCATGCTTTAATATTTTGGTTGGTTGTGCTGTGGAAACTGGGGTGGGTGTCAGATACAATTTATTTTGTCTTTATGTTACATTTTTGTTGTTATTGTTATTATTATTTTTTACTTTCTTGGATACTTATATAAATTGCATCGCTTGCTTTTTCCTCTCTTTGATTTTTCTTATAGGTGATGGAGCATCCACAAACTGTTTTGTTGAGTAAGGTGCTGCAATGTAATATCTATTTGGGAAATGCTCATGTTAACAAGTTAGAACATGCTAAGACAATTGCTCGATGGATGGATCTTCAACAATCTATAAATGTTGTTTTCGATGGCAAAAATGCCTCTGGTGAGTCTCCTTTCTATGATACTTGAATTTCGACAATTTTAAGTTGAAAAAAAAAAGAGATTCTTGGCTGAAATAATTTGCTCTTGTTTCAAAGTAACATCAACCTTTCCTGTCAATAGTTTAGTCAAATTAAAAAAGGGAAAAAAGTAAGGGAAGCAACTGCTTTAAAGTGGCGACTTCCGCTCTTTTATTTAAATCCTGATACACTATTAAAGGGGAAAATCAACTGCTTCAGTGTCACACACTATTCAGTCATTCCTGCTAAACCTTGAAAAGAGAAAACCAACTGCTTCTTTTAGTAGCGACAGCACCCTTTAATGACTCCTAATTTTTAAGAAATATTAAGATCATTAATAGTGTCATTTGTTGAAGCATAAACACTAAGAACAAGCAGTTGGTTTTGATGATTTTAATTTGGGACCTTAATTACATTAAATACCTAATCATTCATTAAATTTTATAATATTAATCCTAGAAGGTCATAGTTTCTCACCATAAGAAACCATGTCTCTTTGGATACCTGATTTTGGTTGTTCCAGGAATTATTTCTGTACTAGAAATTACGAATAGGACAAATTTCATCTGCTTCACCTATTACTCGTTAGTTACCCTCTGAAATGAAACTATTAAATTCAAATGTTGCTTACATCTCAATTTTGAAGTATGGCATGCCTACATAGGAAACCTACTAACGGCTTTGTGGTAAATCAGGGTAAGGAAAGATTAAGATCTCAGGGTTTAGATTTGTATAAGAGAAAATGAGATGGTGTTTAAATCCATTTTTAAAAAGGAAAAAAATGCTTGTGAATGTGTTTGGGTAGTTGTTTTGTAAAAAGCATTTTTGATTTTGAGAAACACTTTTTCACCAAATTACAATATAAGAGTGAAAAACAGCTTTTTTAATTTTTTTTTACCATTTTTGAATTAGGTTCTCAAAACTAATAATTTCTTTCCCCCCTAAACAACAATTTTACTCATTTTCAAAATAATACCAAATACATTTACATCACTTTTAGTTTTCGAAAATAACTTTTAACAAACTCCACCAAATGTGTTGCATTTTTAAACATAATTTTCAAAAACACTATTTTAAAAATGATACTAAATGTGCTCTAAGTATTTGTAATGCATTAGAGTTAAGAGGCAAGGTAAAGCAAGCTAATGTTTATACAGAATGGGTTGTCCATAGTTAAATATGATAATAATATTTAAGTACGAAAATTTTATGAAATTACAATTTTGCCCTTGGGCTCAATTTTTTGAGAGTGCAGATTTTGTCTAACAGTGCTGGTTTTATATTAGTGAAATTACCGTTTTGCCCTTGGACTCAAATACTTGGAAAGTGCAGATTTTTTTAATAATTTTATAGGAATGTGACCATTGATCAATAGTCAAAAAAAGAGATATAAAGGGATGGTTTTGGATTGCATCTGTTATTTGCTCATGGACTTACAAACTAACAAACTAACAGAATGAACAAATTTTCTAGTTAAAGCATGCATGCCAAAGAGGTAAGTTGTTGGGTAGCAGAAACTCATATCAATGCTATTTTACATCCAAATTCAATTGCCAAAACTAAAGACACAACTTCTTTATTTTTGGCCTTGAAGTGTAGTGGAAACACACGGGCTGCCTTGGTTGTAAAATTCGACACCTCACTTCACCTAATAATGGTGAGATTTTCTCCCATGTATATGGGTTGTCTTTCACTCATGTGTGGGGGGCCTTTTAGTCCTATAGGGGCCTTTTATGCGAACCATGCCACTAAGGTCTTACCAGCTTGATCTCAGTTGTATCCTGAGTTCATCCCAATACCTTAAAAAAAAAATCTTTAATTAAAACAAATGGATTTTTTTTTCCTTTTTTTGAGGGTTTTGTTGTGATTTTATTGGACTTTAGGCCAATAAATGGGCCCAGTGGGCCTGGAAAATTATGGACACAGCAGCAAAAGTTTATGATTCTGTTGATTATTGGTACATTTGTTGTTTAGGCAATATGGATATGTGTTGAATTTAGGAGTTCCTGAGGGTGTAAATAGCTTGAATTTTGGGTTGAAATAAGTAGGATAAATTAGGTTAGGTGTGCTGTTCGAGGCTATAACTGTTCAATGCAGTTAGTAAGTCTTCTTACCGTGCAATGGATTGGGCATCAGCTTTATTATTTCTTTCTGTTTTATTTATTTATTTATTTATTTTATTTTATTTTTTGAAGTATTTCTTTCTGTTTCTAATCTGGGGAAATTAGTGAATAAAAGACGTGCTACGAAATTACATGAAGGCAGAATGCCTGATTTATGTTTCAGTCGGTCTTCCACATTCGTTATTTGTGTATAACATTTCAGGAGAAAACATTAACGATAACAAATTGGTCAAGGAAATTTCAGCGATAATATACCTGCTCTTGCCGGCAGCCTTGCTGAGAGCTTGAATAAGTTTGACCTAGTATTCACTTACCAACAAGCCTGAATTTTGTGCTGGTGTTGAGCTCATTTGGCTAAAGCAAGTTGATGGCTTGTAGTTGCTGGCCTATATTTGTTGGGAACTAGAGTGCAATTATATTCCTATCTTGGTCATTCCTAATGTTATCTGGGCCAGTGGGCCAAAAGTGGAGCCATTTGCACATTGGGTGATGGTGAATTACCCCTTGGGCTGCTCTTTAAATTATATTTGTGCTATCTGATAATTTAGTGAATGCCACTTGTTTGACATATAATTATAACAATATTAGCTGATTTCCTTTATAGCTAAATAATGGTATTTATATCTGTAATGATAGGTCAAGGTCAAAGAGATTCGGTTTCGGGAATATGTCAGTTGCTAGAGAAAAAGGAAGGCTTGTTCCGCCAGAAAATGATGGGAAAGAGGGTTAATTTCGCCTGCCGATCTGTCATTTCCCCCGATCCTTATCTAGCTGTCAATGAGATTGGAATTCCTCCATATTTTGCATTAAGGCTAACCTATCCTGAGGTATGAAGTGTATGTGCTTCATTATTACAATGTAACTTTATGTTATTTCTCAATATTTTTTGCTTTATGAATGATGTAATGTAATGTATCTTGGAGAAAGGGTGACCAATATTGGGTGTAATTTTACATTTGGCTGGTGGTTGGACATAAACGTAAGTTTCGAGAAGAAGCTTCTCCTAGAAACTTGTGATTGTAGTTAGTTTGCCTTGAGTCACGTGCTATACTTGATCATTTATACGAAGGTGATTGAGTAAAAGATGAAAAAGAGAAGAAAGATTAACAAGTTCTTATTTCTTGACGCCCTTTTTATGTTTTCTAATTCTTGTAGGAATGAGATGGACTTTTCTTGACCCAGCTATTATAAACGTTCATGTAGTTATTGTTAAAGAAATTTTGAAGCTTATGAAATTTATTGATGTTAAAATTTGTGAAGTATTACATTTACTTTTGAAGTTTTGTATTTTTCATCAAGAGATGAGGCTTTTGTTCTGTTTGGACCGTGTAAAGGGTTGTGATTGCCACACATTTTTGTTGCTTTGGCTGCCTAGGACAAAACTGAAGAAGCCGAAGGAGTTTTATAATATTAGCTGTTTTGAGGAAAGCTGTTTCCTGTTCTTGTGGTGGAAAATGCCACATTAATGTATCTTTTCAACTGTTATGTAGTGTTTGTTGCGTTCGGAAATCCTAATAAGCGAAGCATGTATGTCTTTAATTTATACATATCTTTTATCATTTTAAAAGAAATTTTCTTGCATCTTTGGAGTATGATGGATGTTAATATTTAAATCTGTTGCATTGAATTGTTTATGTTTCTTGTTGCCTTTGATTTTATATACCTACAGAGAGTGACTCCTTGGAATGTGGCAAAGTTGAGGGAAGCTGTTATCAATGGTTCTGAAATTCATCCTGGAGCTACACACTATGTTGATAAGTTGACTACTATGAGACTGCCACTGAGCCGAAAAATGCGTATTTCCATATCAAGGAAACTACCTTCTTCGAGAGGTGCTGTTATGCAACCACAGAAAGATTCTGATTATGAGTTTGAAGGCAAAACTGTATATCGGCATTTACGAGATGGAGATGTCGTACTTGTGAATCGACAGGTATTCTTAATTTTTATTGACAATGTCTCATTTTCATGGATTGGACATGTTAAGTTGGTAACATATGCAAAAGATGAACTTTCTTTGTCTAGATCATAGGAATCCCTGGCGAGGCATCAAGAATGGATATTTGAGGGAAAAATCAGATTTGGGAATATTTTCTTCTGATTCTCTTTTGCTTTGCCATATTTTTTAACTGTAGACCTTATATCTTGCCTTGATCTGTAAATTTGGCTCTGAACTGTAAATCACTGAGTCATGTTGTAAACTATAGGGAACTGTTTGATCATTTAGAATTCATGGTTCAATGCTACACAAGTTGTGTTAAAATATGTTTAAGAAAATTAGGGCTAATAATCTGAACGTTTATATCTATATTTATGTGTATGTATGTACGTATATGTGTACATGGATCGTACTATCTTACTGTTTCATTAAAGTTATTGACCCAATAACAACTGTTGTATCATATGATAATACAATCCTGTGATTACTTTTTATTAAGGAAAAAGTAAAATTAACTAAATCTAAAGACTAGCTTACAAAATGATCCATTAATATTGAAACAGCAACATAGTGCACTTGTACATATGTTTTTATGTATTTATATCTGTAATAAACTGTTATATTTTATTTATTCTCGTTTTTTATTCAACATTTTGCTTGGCAGCCAACACTTCACAAGCCTAGTATAATGGCACATGTAGTCCGCGTGCTCAAGGGGGAGAAAACACTTCGTATGCACTATGCAAATTGCAGGTTGATTATTTTACTCACATACAGAAATGTGCATGTATTCTTTGTACATACTACAAACAAGAGACTAGTCTTTGCAGCATATCAGCTTACTAATTTAATTGTTTGATTCCAGCACTTACAATGCTGATTTTGATGGAGATGAAATGAATGTACATTTCCCACAAGATGAGATTTCTCGTGCTGAAGCTTACAACATTGTTAATGCAAATAACCAATATGTCAGACCATCAAATGGTGATCCACTCAGAGCCTTAATTCAGGTTCAGCATGGCTTATATTAATTATTGTTAATTGCCTATGACCCGTACTTTTTTGTCTCCTTCTGCCCGATATAATTAGAATGATTGTTATTTTCTTTAATAGTTGTTTTTTTTTTTTTTTTCCATAAAATCTTGTGTGCTTTAAACTCTTCAGGATCATATAGTAAGCGCGGTGCTGCTAACAAAAAAGGATACTTTCTTAACTCGTGATGAGGTCAATCAGCTTCTATATAGTTCTGGTGTGTCCAATAGTGGGTTAAGTTCTTTCTCTAGTAAACCTGGCCGGAAAGTTTTCATGCCAAATTCAGAGGAAGAGGTGCAGACCTTTTGGCCAGCAATATTGAAACCGGAACCTCTCTGGACTGGAAAACAGGTTTAGTATTTGATAAACGAGGCAAAGTTAATTATCTCATAGTGCTTGTTGAAATGAGGCCAATGCTGGAAGTAAATATCAGTAACTTCCCCATTAGCCTTAGTGTATGTGCTTGAGATTCCTACAGCTTTTCTTGTGAACTTGTTTCATTTTTATTGCTTGTTTCACAACCTCAATAGTTGACATGCTTGGAAAGATTCTGTTAGTACTTGATAAACTGTGCAAGTAAATTATTACATTCTCTCCTGATTTTGGTGCACATCAAGAAAGTTCCTGGAGTTTTGATGTTTACTGTATGTTTGGATGGTTCTCATGCAGTAGTAATACTTTATAATCTGTAATCTGATTTTCTTTTGCCTTTTTAGGTCATTAGTGCTGTGCTATATCATATTACAAGGGGACACCCACCGTTTACTGTTCAAAGAGACGGTAAAATCTCACATGATTTTTTTAAGACAAGATCTAATGAAGATAAAGGGAGAGTCAAAAAGAAGAAAGATGATGGAAAATTAAGTGAGATTGAAAAAAGTAAACCTAGTAAAGAAAAAGAGGCTGGTGGATCAAAGAAAAAGGAGCTCAATGAAGAAAAGTTCTTAATATATAAAAATGACCTGGTGCGTGGAGTGATTGACAAGGCTCAGTTTGCCGACTATGGTTTGGTTCATACGGTGCAGGAGCTGTATGGCTCAAATTCAGCAGGAATTTTGCTTTCTGCATTGAGTCGTTTATTCACTGTTTTTCTGCAGGTTAGCTAGTTTCAATTAAACTTGAATATTAATAATTTGTATGTGGAAATTTCCTGGAACATTTACTAACTTGTGTATCTTCATGTTCATGAATCAGATGCATGGCTTTACTTGTGGGGTGGATGATCTTTTGATAACAGAAGAAAAAGACAGAGAAAGGAAGAAGCAACTTGAAGGTTGTGAAAAAATTGGGCAAGAAATTCATCTAAAAGCTCTTGAGCATGAAGATGATGCTGAAATAGGTATGTTATTTTTCTCAAATATGTGATACGTGCTGGTTGATGGTTTTGGATATTTTGGGTAGCAGTGTTGAATTTGTTGAAAACTGTTGTGTTGCATGTGAATTTTGGATATATCATGATATGGTTTTCTTGAATGTCTTAATTTAGTTTCTAGGCAATCTGGCTTACTGTTTAAGGTACTTGCACTGGAGGAAATTTTAATCTAGTTCAGTTTACTTAACAATAGAACAGATTGAAAAATTATGTAGGATTTCAAAAAGAAAGACCGAGTGATTTTTACTGAGGGCAGAGAGCAGACCTGAGAAGAGATGTTGAGAGTGGTTTGTGAGAGAGAGTGAGAGGCTAGTATCAATCGGAGCATGTTTTATCTTGCTACTATCTGTCATTCTAACTTTTAGAAAGAGAACAAGACAAATTCATTTCTTCAAGTAAATGGATATTGCAGAAAGTGTTGCTAGATGTATCATAGATCTTTTTTTTTTTTTTTTTTTTTTTTTTTTCTGGTAATAATTTTTGACAGCCTCAAGAAGAGGCTACTGCAGGACTTATACAAAAGACAGTCCTCCAAATAAGAGCCAACTAGATACATATTGAGATCCTCATAAAACAAAAATATGAAAAATAAGCTATAATGACCAACTCATTTCACTACTACTTCCCAATTCTGAAGTATAAAAGATAATTAATCTTGCTTGGATTCAAAGGAGATCCAAGCCCAAAGAGACGGGCATAACATAATCTTTTCTCATAAGGATTGGAAATCATCTCCACTGTATGCGTAAAAGATTCTTTTGTTTGTTTCATTTCAAACAACCCAACCCAAAAGAGGGTTATCACAACACATTCCTCAATACTCCATCCTTTTTGCCCCCTTGAAAAGCTTGAAACTGTTTTGCTATAAGAGAGATTTGTAAGAGGTCTATTGTCAACATATATGTTACAGGAAAATGATGCTTGATCCCCATGGAAAGCTCTAAAACATCCTCCATTGGGGGTTTGACATTAAATGCCATAAAAGGGTGATTGTTGTGGGGTATCCACAATTCTGCTTGCTTCATATGAAAAACTCTCAATATATGCCTTGTTAGAGTGCTTAAATACTATTATTGGCCCTTTCCTAACAACTTAAGCTTTTGGGTATATTGGCTACTAACGTGGTATCAAAGTTGGTTTGTGTTAGGAGTCTTTGGGTTCAAGTCCCCACATGTAATTATTTTATTAGAATATGTTATTTGTTATCTGAAGTTGGTGTCTTTGTGTTTGGATTTGAGTCACATGGCAAGCTTGTTGGTCTTGCACGTGAGGTTGATTGTTTGAGTGCTTAAATTGGGAGCTTTCCTATTGCATAAGCTTTTTGGGTCTGTTGGTTACTAACATACCCAATGAGGTCTATGATGTTGAATGTTGTAAAATGGTGTGGCCTCCATTTTATTGGAAGAAAATCACTTCACAGTTGAGATGGTTGTTGCTGCGTTCTGAACACCATTGTTAGGATACTAATACTTTGTATTAATAAGATTTAGGTCATTTTATTAGTATTTTCCTTGCCCCACTCATATTTCTAGCTATGCAATTTGTATAAGTTATGCTTAGGCTCACGTGATCTTACCGAGTTCTACAGTAGGAGGCAAAATCTTTGTTATTGTTTGTTATTAGAGATTCGCATTCCAGTTTGCATTTGTAACAAAATTTTGAAGTTAACTGGTTCTTTATAACTTCTTTGGTTTGTTTTGTCTCCATTTTGAATTTATACAACTTCTGACACATTTTATGTTTTAATTTATTTGTATTTCAGATCCTGAAAAATTGCAATTGAAAATTGAAAAGGCTATACGTGGTGGGGGAGAAGCTGCCTTGGCATACTTTGACAGGAAAATGACTGGTGCACTTAATCAATACACTAGCTCTGGTGTCATTAATGAACTGTTATCTGAGGGGTTATTAAAGCCTCCTGGGAAGAACTGTATATCTCTTATGACAACGTCTGGGGCCAAAGGTAGTAAGGTACGCTTTTTAACTTCCGTGATTCTCCTTGTGTTATACTCGTAGTATATTTGATGACAACAACTTTCAGGGTCTTAAAATCCCATGTTTTATGCTGGCTGTTGTGCTTGTAAAGAAGTTTCATGCTGGTATAAGGAATGAAATGTCTTTAGATTCTTCCTGACATGATAGGAGGAGTGCAAGATTATAGATGGTTGGATTGATTCTATCTGGTATATTATAACAGTAAGCAGATATTTATATATATCAGATGGCTGCTATGGTGGGGTTTGTTCTTGAATTTTGTATGTCCTTTTTATTTTGGTTCATTTAGGGGAGTATGTGGTTTTCTATTTCCTTTTTAAGATGTTGATTTTATTGCCATTGTCAATCTTATGGATGCTGTCTCTGCAGATCCTGCACTCCTTTCGAGTCTCCTTATTACATGGACAATCTGTTTTGTCCAGGTGTACTTGGTGGCTAAGAAACTTCTTCACTTAACTTCATTATGACAGTTTTGAATGTACCATTTTTGTATACCAATTGTGGATAACTGTTGTTTTCTTAAACAGCCCTTGAGAGGTGTGGTTTTGATGGCAAGGATAGTCATCCATGTTTAAGTGACACTCGGATCATTTAATTGGCAAAAATGGATTTGAATTCCCAGATATATATATATATATATATATATCTTTTTTCTGTGAGAAAGGGTTGTAGTTTAGATTGAAGTCTATGATTCCGAGAAGGGCTCAAGTTTTTGATATTTTGTTATGATTTCTGGCTCAGTTGATATAATTAAATTTAAATCATGGGCTATTACTAGCTATTTTTAAATAGTTGGATGTTAAAGTCATAAATTTAAGTCAAAATTTTGTTCAACTCATTGTGAAAAAAATCTTAAGAGATAGATTAGTTGATTACTTGATTTTGATAGTATCCTATCCTATGTCATAGAACTACATGGCAATTGTGACAATGAATTTCTGTTTGTCTTATTTAATATGATTAGATTTGGTTTAACTGTTTAGTCTTATATCTTTGTACCCTTGGTAATGATGGCTGTGGTGTACTAGCTCTGGATCTATAGTTTCATGTGAAATTTACTGGAACCTGAATGCTTGATTGATATCTTTGACTGTATGACTTTTAACATTTTACCAATTGCACATGCTTTGAACAGGTGAATTTTCAGCAAATATCTGCGCTATTGGGACAACAAGAATTGGAAGGCAAAAGAGTCCCTCGAATGGCATCTGGAAAGACATTACCCAGCTTTCATCCATGGGATTGGACAGCTCGGGCTGGTGGTTTTATCATTGATCGCTTTCTTACTGGCCTTCGCCCACAGGAGTATTACTTTCATTGCATGGCTGGCCGAGAAGGGTAAGTTAAAACTCATTTTTTACTTTGTCGAAGCACCTTCCAGTAGGTAATTGTGTCTCTCTTTTTATGTTAAATATCCATTGGATATGGTAATGCATTCACTGATGGAACCCAAAGTCTGCATATTTCATGTAGCATAAAAGCATTTTTCTTGAAGTTAAATATTTGTTGCATGTGTTAGAAACATATATTTGAATGGACACTCTTTTTTGGTAGGAACTGAACGGTTATGAATCACAATTGCATTGCACAAAGTCTTATGGTCTAATGACCTGGGAATATAATGGGGAATGGGCGTAAAATTGGCTGCCTTTACTTTTTGGATTGTGGTTTGGTTAAAGTTTCTTTCTTCTACCAAGTTAGTATGTATTTACAAAGTTGAATTCGGGCTTGGAACTTGGGACTGCTAATAAGTATTTTTAGGACTGGTTGGTGGTGCCATTGTTGACTTAGAGATTTGATTTTTCTTCATGGTGGCATGTTGGTTCAGAACAAGGAAGGCAGTTTGTACATTCTTGATATTATGCATATGGTTACGTTTTATTTCCCTAAGCCACTTACATAATGGTTTTGTTTTGATGTTTTGTCTTGTCTTGTTTTTCTTTCTCTTTATGTTGAGCCTGCTGGATAATATGATGCTGGTAGCCAATCATAACAAGGATGGAAACAGTAATAAAGCATAATTAGGAAAAATACAACCACACTTGTTTTTCCCAGCCATTTATGTAAGACTGGCAATTGTGATTTATGTATATCCCTAAGGGAGGTTTGAGTGGGCTGACCTTCACAAATGATAAGTTAACTGAATTTTCTACTGACCTAACTGTTTGAGGAAGCGTGGAAGTGTTTCTAAAGGTTAACGAATATTGATCATAGTAAAGATTATTTAAGAATTTTAGTATTTATTTGGCTTTGTTAATTTTTTATTAGTATTGATGATATGATCATGATTATTGCATGTCCAGAGTTTATATATAATTTAATTCTTAATGTACATGAAAGAAAGACTATTTTATGTGTGTTGTTCGGTTTGAAGTATATGTTTTCTACCCAATTATTAATTTGCTGCTGCAATCTAAACTCATTGCTCTGGTAGCAAGAAAGGAAAAAGGTTCGAGCAAGATGTATAATAAAACCAATAGTGGCAACACACAAACACTAAAAAGATTATTTTGTATGTTTTATGGTTGCTAAGGAGGTACTATTTCAAAGCATACAATACTTGTAGTCACTACTACGCAGTTAACAACGAAGTATGCAGCCGAGATCATGTAATTCTTTGAGTACTGAAAACTCATATCTTCATTTATTCTCTTGTAGTTTGTTTTGTGAACTGGCTTTGTATGTGATGTTTCATTAACATGTCAAAAATGTTGTTTCATCACAAAAGTATAACTGTTTTTCAGATGTGTTTTTCAGGGTTAATGGTCTCATGAATAATCACTTTCTGAATTGGACTAAAGTTTTAGAATATCTTTGTTGTTTTTATGTGTAGAAATTGTGGTGTATTGTCAGTCATCGTACAAGTGATTCATTTTTATTAATAGGGATTTTTCTATTCTATAGGTTAGTTGATACAGCAGTCAAAACATCTCGCAGTGGGTACCTCCAAAGATGCCTAATAAAGAACCTCGAATGCCTGAAAGTATGTTATGATCATACTGTTCGTGATGCGGATGGTTCCATTGTTCAATTTAACTATGGAGAAGATGGTGTGGATGTCCATCAGACAAGTTTTTTCACAAAATTTGAAGCACTAGCAGCTGTAAGGATTGTTCTTGATTTTCTGAATTAGTGTTCTAATAAATGTAGTCTCTTATCATTTATCACTTGTTTATTGTTAGAATCGAGATATGATATACAAAAAGTGCAGTAATCAGCTTGATGCATCTAATGGTTATGATCTGGAGTTGCCAAGTGCTCTGAAGGACAAAGCTGAGAAATTCATTGATGAATTCTTCTTGAAGGAGCGAATCAGTTCCAATTTAATGAAACAGCAGGACTTTTTGGAATTACTGAAGCACAAGTTTGTCCTGAGTCTTGCCCATCCAGGAGAACCAGTTGGCCTGCTTGCCTCACAGTCTGTTGGAGAACCTTCGACACAGATGACGTGAGATTATTTTTATTTTATTCTTCTGTTCATAGATGCTGGTTCACTATATACATGTATAGACATACATATATTTATTGCCATGCATACATACAACACCTCTGTGTATGTTTGATTGTTTCTTGAGATGGTCCATGAAGGCAAGTCATTCAAATGAACCAATGTACTTACAATTCAGTTTTGACAGAGGATAACACTAGCATTTACCTGATCTCCCAATTCCATAGGCCTGCAATATTACCATCATCATTTGCAGTTGATAAAGAATCACTCCTTTGTTGCTTGAACTGTTGAATACTAAACCTTTAAAGGTCTGAAATGTTTAGGCCGAGCTCTATGTTGTTGACAACACTATGTTATTTCCATTATCAGTTTTTTTATCGTAATCCAATAGAATGATGTTGGCTTTCTAATGAGGCCAATGCTTTTCCTTCTGACCATGGAACCTGTGGACCACTTTTCTGAAGTAATCTATAATCACGCAGTTAAAAAGCTTTTATTTAATGTGTTCCTTTTCTATCTTATCAACTTTTTGTTCTAATGGATAGACTAGTTTATGTAGCTGACTTGTTGGCCATGTCTTTGAGTGAGTTGAGTTAAACGTGCATTTCTCATTGTCCTTGTGTGAACTATTGTTGGTCAGTTGTATCCAAAAACATTTGTTAAACTCAGATGGGTCCTTCTAGCTTTCTCATCTTTGGTCTTTTTACGCATAAGTTCGTTTAATGTATTTCAACTATGGTTATTTCTGAACTTTCCCTCTTGTAGAGCTTTTGAGCAGATGAGTTACGAGCATTCATGGGCCTTTTAAATGATTGTGCGGAGTAAATACTTACATTGCTGTTTTTACCTTTTTAGTGGTGGTGTCATCTAATTTTTTTTTTCCATGGTTTTATTCCATGCATACTTGTAACTTGTGTATGAAAGTGTTATGCAACAGTACTAGCCTTTGCAATCAAAATTGATAAACAGAAACACACTAGATGCTGCTGATCCTCTGATGACCCCAGCCAAGACCAACAGAAATAGCACTCATAATTTATAATGATGTCTGCAAATGTTGTTTATTTCCAGGGTGATGCATATGTTTATATATAGTTAAGTATGTTCAATGTCTTTCAAGTGGAATGTAATTAATTTTGCTGTATTTATCTTCTTTTTCCATGCGTAATGTCCATTTATGTGCATTTCTTATCTTTTGACTAATTGAATATTGATGTTTCTGTCAGGTTGAACACTTTCCATCTTGCTGGGCGTGGTGAAATGAATGTTACACTTGGAATTCCTCGTCTGCAAGAAATCTTGATGACTGCTTCAAAGGATATTAAGACTCCAATTATGACATGCCCCTTGCAAGTGGGGAATACAGAGTGAGTTGCTTACAGTTTCATTCTTGCACTCTAAAGTTTATGTCCTTGTTCTTTAAGGCCTATTGCTGGATTCAATTCCTTGCATCAAGGTGATACATTTCCTGAGTTATGTTTTCATTTGGTTGCAATGGATGGGGTTTGGGATGTTATGCTGTGTGTTTACTTCAAGTCAACATAGGACGTTCTGATATATAGTTTTATCTACAAGTCAGCATAGGAAGTTCTATTTACACCAAATATTTTGTTGATTGTATACTAGTTTCATGGCCTCTTGTGTGGTTCAAAAGGTGTTATGCTATGTCAGTGGTAAAGTGTCACTGACAACTTTTCCTTTCACTTCCCTTCCCTTACTAAACTTTATTCCATATTTCCTTCAGTTGGATTATTCCTGGGGTTGTATAGTTTGCATATAATGTCAAGTATTGCGAAACTTTGCCAAGCATGGGGTATTTGATGATTGAGTTCAGTTATCTTTTAGTTAAGCTGATAATGTCTGTGGACATAATGACTTGGAAAATTAGGATTTCTACTGTTAAATAATGTATCTGCCTATTTTTTCGATGCAATATAGAAATGGAGAGATAAATACCCAATGACTGTCAAACTAAACTACACATTCTCTTTGTGTATCTGCAATTTGATGTATTTTCTTTGCACAGGGATGATGCCAAGTGTCTTGCTGATAAGTTGAGGAAAATCTCAGTAGCAGATATAGTAGAGACTATGGAAGTCTCTGTCATGCCATTTTCTGTTCATGATGGCCAGACATGTAGTGTTTATAAGCTTCAGATGAAGCTTTACAAACCTAAACACTACCCAAAATACACTGATATCTCTGTGGAGGACTGGGAGGAAACGTTGGAGGTTGCATTTGTCAGGGAGTTGGAGGATGCCATACAAAATCATCTATTGTTGCTCTCCAAAATCAGTGGCATAAAAAATTTTGTCTCTGGTTCAGTATCAAAAGCTTTTGATGAGACTGATGATGAAACTTCTGGCAGTGGATCATCACGACATAAGGGACAAAATGATGATGATGCAGATGATGAAGATGGTGAAGATGCTGAAGATCTTGGTTTGGATGTGCAAAAACAAAAACAACGAACTACAGATGAGAAGGATTATGATGATAATTCTGAAGAGGAACTGAATGAAGGGGCTTCATCCGCCGGATATGGAAGTGAAATTGATCAGGCTGAGAATGAGACTGAAATTGATCAGGCTGAGAATGAGACTGAAATTGATCAGGCTGAGAATGAGACTGAAATTGATCAGGCTGAGAATGAGACTGAAATTGATCAGAATGAAAATGGGATTGAAAATGATAAGGCCGAAAATGAAATTGAAATCAACAAGGATGAAACTTCTGAAAGTCTATCACACCTTGGCAAAACCTCTAAGCCAAATTCAATTAAGAAAAAGACTAAATCAGAATTGAAACAGAAGAAGAAGGTCAAAGCAAAATTAGTGAAAAAGGAAACAGATAGAGCAATCTATGTGGCAGCAACAGGATTGCACTTTGAGGTTCATTTTAAATTTACCAATGAACCTCATATTTTACTGGCGCAGGTAATTTTACTTCTTCTTGCTCTCTCTCTCTCTCTCTCTCTCTCTCTCTCTCTCGTAATAGCACCTGTCTTACCTCTTTGGTGAACAAAACACATAGGAAAACCACCATTCCTTAATTGTTTCGTTCGCTACATTCACCTATCCATAATAATAAACACCATTTCTGTGTTAAAGCAGTTCTCTGATTCTTAATTGTTTCGTTTGCTACATTCACCTATCCATAATAATAAACACCATTTCTGTGTTAAAGCAGTTCTCTGATTCTTTCTTTCCAGTTTGTTCATACTTCTTCTTGAGGTTAGAAACAATTACTGATAATTTTGCATCGATCTGTATTACATCCTTAATTGTTTCGTTCGCTACATTCACCTATCCATAATAATAAACACCATTTCTGTGTTAAAGCAATTCTCTGATTCTTTCTTTCCAGTTTGTTCATATTTCTTCTTGAGGTTAGAAACAATTACTGATAATTTTGCATCGATCTGCATTACACTTTAGGTGTATTGAGGATGCTGTGAAAATTGTCTTTATTGTGAATCTTGTACTCATGGTAAATTTATATTTTTTCTTTTTAAATGGGGAGTTTAGAATCAGCTTGTCAAAAAATAAATAAATAAAAATTAAAAAAGGGTTTTGATTGAATTTGTTCAAACAATTTCTTATGAAGTTAAAAATTGAAAAGAAATTGAGAGGCTGTTTGAACAGCCAATTGTTACAGCGATTCATGATTCAACTCTTGTGATGCTTTTAAATGTATGTCTTTCTGTTCCTTGCACCAAGGTAAATGTTGCCTGCACTTTGCCATTTGCAGATTGCTCAGAATGCGGCCAAGAAGGTTTACATTCAGAGCTCTGGGAGAATCGATCAGTGTCGGGTGACTAACTGCAAAGAAGGTCAAGTGATTTACTATGGGGAAGATCCCAAGAAAAGAGTAAAGATTGAGCCTGAAGAAAAAGAAAAAGTCCAGGCACTGCATACAGTAGGAGTGGATTTCAAGGCCTTTTGGCGATTGCAAGATTTTCTTGATGTCAGATACATATACAGCAACAACATTCAAGCTATGCTAGATACTTATGGAGTGGAAGCAGCTAGAGAAACCATCATCAGGGAGATAAGCCACGTCTTCAATTCCTATGGAATATCAGTCAATATACGGCACCTAACTCTGATAGCCGACTTCATGACTCATTCGGGTGGCTATCGACCGATGAATCGACTTGGGGGCATAGCAGAATCAATATCACCCTTCAGTAAAATGACTTTTGAGACAGCTTCCAAGTTCATTGTTGAAGCAGCATATTATGGTGAGGTGGACAAGTTAGAAACCCCATCTGCCAGGATTTGTCTTGGGTTGCCAGTGAAGATGGGTACTGGATCTTTCGACTTGATGCAAAAAGTGGAAGTTTAATCCACTCACAAAATTTTGGGAGATGATGAGTTTATTTACTGTAAAAAAGTTTTGGCCTATGTAAAAGTTCATTAATTTATATATGTTAAATTTCCAAGTTTTGGTAGCATTGAGAAAGTGATTATCTGATGTCCAATTTTGCTTTGAGGCCTGGGGTATCAGATCTGCAACAATTGATTCTGTTGTTGTAATTCTAACATTTGTTGTAGTAATGCTTTTTAGGTTGAACAAGAGTTTCGTTATTAAAGTACCATGAGGTTTCAAATAACAATTGCATCAAATTGACCCCGAAAAAATGCTATAGGTAAATGAATGCCAAGATTTCGATTTCATATAAGAGTTGTGTCTTCGTAATTGTTGTATTAGTTGTAACATCTAAAGTTCCAGGTATAACCTAATATTTCAACAACAAAAACAAAGTTGCCATTGTGACTTTTGCCGTAATAGAACTGCAGCACTGAAATCGACATATTTAATGTAACCATGTCAATACTGATTATGTACTGTAGGAAAAAAATTAAAAAAAAAAAAGCTGCAGTACTGATATTTGCTGTAACGTAACTGCAGTATTAGTAAACATGCCAATGCTGATTCTGTTCTCTAGCAAAATCATACGTGATGATGTATTCAATCAACATAGACTTTGAGGAGGATTTGAAGGAATGAATGACGCCTCCCTCATAGTGTACCCAACTTTATTAACTTCTATTTGTGATGTAATGACATTTTATGAACCCAGTGATAGAGAAGCAGAAAACAGTTATTCAACAATCAACATATCAGGAAAGGAAAGAAAAAAGCAATGCAAGTTGTTCTGCAGGTGTCTCCGGTTGCATTTATAATCACAAATGATATGTACATTGGAAAAACTTAATATCAAAGTGCAATTTCTAAAAGCAGGAATGAAGGCAACCCTATACAGGATATCAGTTTTTAAATACAGCGTATAAAGGCAACGGGTGCAAACATTATTGGCCATAGGTTCACAAGAAAACCGACGCATTAATCTTCGGTTCAACATGCTGAGGGTTCAGCTCCATCATGGAGTGCACAACAAGTGGTTGCTTTGTGGTGTCCTTGATACACCTTGATGTCTTCACCAGTTGACATGGACCACAGTCTTGCAGTAGTATCAGAAGAGGCTACATGAATTAAGAAAACGACGATGGACTCAAAATGATCCAAATGTTGGCTAATAAATGCAACAATCACCCAGGACCATTTTAATCAGCATGAGTGATATGATCATATTATAACTTTTATAACAAAACATTTTATGAAATGGAAAAAAGGAGAGGACTAAAGTGATATTAGATCAACATCTATAAAATAAATTTAATTTCTTTTTTCTCTTGATTATTCCACTTCAGTTTTATGAAGTAGAACCTTAATATGACTTCATGGTACGACTTCATCATGATTAGAATTTCAGATCATGTGGTATGACCGAGCCAGAGTTTGAGGTGGGTCAAAACCATTATAAGGTGCCAATCCAACTGCAAGTTGGTTAAAGGGATGAGGAAGTACTCAAAGATTCTTAATTATATTTTAACAGCCAAGTACCTGTTATGAGATAGGCACCATCTACTGAGAAGACACAGTCCCACACCCATCGTTGATGTCCTGCATGATACATGAAAGAAAAACTTAAGCTTTGGTATGGACATTACAGTTACAGCATTTATGAGGCCCTCAGAGGCCAGCGAGTTTGATGCATACCTATCAAGGTTTTCTCTAATGTAAAACCATCAACATTCCATATCTTAACGGTGTGGTCAGCAGATGCAGGTGGCCAAATATCTACAAGACAAGATAAACTCCAATGGCGTCAACATTTAATCACGGCATGATTTGTCCATAGGACCAGAAGGTAACGCCAATAAAATTAGCTAATTAACACATTCATGAAGGAACAGTACCTGTGGGGTTCACAAAACTCAGGAGAAAGGAGACATTTAAGGATGTATTCATCATGTGCTTGTAGCTTATGAAGTGGTTCAAAGTTGGTCATAGTCTGCCAGATAAAAAGATATTCTGCAATGAGAGAGGAGTAAAACATATGCCAGAATAACATTAAACAGTCGAATAAAATTAGTACCTGGGTCCCTCGCATCAAGCGCCAAACATAGCATGTTCCATGATTATTAGCAGCAACTACTAGGCTTCCGTCCCACATAACTGTTAGAGACCTTACAGCTGTATCCACTTCTGGCACCTAGGTTCACAGTGTACGTTACTGTTATAACTTAACATAAAAGTAAGGAAAAAGATTACCCTAATAATTTCAGCTAGTATCCTTTTTTTTGGATATGCGTGTCCTAAATAGAGGAAGAACATATTGCAATGACAAAAAAGAGTCCTATGCTTACTAGCAACCCTTAGTAACAAGGAAAACCATGCTTCCCCAAATTTCACAACAATAATAAGTGAAATTCAAATGTCTATTTCATTATTTATGTCCTGATGCAACAAATTAAAACCCTTGATCCACACGATTCTATGGCTAATCCACACAAAAAAATTGCACCTAATTTTTTTATCAAGTTTTCAGTCAGAAGCCCCTGGAACTCAATAAGACTATATAACATATTATAAAGAATAAAAAGATCATAAAAAAATGTAAAATGAAAAATTGGAGGTAAGGCTCTCAGGAAAATAATGTTCTTTGCAAGAGTATTTCTAATCTCAATAATTTTACTCAGAGAAGATGTCAGTTATTGATATGGTGCTGCTGGTTGGCACTCTGATCTTAGAACTAATAAGAGATGTAATAAAAATAGAAGAGAGCAATGAATACCAATTCACAACTGCATGAATTTGCTGTCAAATCCCACACGCGTATATTTCCATTTTGGTCCCCAGAAATCAGCTCAGTCTGCAGAATCACAGAAGCCATACCATGACAGGATAGTAAACCAAAATATTTATCAAAAATTTGATTCCAATGGAAGAAAGAAGAGGAAACATGCATCTCAATGAACCTAAATTTCCAAAAGAGTGCTAAGTGACCATTTGCTTCAATGCGAAAAATTTGCTAGTCAAATATCTCTAGCTAACAAACTCAAATCGTTGATCCAAATATCAAAACATGAGCAGTAAAGGTCAACACGAAATGAATTTGCTTTTGTAGCATATTGTGGCACTCTCCTACAGATTACAATGTGCTAGTCAGGAATCTGGAAAAATGTTCCAGATAATTCAAAATCACAAATGAACAATCTGTCCATGTACACTGACAATTTTTACCAAAAAATTAAAAAAAGCCAACCTTGCAAATATTTGGTCTATATAGTTTCTTATCAATTACAAATACATTTTCAAGATTGTTAAGAATTCAAGATTTCCAATGTCCCCCATAACCATCAAAAGTATGAGAAAAGAAAATCAAGTATATGAAATATTACAAGGGAGTTAATGTATCCAGCAATAAACCCAAATTGCAAATTAACATATCCTAGACAAAATTTATTTTCCAACAAATATTATCTAACAGAAAAGAGAAACTGTAAACCAAAAGAAGCGGATCCTCTTTGTACTTGCTACAAAAAATCAATGTTTCTGTTAACATATATATATATATATATATATATATATATAGACACACACACACACACACACACACACCAACGACTTATCAGCAACTACCAAAAATCAATGGCACACTAAGTGAAAGATTTCCTTGAAAGCAAAATAATATATAATACTAGACCTGATTTGGGTGCAACACAACAGTGTTAACAGCAGCACGGCTTTCATATTCCATTTGACAGACTGGAGCCCTGCATTCAACTTAAAAGTAGAATAAGTCCAAATAATTTCCAAAATGTGGGAAAAAAAATCCAAATCAAACAATTAACAAAAGAACCCACATCTAATATCTGGGGTACAGTTTTTAACTTTACCTTAAATCCCAAATCTTTACCGTACCATCCTCAGAGCCCGAATACATCCAATTTCCATCACACTGAAACCCAACTGCCATAACATTATTAGTATGCTGATCGTAGCTCATCACCTGCATACAATTAATTAAACAAAACAGAAGCTCATCAGCTAACAAACCAACAGCAACAAGCATTTAAAATTTCAGAATGAAAAATGAAGCAAAAGCTTAGGCAAGAAGACGCACAGGTTGTGGACTGTTTGAGTTAACATCAAACAACCGAATGTGTGGATTGCCCGCTGCAGCTAGGTAGTGCTTATTTGGAGTTATCTCTAGCCGATTAACTTGCTGTATGCAAAATATTACACAAAACAAAAATAACACACATCAACCAACCAAAAGAAAGGAGTATGCATCACATAAGCTATAAAAATTTGAATAATCATCACATAAAGGACTAACATTATACTTCATATCCATTAGATCAATATATTAGTGACATAATTAAATAAACAAGCATGTTTCTACTAAAACTAATGAATTTCTATCAACAAGTCTAAACAAATCAAAACAATGCAAAACATACTAAAACAAGAGAGGAACAAAGAATTCGAAGACAAACCGAATCAGGGTATTGAATAGTACGGTAGCAGCGGCCGCTTTTGGCCTCCCAAAACCTGATAGTGTGGTCATAACTAGCCGTTGCAAGGAGCACAGACGGTTGTGTCATCTTAATCTCCTCCTAGTCAAGATCATTAACAGATTAAAAGTCAACCAAAATGTTCATTCAATCTAAAATAATAATAATAAAAAAATAAAAAATAAAAAATAAAAAAAACAGATGGGAAAATCGGCTTACCAAATGCTGGTGATCAGTACATGGAGATCAAAGACGTGACTTTGCACGTTAAAGTGATGTCAACTTCTCAAACATTAGTCAAAACGGGAAAAATAAAAAAAAACCCACCAAAAATGAGGTAGATTAGGAGCTCATTATGTAAAATTATGTGGTAAGAGATTAGGGTTTTGTGGGGGGTGAGTGGGTTTTGGGAGTGGAGTTGCAGAGAGAAGAGGAGCGTGGTAGCGGTTTCAAGGAATCTGTTTGTCACCAACTGTAACAATGTGTCTATTGAAGAAGCCCAACTCGGCCCAATACGACAAAATGTTGACTTGAAGGCCGGAGGGTAAACTTGTCAATTTATATATAAATACGGACATGGGTCTAAAATTGGTGGAGTTAACATTTATGTCCATTCTCAGTTAGGTGACGAGAACGAAACTTACAAAGACAAAAACCTGTACGCACGCACGCACGCATGCACTGCATAAAAAACAAAACAAGTAAATGACATTGTACAAGAACTTTAGCTATGCTTCTTATTCCATCAACAACGACCCATACTTAACCATAAAAAGCCAACAGCAGTTAGGATCAGACATAACTTAATTGTCAAGGTATAAAACTCCATGACAATACTTGTATGACTTGATGATTTGGGATTTTGATTAAATTTGGAGCTGCTCAAAGAAAGGCATGGCCTTCAGTTGGGATTTCAGATGACAAAAAGTCTATACCAGCTTGAAGGAAACTCATTTGGGTTCAATGAATAATGTTATAACAAAATATATTTAATATAAAACTGAAGGTTATATAGGTAATTACATAGGTACATTTTATAAAAATAAAATAAAACAAAATAAAATTTTGCTCCTTTGTAACTTCTTTGTTGTCACAACGATAATTTGAAATATTAGTACATGAAGCAATTAAACAATTAATTATCAATATATATAATAATTCTATCATCAGTATCTCATATCTTTAATAAATTAAGACGAATCAATCAAATTATCTATTGAATTCTCTCTCTTAAAATAAATTCTTTCTCTTATTTAATTCAAATGCAATTGATGAATTTGATTAGTTCGTTCTAACTTTAAAAAGTTAGGAAACATTGACGGTAGAATTATTATTATTATTATTATTATTATTATATGTATGTATGTAGGGGTCCCTTTTAGTGCAATTGGGTAGCAATACATACTTAAAAATTTTACCTGTCAACAATCTACTAACCTGCTAAGTTGGTCACAATTTGAAAATTTATTTATTATTATTTTTTTTTTGAAAATTCAAATTCCTTTTATTAATACAGACAATGAAGATTGTCAACTCCAATCACGTTTTCCAAATTTCAACTTCATCATGCAGCCACTGAATTAGGTTAATAAATAAGTGGTTGCATTCAAAAATCTGAAAATTGAAATTGTTTAAAAAACCACATTTATGCCAACAATTTTTCAACTCCCTAAACTTATATTCATGACCCGAAATTTATTCTCTAACCTTTCTCTTCTCTAACCTTCAACCTTAATTTTTTCTCTAAACCCTCTACCCTAATCGCTTCTCCAACCCTCCCACCATAGCTAAACCATCACTCTAACATTCATAGACCCTAATCTCTTTTCTAACCTAGCCACCGTAGTTGGACCATCACTTGTTTTTATTCAAGAAAACATCATCAATCTTGTTCTATCTATTTAAAGATATTTGTGAACTAATCTCTTCTCTAACCCAACCACCGCAGCTAAATCATCACTTGTTTTTATTTAAGAAAACATCATGAATCTTGTTTTGTTTGTTTAGAGATATTTGTGAAGTAATGTCTAATATTAAAATTTTTGATGATAGTGAGTTTGTGTCATCCGGAAAATTTCTATAGAGTCGTTTCAGACAGTAACCGTTGCATAAAAATATAGCAGCGAGGAAATGAGTTTTGGGTTATTATTGAGAATCTCACGCCTCAAATTCCATGACCCTTTATGTAATATGTTGGTTCAAAGTATTCAACTTTTAATTTGTCAAATCTTGTTGCACAAAAAAGTGGATTCCAATGAAAGAGTCCGATTTTGAGAAAGTAATGGGGTTGCGTAACTGGTTTTGGATGAACTCGATATAAAATGGACTGAATTTTGATGCGTCATGTGAAATGTTGAAAAATAGGATTAAGAACGAAATGACACACGTTAAAATCAGTTTTGTTGATGGACAAACTACAAAAGACGAAGGAGGTAGGCGATATGTTCAAAATTATGTTTGTTTTGTTTGTTATGTCTTTCTTGCTATGCCCACCGAAATCACTAGTAGTTGATAAATCATTGCTCATTGCATTGAATGATCCCAAGGTTATAAGGCGAAAGAAGTGAACAAACTATTGTTTCAATAATTTGTTGAATGTGTGCGAGTGTTTAAAAATAAGGGTTATAATTCTTGTTTTTAGGGTTGCATTCGATTTTTGCAAATATTTTATTTGGAGAGTGTGATATAAGATAAAGTTCACGTGAACAAGCTCGAAATATCTTTAATTGCTTGGACAAAGGAGAACGCCATAGCCTTGCTTAAATGGGTATATAGCATTACTATAGATGTATGGTGAGCCATATTAGTCATCCATTCACAAGGGATTTGCATGGGAGGTAAACATAATGAAGGATAAAGTTGAATCAATTGAATGTTCAATTGATCTTTTGACGGCCAAATCCCTCATTTGGTGGAAAAAACAATTTAAAGCCCTTTAAACAAAATTTGGTATAGTTTACATTACAATTATTTCAATATCTATTTTCTTTTCAATATTTTGTAGGTAATAACTTTGTTGTTAAAATTGATGTATTTGATATCGAAGATAGGAAAGACAAAGAAAAGATTAGCCTTTCATTAAAAATTCCTCCTCATTTAATTTCTAAAGACAACATTATTTTATTGAACTTCATCTTTCGTGACCCTAAAAACAACAAAGCAATGTATTTCATTCTATGATTATGCTTAATATTATCCAATTTTGTTATTGTTTAAACTTATTACATTTACGAAAATCTGATTACATTAGTTAGTATTATTGTAATGTATTGTTTTTCCTTTCAGTAACATCCATTAGTTAATTATTTAATGACATTTAAAAGTTTTCATTCCAAATCTATCCTCTTCAAAATAACATAATTTCAAATTTATCCTCATTTTATATTACTCAAATTTTCTTCTCTTTTTTTTTTTCTTTGATACTTATAAAAAAATATTTGAAAAGAAAAGTCTAAATACATCTCATCTCAAATTATCCTTGGAATTAAACTAATGTTTTTTAATTTACAATTTAAGCATTTATTTTTCTAGTTGTTTTCTTAAATATATTAATATATTTAAATATTTAAATATGTTAATACCACTATATTTTTAATCATATTTAATTATGAATAAAATATTACTAATATGTATATAAAAAATGTTTTAGAATTTATTAAATTATTTATTTTTAGATGTTTGTATTAAATTAATTAAAATTACATAACAACAAATAGTTAACAGATTATAAATGTCAAATTTCTAGCTTTCAAACAATTTTAACTTTAAAAAACAACCAAACTTACAATATATCCTGAGGTAAAAAAAACCAAAAAAACTAAAACAAACAAACATATTATTCAAATTTCATGTTTCAACACTATTCAGTCTTTAATCTTCAGCAACACTGCCCAGTCTTCAGACAAAAAAACAAACAATCCCTTAGTCTCGTCGCATTTGTACAATGTCCAGTTCAGCCTAATGGGTTCGATTGTGGTTTATTTCTTATTATAAATTGTATGCATAGTTTCAACCACTAATTCGATGCAAAAAACATAGATGGTTATTTTAAAACTTTCAATAAATAAAGTGTTAGTTATCACATTATTGCATTAGTGATGGTATAATTTTAAACAGAAATTATTACTTTTTTCATGCAGTACAACTCTTACTACCAAATGATGAAAGTTGCAATATTTCTACCCAAACATCCATCAAACAATATGTTAAAACACATAAGAAAAGCAAGCAGTTATTTATCCTCTCCTAATACACCATCTATTTGTCATACTATGAAGAATGGACAAGGATTGAAAAGTGTTAAACTTCATACAAAAGATTCAAAAACAGATTCAGTTATTAGATGTCACAGCAGATGATTTATTAATTTTTTTAAGATAATTGTGTGCCTTCGTTCTTTTATGCCTTCATCCTTTTTGCGTTGTTTGAAATTTTGTCATGTAATTTAGTTCTGCAATCACAAATCTCATTTACTCATGTTGATGTGTGTCTTGGTTTTATGTTATTTTGAATGTGTTCAAGGTTTATGCTAACTAAAAATCACCAAAGCATTAAATGACCGATTTTTGTTTATAATGATCTATTGGTGGTCTGTAATTATTTCGTAGTACTGTTGGTTACTTTGTTATATCATGTTTTGGTTTGTTCTAGGAAATTGCTTTGTCTGAAATTTTGTCATGTAATTAAATTGTGCAATCACAAACTTCATCTAAAAATTATCATAATCGCCTAATTCTATACGATCTTACTGTCGAGAATCATATATGATTGAAAATTAACAATATTTATATAAAAACTGGGTTGATTTTACACACTGTAAGGGTCCTTTGAAATAATGTAACTAATTACAATAATGTATATAAAAAGTGAGTTAATTTTATACACCATGAGGGTCTTTTGGAATAATGTAAATAATTTCGATTGCAAACACAATGAATCATGTCAACAGCCATAATTATATATAAAAAAAAAAAAAGGAAAAAAATACATACACAAGTCCTTGTAAACGAAGTAAATAAATATTATACATACATGAATCACAACCCAATAATCAAGAATAACGTTTACATTTATTATTAGAATTATTGTCCTATTGTTTAGACATTGCAAGATTTACTTCCCTCGGAATATATATATTTATATATGTGTGTGTATATATATATATATATATAAATTATTCGAAATCATGTGTTTTTCGATGTTGAATAGAACTAAGTCATATAAACTTCATAAAAATACTTCTTACAAACTGCCCAACACATAACCAACTATCAATCAAAACATCTCAAACTAGAAGCAAATAAAAATTCAAATTTTATAAGCTTTACCTCAAAATCAAAAACAAAAAATTTACGAACTTTATACACCTAATCTTTATGTAAATAAAAACAACACAAAAAATGAGATCGGATAAATGAATATGACTGACCCATTGTACAATAAATTCACACAAATTAAGGTAATGATCACACAGAAAATTTGTTAGAAACTCCATATTAGTAGATGAAGATATAACCAAAAAAAAGGGCTTTTTGATACATTTGAAACCTAAAGCACCCGTTTGAATTTCATGTAAACCATAAGAGTGACATTGACTCTAGCTACCTATGAGGGGTTACTAGAAAGTTTAGGTCCATGATTTGCTTTAACAATATTTGGGTTTAATTCAAATTCCCAGTCGTCACGGTACCTACTTGTTCAAAAGTTATAATTTCTTACTTCCCAAATATTGTAGTGCAGCAAAGGTTTTGTTTTGAACTCGGATTTGTTATGTGGGTTTGAGGGATTTCTAGATTATTTAAAAAAAAAAAAGAAGAAAAAAAGAAAAAGCAATTGTCTCCAGCTAACAAATTGGACGGTTTCACTCATTGGATCGTTGTTTTAATTGATTAATAGTTAACTCTAGAAGTCCTGTTGTATGTCCTATATACATGCACCATTTATAGAAGATGCAAAAAATAAACAGCTAGCATGATTTTTTGAGGATTAAAGATAATAAATATATATTCTTTAGAGAATAGAACAGTGGAACAAGTGAAAAAAGTGCAAGGTGGAGTTAGCTAGTGATGGAGGTTCATGAGGCTGTCACAGGAGGACCACACTAGATCATTGTCGATGGCTATATGAACGAGTGGTTAAGCACTTGATCAGGGACTTCCTGCCCCACATTTTAGGCTTCTATCTTTATCGTCCCATATGCTTTTTAATTCCTCTCAAGCTTTTCTCGGATGGCGATTGTCCATCCAACTCTCCACACACACACACACACACATATATATATATATATATATCCACTTTAAGAAAAAGAAAATTACATATTTTTAGAAGAACAAAAGTATGTTTATCTCTGTACATACGAGCTAATTAAGCTTTTACTATTAATTAAGGGATAATCCTATTTTTCCCTTGTAGTTTGACATAATTCCAAAATTCCCTCACATTTTTAAAAACCGTTAATATCTCCCTTATCGATTTATGAAATAGATCAAATATTCTTATAGTTTATGAAAATATCCAAAAGAACTCTTTGTTGTCAAAGTTGACTTTAAAAATTAAAGTTTGATTATTAATATGGAATCATAAAATTAAGCTATAAGGATACTTTGGTTATTTTGGTCATTTCAGTAACGGTTGTAACGGTAGGAGAAAAATGAGATTTTTTGAAATTATTGGGAAATAATTAATAATTATGTCAAACTACAAGGAGGGGAAAGTGCGATTATCCTATTAATTAACGGTTTTTCAATGATGATCATAACTTAATGTGTGCAATAAGTACTCCAAAATCATATTCGACAGATTTATTCATATCTAAATGAATGTTAAATCAAACTTTTAACACATCAAAAAATTGAGAATTCAGATTTGTGAAAAGCATTACGGATCTGGTCGTTGACTTGACTGTTTTAAGGTAATCCCCATTCTTCAATATCATCATGATCAATCAAAATGCAGCCAAAAAGTTGGCCCAAATTTCATCTCCTTTGATGACTAGCTACTAGTTGCCGAAGAAGGCAAGCCTTTTCGATAAGCAAAGCCAAAGGACTAAAATGATGTCAATTGTTTATACAAACAGTGTCCCTCAATTATTATGTTCTTTGCAATATTCTTTCATATGGTTCTTTGCTTGTTGCACAATTGCGGTCATGAGCCCGAGCCATCCCATCTATTGTGATGTGAAATGCATATATACACAAGTAACTTTTTCCTCCCCTTTTCTTCTGGGGGTTGAAAAAACATGCATGAATTTCACTATACGTTTTTCAGCTGAGCTTTCAAGTATCAGGTGACTGTTACATTAAGCTGGGTCCAGCCAGCAATCCCCCAGTTTGAATATTGGTTCCATAGCTTTACAAACGTCTAATCAAAAAAGGATCGATCTATAAAAAATTTTCCCAATTTGTGCTAGATTGGTTGATAAATTCCTAGCGGCTAGCAAGCAAACTGTCAATCTCCCATTGATGATCAGGTTTCAAATTTTTTACCATAATTAAACTCACCAGTGCTGGGCATGTCAATCACATTGCTTGCTGGCCCTATCACTCTTTGATGTGCCTTGTTTAGGTAAAATTCAATGTACGAAGTGTTTCCTCCTGTTTATTTCGTTTTGCTTCTTACTTTGTTTAGATTAATCTATTGTTTCTATAGACATACACAATTGTAATATATAAAACATTGAAAAACAAACACAATGTTGGTGTGACTGAACATGTAGACACTCCTAGGAAAATTTATTCCAAAACTTATTGGTAAAGGACAAAGACAATGATATTAAATTTCATAACCCCTAACATTGTACTTAGGATAAAAATTTAAATTCGATTCTATAGAAAAATAATTAAACTATTCTTTTTTATGATTTTCAAAATTACGTCCCAATATTGGTTTTGTTGTCTTGGAAAGTATATAATCAAATGTAATTTTCAAAGTTTTTTTTTTTTTTTTGTTTTTCTTGTGTTTTTCAAGTATAAAATGTTGGGTTGTACATTGGTATGCACCTCTTTTGTCATATTTATGACGGGCAGTTAAAAATTATACTCTATAGAGACATTTATATTATGAGAGTTGTTATTTGGATTGCATTTGTATTATTTGATTCTGTCATGTGTAAAAGACCCTTTTCGTATATTGTGCGAGTTAATTTTAGAGTGCACTTGTAATGTTTGTTATGTTACACTATACAGATCCATAACTATCTAGAGTTGATAAGGATCAATTGGATTTCAATCAAACGGACCTTTATTTCCACCCAATAACAAGAACTCAAACTTTACGTGGTAGGAATTTGATAAAAAAATAAAAAAATAAAACAAATTCAAATTAATGCTTCATGGGGTTATGTAAGAGCAATAAGCTGTCGGTTATCCTGTCTTCTTTAAAAGGCTGTTATGGCAATCGTTACTGTTTCTTGACTCATTAAAATGGTGATTTTCCGTCAATTACACTGTATTTATTTATGTAGATATATTTAGGTCTAGTGCTCCCCGGTAGCCTGTTCTAAAAATTATATATTTAAACAAATACACTGAGACAGGGAAGTGATAGTTGAACTAACTATATAAATAAGGTTGTCATCAATTAGTGAATGAAAAGATAGATTGCCCTCAACAACAAACGTACATGAAATCATGCATGTGTAAGTTCCATATCAGTTTCAATTAATTATTGGCTTCTCATGCATGTGTCACAATCTCGTTTTAATCTCCTAAATTTCTGCATTTGCGCATATATATATAGTTTCCAATGCACTTATATATATATATATATATATATAGTCTCCAATGCATTTAGGTATGGATGCAATTGTAATCTTTAACATTCCAATTTCATGAGTCAAATTCAAGGGGCTAGGACTTACGCTTCAACTAATGAGTTGACATTCTTAAATCTGACTTATTGAAAATTGAATAGTTAAAATTACAAGTGTATTTATACCCAACTACATTGTATATATATAATGATTTTACCATTAGTTTTTTCTAACTTTAAAAAATTAAGACGAACCAATCAAATTTATCCATTGCATTTGAATTAAATAGAAAAAAGACTTTGTTTTATGAGAAAGAATACAATGGATGAATTTGATTGGTTCGTCTTAATTTTTTAAAGTTAGAAGACATTGATAATAATACTATATATATAATGTTTCTACCATCAATGTCTCTTAACTTTAAAAAGTTAGGATGAACTAATTAAATTTATCTATTACACATTCTCTCTTAAAATAAATTCATTCTCTCCTAAAACAAATTCTCTCTCCTATTTAATTCAAAAACAATAGATGAATTTGATTAGTTCGTTTTAACTTTTTTAAGTTAGGATGCACTGATATTAGATTACTCTATATATATATTCCATTTGAAGAGCTATCATATTACTTGAGTTTTGGTCCTACCACCAAATCACTCCTTTAAGTTTAATATCAATATTTATTATAGGTTTTGGCTGGAATTACCCTTGTACATAAATTGAAAGAAAAATTAACTTCAACTTTTTTGGAAAAAACAAATGAAGGAAAAAAGAAAGATAGAGACAAACAAGATGAATGTTGCGATTGACGAAAGAGAAAAGACAAATCCAGCGACTGCAACGGTGATGGTGTCAAACCAGTTTATTTTCGAGGCTTTGAGAAAAGCAAAATCCATTAACAGAAGAAAAATTGTTAGAAATGGAAAAAAAAAGAAAAAAAAAGTTGAAATATTTGAATTTAAATGATAAGAAAGAACTGTGTTTCCCTCGTCAAGACGATTCAACAATAAATTATGGATCTAAACCCAATATCATGTTTCCTTTTAAAGGCGTTTTGAAGTATTTAATGTTGATCTTGAAAATAGATCTCAAACAAAATAAAATAGATCTCGTACAAATTAAAAAAATATTTTATCTCAAACAACGAATATTTGATATCGAATTAGAGAATTTGTATGATTGTAGGTGTTTCCTTAATTCAAATTAATATGTAATGGGATTTAAATTTATGAATCCCCAATAAATTTAGGGTTATGAAATGAGATTAATATTTCCCCCTCCCTTTAATATTTCCAATGTCATTACCTCTTAAAATTTAAGAAGTATTTTTTATCCTTATCTAAAAATAAAAATAAAAAACAACAAAACTAGAAATAAAAAATATATATATGCGGGAAAAAAAAAAAAAACCTATTTTGATATAAACAGGACATCATCTAGTAGTTTATTCATCCTTGTTGTTGGTTGTTTTTATATCTATGAATTTGTACTTGGTTACTTTTGTATTTACGAGTTACCTAGTAAATAACATTGAATTATTATTACAAACATATTATTATCAAAAAATATTTTAATAAACATAATATTATTATAATAAAAATACATATATCTTGATGATGAAAAAAATACTTAATTTTAATTAAGAACATTTTTATAATTTATAAATAATTAATTCTGATTCCAAATCAAAGAAAATAACTTATAAATTTGATATAATTTTTATAGGAATACTATTGATTTTAGTTGCAATTTTTGTAATTAAAGTAAATAACTTATTCTCTAATTTCGATGCATCCATTCAATCCCAAACTAATCTAATTTCAAACTACTCTGATTATATGTAAATAAACGTAACATTAACAAAATTAATATAATTTAAGGAGCATTTTATACATACATATATATATATGCAATAAATATGTTAATAAATCTGATGGGAATCTAACTGGTATGATATCATTTCATAAGAAAACAAACAAATTAATTAACCACAACTTCATGTACTTTTCCTTCTTTAAATTATTTAAAATGAATTTGGGGATTTACAATGGCAGAGCAGAGATGTTTGAAAATCGAAGAGCTAGACATAAACTTGGAAACTCGATGTGGTGTGTTTGTTTATCGTCACAATTCAAGAATGCACACTCGTGCTGTCTTGGAAACATAACTGCAGGATAAATGAGCATGGAATTTTCTGGTCAACACAACCAAGACTTTCTGCTATAGATGTTTGATTTTGTTCCCAGTTCTGCCACATTCTTTTCACACTTTTCCTTCAAAGTTGATCGATCCATGCACATATATTTTACTTGGGTCTAATGAAATCTTTGTGCAGTAGCATTACAAAAATTACATATCCAGATGCTCATAGTGCTTCCCCCACTCCATGTTCTCCATGCACTGAAAATATGCTAACATGTTTCATTTCCTGCTACTTGTTTTCTAAACACGAGGAATTTTATATAGGTTTAAATCCTAGAGGCTTTGAGCTTTTTTAAGTGAAGATATAAGAGAGAGATTGCGTTTTTTTTTTCTCCAATTACTTACAATAAACCAAAATATTATTGGAATCGATTGAGATGAGATTTTAAAGTACGGTCCGAAATCCTACTCTCAGATACAAGAGAGAGCTGTTCACATAAAGTGAAAAAACTATCCATAATTAATGGGATATTGTGTAATTTGGTCTTAATTATACAGAACATTTTAATATGTATATCTTTATTTCACAATCGGAAAAGAAAATCTTAAGTGGGTGGGATGCGTGTGTCAAAATTCAACTTTGTGTTAATATTATGTTTAAGGTTTTTTGGAGAGTAATATTATGTTTAAGTTGTTGCTCCTAAATTGAAATTTTAAGATTAATTAATTGTGTTTTCAGCATGTTATTAGAATTTGTTCGACCAAACACGTGATGCGTGACAAACCTGTGCAGAAATCAAGAATTGATATTTGGAAACAAGAGCCATTAGTTGGACTTGGAATTAAGCCCTTATTTCACTTCCCCACTCAAAAGAAAAAAGGGCTTAAAGTATATATGATGAAAATGCTAGTTACACTGCCCCTTATTTAAGGCTAGGTAGCTAGAGTAAACTTTTCATTCCTCTCTCATGAGCACCTGCAACTTGATGGCTATAGGTTCAGTAAAGTAAATCATAATTTGGCTATATGAAAGAAGGACCATAACTACCAAAGAAATACTTTTTTTTCCCCTTTTGCTTTTAAGGAAAAAGGAGTAAAGTGAAAATTGCTTGCTGTCTTAACTTTAATTTTTGTGATAAATTACAACTATGCAACTATGCTATTAGCTAGATTTAAGGGGCATCCCTTCTTTTCTACGGCCACCTAATAAACACACCACACACAAGTCCAGTCCTCCTTCAGCACAAT
This sequence comes from Nephelium lappaceum, assembly GCA_021234005.1. Classification (NCBI taxonomy): domain Eukaryota; kingdom Viridiplantae; phylum Streptophyta; class Magnoliopsida; order Sapindales; family Sapindaceae; genus Nephelium; species Nephelium lappaceum. The sequence continues at coordinate 6,792,296 of CM038005.1, forward strand.
TTGTCCCCATTATCAATACATGCCCTTTGCCCACATTATCATGCCACCACCCCCATCTTCCTCTCTTCTTCAAAAAACCAAGTGACCATCAAAGGTCCCACCTACACAAAAACCATTCAATAAGTTCTCTTTCTATAAATAAGAGTTCAAATTGCTATCTGTGCTGATGGTCAGCTTTGCAGCTAGATATTAGTCGGTATTTATGTCTTTGATGTACTTTCTTTTTGTGAATTTTTGCTCTGGCTTTTGATTCCCTTCACACTTGTTACAATACGTAGATGCAATGGTGCAGTAGGCTGGTGGTCCACATTCACTAGATCTTACTTCACTGCCTCGTGTCGTTTTAATTATTTGTTTTAGCTGTATGAGAATTTACTGTCTTTTTCATATATATTAATCCAGCTGGGGTCGATTTTAGTGTTACCTGACATCAAAAGCTCATGTGTAGATATGTTTAAATTGAACATTAAATTAATGGTACCTTTGAAAGCACAGTGCTGAGCAAAAAGCACACATATGTTCTTCATTGCAATTTTTTTTTTAATTTGTCACACAAAATTAAATGCATATCAATGAGAATTAATTGTGAATCAAAAGAACAAAGTGTGCAAAATGAGATGGACTTGGGTCCTTTGCTAAATGCTATTCCTATTAAATGTACCTCAGCTGATTTCACACCTAAATAAAGAAAATTTGTTTCTCTCTCTCTCTCTCTCTCTTTTTAATTTATAAATTCTTGGTTCAATAAAATAGCTGTTGTTGAGTGGCAAGTAAATGTAGCCCAGTAGAGTTGACCTAACATGTAAAGAACTGATTTATTTTGTTTTATTTTATTTTTGAAAATGCAAAGAACGGATTCAATTGGTAATTAAGTGAATTTATGTTCTTGAAACTTGAGAGAGTGAATGAAGAGATTGAAACAGTGACCAGAATCAGTGGGACGATTGGGACAATCTCATGAGATCATGTTTGCTAATGCCCAAAGAATTGTCTCTCCTTTTTTATCTCTTCAATAGCCTCCTACTGTAGAATTTCCACAGTAGAAAATTGTCCTAACCTCTCTGCAGAAAATTTGTCTGCTTAAAACCTACCTCTCTCTCGCTGTCATTTAGTTTTCATCTCTCTCTTCAATTTTCACCAAATTCAAATACACAAAATATGTAATTTGCATGCAATGTCAGTTAACTTTAGTAACTATATATGTATTTATTACTATATGTCTCTAATTGCATTTACTTCTGAAGATTAAAACATCTACTAGGATTGTGTCATATAATCTCATATTATATCAATATTTGTGGATATTTTGCAAATTTTGTATGGATATAATTCTCTTATTATTGTTTGTTATAGAAGTAGTTATGTTTCAATTATGAAAAGTAGATATTTCTGGACAAGTCCGAATAGAATTACGCAATTGAAATAATGCATGCATCTCTTTTGCTTCTAATTTATCTATTTATTCTTTCCCAATCAAACACTTGATCAGCATATCAACCCATGTACAAACCTAAATATATTAAATTGAATTTTCTCTAAGTTATCTATGCTATAGAGTTGGACACACTGTGTCACGTCCCCTTCGATTTATACGCGCTCACTAATCCAACTGGCCGGTTCCCATAATCTCCCCTCCTTTTGGACTTAACGTCTTCATGAGGGTCATCAGGAACTTGCGGATGGTGTTAGGTAAAAAAAGATTATCAAAATTCAAACGTAAGTTGAAAAATAAGACAGACAAAAGGTTTTTTTTTTTTTTTTCTTTTACATGATTCAAAAACAAAAATTTTATTTTCATGAGAGTTAACTTTTTTCTTTTTAACAATTTATTTTCATTAGAGTTCGTGGCTAGTGCTTATTTAAAGTTTTCCGTTATGATGATTATTAAAAGTACATTATTAAACTAATTAAGAGAAATGGGTTCGAGGTAAATAACGTGATGATTTCATTTTTCTACTTCTTCAAAAGAATTATATGATAATTTTTTATATTTAAATTAAATGAGATTGTTTTCAAGGAAAAAAGGAAAAAAAAAAAAAACTCAGATGTGAAAATCCTTGTAGTTTTTAAAAGATTGAATAATAACTAATATAAGAGACTATTGAATTCCTATAAAATAAAAACTAGAAAGATTAAAGTGAAGTGTGTTTGATGAACGGCCTCAAAGAAACTATGCATACGTGGGACCATTAAAAAACCAAATGAGGTCCTAGCCTGAGGTGATTTGAAAAATTCTTGCACCAATACTTTTTCCGCTGTAAAATAATATCGTTTAGTAATGTTTACAAGTGAAAGCTGTCTCTCTCCCTCAACGGCTCTCTCTCGGTGTGTTTTGCTCACCATATAAAACCCTAACACATAAGGGGTTTTAATATACTAGCGCATGGTACCAATTGAAATACCCATTTATTATAGATATTGATAGTGATGGTTTTGTTTCTTCTGGACATTGTGAACTTAAAACTTTAAACTTGAGGAAATTCATTTGTTATATAAAGCATAAACCAACTAAGACTGTTTTACTAGTAACTTGAGATTTGATAACTCTAGCGAATCCAACAAATTAAGTTTCCACATCAACTCTGAATTTGATTAATGTCCTAATTTCGCTATATGAGATGAATATTAATATATTAAGAAAGGGTAATTTTTCAACTTTAAAGAGGTAAAGGTTGTTGAGTCATGCATAGAATTTATGAGCTGCGGAATTAATGTGAAATCGAGAAATTTAGTTTGTTATAAAACTTGGCTTACATTATTTTAAGCATATTTTGGGAGACTTCTATGTTTAGATTATGTAACTTTTTTTTTTGGCAAAAGTCTTGTCTTATCATTACTTATTAGACCATGGAACTTTCTTCTTTCTTCAGACTATATGACAAAGTCTTTTGTAGATAAAAATATTTTAGAACATTATAGGAAAATATCTCTTTTCACATTTCGTTTTTAGAGTAAACCTCAACATAATTCATGGTTGAGAAAATTGAAATATATAGCTTCCACGAAATTAAGATCTTAATTGTTTGTGGGATTAAATAGTTTATGAGAATATGACTGAAATCACGTGTCGTACTCGTGCAATTTCCAAACATTACACGCTTGACTGAGCCGACCTCTATGCGCACACCAATAGAGTTGTTGGGGTACATTGAAGCTGCTTGTTTCCTGTATCTGTGGGTCTCCTCAAAATCATTTTTCTTAATAAAATAAGAAACAAAAAAGAACAAACCTATAAGATACATTATATAACGCATGGCTTGGGATGGGAGCCAATCTCCAATTAAAATATCAATCCATGTGTGGTATGTATGTGTATCAAGATATTAGTAATTTAATCAATTTTGCACTTAGATTTGATATTATATTTATTAGAAAAGAAAATTTATAGGATCATATGTGAAACACATTCAAATATATTTAAAATCAGTTATTTTATTTTTTGAAATATAAAAAATTGAATCTAAATGACACATAATAAAACCATTAATGCTTCTTGAGATTTAAATTGAACACCCACATTCATTAAAAACTACTATATTGTATAGCCTTTAATTCCTCTAATACAAATACAAAAGAGCGACTGTGAAGACAATATTTCCCTTTTCCACCGTTACCCTTTTTCTTAAAATAATAGTAATAATAAGGCTTGAGCTAAAGGATATTCACTAATAAAAAACTTTTGAGATTAAACTTTACATGAATTTAATGGAAAAGAAGGTTCACATAAGAGTGCAATGCGCTTGACCTATTGCAATTATTACAAGTGGCTCAAGAACCATCGGTGATTGAATTTATATTATATGATATGATACAAAACATTATGTTTGTTATACTACAAGTAGCTTCAAGTCTATTGTAGTTAAGGTTAGAAAGCATTATCCTCTAACCAATAAAAAAAAAAAACTTAAAATATATTTATTAATTACATCATACAATTTATATTTAATTTACTTTCTTTAATTGATTAACAATGTCACACAACATGAAGTAAATGAAAAATATATACGTAGTAATAGATATATCATGATAAGATTAACTTATTAGTAAATCCATTATACTTATATTGTTGAGATTGTGAGTTGTCATTTCTTTTAAAATCTTAAACTAATTATAATTATTTTTTTAAAAAAAAAATTGTACTCTAGACTTTTCCCATACTTTATATGGTTGAATTGCTCGAAAGGAAAAAGGTTAAAAAGGGGAAGATGTGGGTGCGTTTTGGTCATAATGAGTCAAATACAGTCGAAGCAAATTAACAATGCTATAAAAACGGCCATTAACGGTATTTACCTAGATTCTATTCACATATTGTAATTAAAAAAATAATAATCTTAAAATTTAATAATTTAGAAAATGAAAATAAGATTCTTCTAATAAAATCCAAATAACAATTATAGTCTCTCCTGACTCACTCTAGGTGATTTTATCTTGCTTTCCCTCTTCCCTTTAATCTCTCTTTCAATAAAAAATCTCTCTCCACCATCCACACCCTTCAGTCATCTTGTACTCTCTCTCTCTCTCTCTCTCTCTCTCTCTCTATAAAAGCGATCCCATCAAGTCCAAACTATTCTGCTCTCAGACCTTCATCATCATCATCATCACCATGGCTGACCACCCCTACTCAAATTTCTTCTCATCTGCAGGCTTCATCAAGTTCAACCCTCTTCACCACCACCATTACCCATCTCCAAACCACCCACCTCCACAACCCTCCTCCTATTCTGCTCACAACTTCTACACAAACAACAACTTCTCTAACATTAACCAAAACCACACCCAATTCCACCACTCTTATAATTTTCAATACCAAACCCCGCCCCCTTCTCCTCCTCTCAAAGAGGCCTTACCCCTTTTGAGCCTGAGCCCAACAAGGCATGACAAAGAAGATGAAGAAGAAGAAGAAGAAGAGGAAGACCATCACCACCACCACCACCACCGTGAACAGTCTTGGACTGCAATGGATGTGGACAAGAACAAAGGCAAAGAAGAAAGTCTGTTCTTGACCAGCACGAGAACTGCTAATGATGGAGACGAAGAAGCTGTCACTGTTGCACTGCACATAGGTTTACCAAGCCCTAGTGCAGCCGAAATGGCTTCTGTACTATCTTCTTCCTCAGAGATCACTGATAAAGATGGAGATCAAGGAGATGATTCTGGGTACCCCATAAACAGACTCAACAAGGGTCAGTATTGGATCCCCACCCCTTCTCAGATTCTTATTGGCCCTACTCAGTTCTCTTGCCCTGTTTGCTGCAAAACCTTCAACAGATACAATAACATGCAGGTACAAATTTCTTGTCCATGAATTATTTAGATATGTAACCCCCAAAGCTTCCTTTTCTTTCTCCTCTCTCCTTCCTTTCTTTTATTTATTCTTTTTTTTTTTTATTTCTCTTGTACTTTAATTACTCCAAGGAAGGAAAGTAAACATAAATCCAGTATAAAATTAAGCAACTAATTCTTTTCTTTTTCATTGAATTTCTAGCCTGATTTGAACCTTTTACAATTTGATCCCTATGTAGTATGTTCTTTCTTTTTTTTTTCATAAAGAAATTTTGTATGGGAAGTCTCACTTAGATGAGGATGGAGAGAAGTCTAATATATTCTTACCGTAATATATTTTTTTCTTTAAAAAAAATATACATGCATCTTCTTTAATGATTTTTTTTTCTTTTTTTTTTTGCATGGTATATGATAAGTTGGAGCTTTGTATAAATTTTTACTGATTCAATTGAGACGGAGCCTAGTACCTTCCATTATGTGATTGAACAACACAGGCAATGTTCTTTATGCCTTTAGTACTTCCAAGTCTGTGCTTTGGCAGGCGTGTACAACTGAAAATTTTTTCAGTTTTTTTCTGGAACTCAGAAAGATTATAGTGAAGAAATACAAATACACATATCAGTGCGAAACTTCTTAGGTCTGAAACAAAACAGTTTAAATAGACATCATGAAAACCCCATACGTAGTCTGTATCTGTTCACCTTCACTTGTCTTCCGATTCAAGAAAACCTTCAGCCGTGCAATATTACAACTTTATTTTTCTTTTCTGGACCTTCAGCAGACAAAGAACCTAGAAATTCTTACGATTCAGGTTAGAAACGAAGAAACCTTTTTCTATCTTTTTGTCACGGATATGAAGTAAATACATCACATACACGATCAGTACACAAGGTTTTAAGTGTCAGATGAAAGTTAAAATAATTTCCATGAAAAGGCCTGCTTCGACAAGAAATGCTTGCAAATAGAAATTTGAAGCACCGAATTTTAGCTTTCTTGATAGGTTCTTTTTAACAGAATCTCCCACAACTTGTAGGAAAAAACATGATACCCTTTTCATAATAGTCAAATCTATCAATCAAATGCAACTTTATTTCTTCTTCTTTCTACTACTCTATTCTAGATCAACTATATCATTTTGCTATTAATACTTCTGAATACTAGCAAATTTAACTGGTAAGCTCTTTTATTGTTAGACAAGAGGATTTGTTTCTGAATACTAGTGCTTCTTTATTTATTTATTTATTTATTTTCTGTTTTGAAAATGAATACTAGTACTTCTGAATACTAGCTAGTTCAGAAGGATTTAGTTCAACTGGTAAGCTTTCTATTAGTACTTGTGAATACTACTGAGTTCAACTGGTTAACTCTCATATTGTCAGACAAGACGATTTGGTTTGTGTATAACCAAATAATAAGGTTTTCATATAATTGAAAGCATTAAGTTCAAATGGCTGTAAATATTTTGCATTTGATACAATTGGATATCAAATATATAGTGTGCTACTTATTTACGCGTTTCCTCGATTAATGACCTGAATTTGTGAATTGTTGTAGATGCATATGTGGGGTCATGGATCTCAGTACAGAAAAGGCCCTGAATCACTAAGAGGAACTCAGCCAACAGGCATGCTTAGGCTTCCTTGCTATTGCTGTTCACCAGGATGCAGAAACAACATCGACCACCCAAGAGCAAAGCCTCTTAAAGACTTCAGAACCCTTCAAACACATTACAAGAGGAAGCATGGTATCAAGCCTTTCATGTGCAGAAAATGTGGTAAAGCATTTGCTGTGAGGGGAGATTGGAGGACTCATGAGAAGAACTGTGGAAAGCTCTGGTACTGCATTTGTGGGTCTGATTTCAAGCACAAGAGATCTCTTAAAGACCATATCAAAGCTTTTGGAAATGGCCATGCAGCTTATGGCATTGACGGTTTCGAAGAAGAAGATGAACCTGCATCAGAAGTAGAACAAGATAATGAGTCCACGCAGTGAAACTAAATGAAATGAGTGTTTGATTAAATTGATGAAATATTAATTTATGGATTCACCACTGGGAGCTGTCCAAGTAAGAACATATACATAATGCATGCATTTACTTGGAGAGTTATAATCACCTCTATTTTCTTGTATCTTTTTCAGTTTATCTTTGCCGCTTCCTTAGCTTTGTAGGATACTAATTAACACATCCCTGTTAGGTTTAGTTAATTAAGTTAATGTAAATTCATTTTCCTAAATTCCACTCATGTTAATGGCTTCTTCTTCTTTACTTGTTCAGCTTTCCAGTCTCATCTGATCTGGTGAGTCCTGTTCACTTTGACCATCACAACATATTTAAATGAGACTTTAATCTTTTTAGTGATATATGTATAAAACGTGTTAGAAAAACTGAAGATGTTTTTTTTTTTTTTTTTTTTTGAAATCGAAACTGAAGATGTTTTTACTGATGAGATTCTATCAAGTAATCTGTCAAATTCGGTTGACCAATCAGCAGGAGATTATGATAATTAGTGTTTTATTATTATTTTTAAACAGATTATGACAATTTGGTTGAAAAAGAAACATACATATGTTTGAATATCTATATGTAATAAGAGAGGATTGTTTAATATGTATAATTACCTAAACCTATATATATATATATCTTGAATTTGAAACTGAGGTGGAAAGACAAGGAAAAAAAGGGTAAGAAATACAAAATTTAACTTAAGGTAATTCTTTTTTCAGAGTATACATGGAATTATATCAAGAGATATGGTGCGAGTCCTTTCATGCACTATTTATTGTGCTTTCCCAATACAAGATTGGCTGAGAATATGAATCCAGGAAGTTGATGATCACAGCATGGAGATATCAGAAGAATAGAAATAAGACCATCATGATTCATGCAAGGATAATATATGTGGGGTTTCCAGGCCTTTTAGCTTTAATAATTCATCTTCTTTTTAAGATCCTCATACGAGTCTTCACCAATATAATATTCTCAAATGGGTATAGTACTAGTACTGATCAAGGGATGAGCATATATTATAAGGTCATCACTGGATAACAAGACAGCAGTAGTAGTTGAGTAGTATATTTTGTTCCAAATGTAGTAGTGAGAGACTTTTCATATCCTACAAAATAAAAAATCAGCTTTTTATGATGCCCTTTTGCTTTGGTTAGTGGAGAGATGTGCTTGTCCGTGGATGGAACATATACCATTTTAGATTCACTATTACTTGGAAAATTCAAGGCAAAATGATTAGCTTTAAGAGATACAGCCAGAGAGAGAAAAATAAAGGGGAATTTGGGTAGGCAATAATATCAGTATTTATACATGAACCTTATAATAACAGGCTATATTGGACCGATTGAAATGGAATAGATCTCACTGTCAGCTCCACAGAGAGGTAGAGAGAGAGAGAGAGAGAGAGAGAGGGGGAAGGGCAAAATGTAGAATCCAAACAACTAGTGTGGAGCCCTAGTCATGCTGGTTGGGCAAAAATGCAACACAGACTGATGCCTCCAACAGTGCATGCATATACTGATAAACACCTCTTCTGATGGATGAAACTGTAGATTGAAGGGACGTTTCAATGAGTGTTTGACCATTTCTCCATCTCTTTCTCTCTCTCTCTAAGATCTTTGAAAATTATAGCCTGCAATTTGGTGTTAGTATATTGAGTATATATGTATGCAGTATGCAACTGTGTTAAAGAACACAAATAATTGTAATGGAGAATACCATGAGAGGAAAAACACAAGAATAGTGATTTTTTTTTTTTTGCTTTTTCCTATTTTCTTGAGCATTAACACAGAAGAGTAGACTATATGACAAAGTTAAACTGGCAGTGTCAGTTGATAGCATGTGGGGTTACAAGCTCCTTTATGTACTGCTGTGTAATATCATCCAAGATCAAACCAACAGTAACTAAAAATTCAGAACTACAGCATTTATTGACAATCAATAACTTACCCCTTTGTTGGTGATATAAACCCTACAATGTTGTCGTTTGAGTCACTCTCCTTTCTCTCCATTATGTAAAAAATGTAAATATGTCGACAATGCTTTGTCTTTCTACCTGTCTCTCTCTTTCTTCTGGGCATATATTAATAGCAATAGTGAGTACAATTATGGAAGATCAACTACATCATTTGTCACTTCTATAATTAATTTATTTTTATGTACTAAAAAAATATTGATTTACATGAACGTATGAGTTCATGCAGCATGTAGCTACAGACATTATTAAATTCATTATGTATAAACTCATTCCTAGAAAATGGTAGTATGCAGATCAAATCTGAAAGATATTTGGCATTTGAATTGACTAGAAGAGTTATATATTTATAAAAAGAGACATTATTAAAGACCTAACTATAGATCTAGCAACAAGTTCTAGTCCGTGATTTATGCTACACGTTAAGATGGAAACGAATCAATTAACTCACAGAATAAATAAATCCTCTATAACTGAATAACAGAACTAACCTAATCCTAACCCAAATAAGAATACCTAGAAAAGCTAAAAGAAACAATGAAAACTTTACCTTGCAAACTTACAAGCTTTTATTAATATTTATTAATACGATAGTCATTGCATTCAAACTCTAAATTTAAACTCCTATTTATAGCTAATTAGCTTCTAATTCCTTAAGCAAATAAGATTACATTGGATATAAAATTCTAAAAAAAAATAATATCAAATTATAAAAAGAAATAATAATAAACTAATAAAGAAATAATATTAAAGTTTTAAAATAAATTAATAATATCCTAAATAGGAAATCCAAACAAATTCGGACTCAATCAGCCTTCAAATGCCAATTCAGCTCGTCAAATACAACTTGCATCGCAAATTACATCTCACGACGTAAGTCGTGTGACTCTCGAGCTAACGGACGCAACTTTCATTGTAGGTTACACCTCATGATGTAAGTCGCATCATTCTCGGATCTTCTCATGCGAGTTGTATCTCACAACATAAATCGTGTGGCTCTCTTCTTCAGTATTCCAAACCGTTTGCTAGCATCCTCATCAGACATACACGCAGGATTAAAAGAAACCATTATTCTTTCCCCGTCTAAAACACAATCACACAGCCTTCCTGTTTAAAATCCCAAGACCCTCTATTTGTTAATTTTTTTATTTTTCTCTCTCTATCGTATACCATTATTTATATTATTTAAATTGGTTCTAAAATTCCATTATATACTTAGCTTTTTTCCATGACTTCGCCAAGGAGACCAAGCATCCTATATATGAGAATATGTACACAATCTTGTATTCCTCCTGCATTCACATTCCAATACAAAGGGGACAACTTTGTCTCCCTTCGCTCGAATCACTAAATTTAATTTAAAATTTTCCTGTATGTTTTATTAGCATTTAAAATATACCCTTTTTCTACTTTCAAGATTAAGTTTCAATGTAGTTATACGGACTCAGTGGATAACACCCAGAGAGAGAGAGAGAGAGAGCACTGAAGCTTAAACAAATTGCTTTATTGTCGTCTTTATGAACAGTTTTGAAGTTCCAGATCCTCTTCATATGACTTCTCCTGAGCTTTAATAAATCTGGTAACATATGATTATTTTCACTTATAAGCCTAAATCTATGATTTCTAAATTTAATTGAAAATTATATATAATTATGATAATACAAAACAATATTTCTGTCTCCCAAACTTTAATAGGAACTGATTTGATTTCAAAATCTCTTATTAATTGAATTATCTAGTTCTATCCACAAATTGAACTGAGATAAAGAGAGATCCTTTTTTCTAATATACTATGTTACTTTAAATCTGATTGATGTGAAAATATGCTGGTTCTTGTCGATATTTGAATAAGAAATCTTTTTACAATGGCAAGTGAGACTTCATTAATATGGCATATTAATCAGAAAGGGACAAAATTAACTACCATGACAGAGGTTTTAACTTTTTTCTGTATGAAATGGCAGACAGAAAACGTAAAATCCAAGTACGCACGATTCAGCCATGCTGCTAGTGAGATCTCGGTGGGATATCATAAAGATGATGGATGCATTGAATGACATAAAAAGCTTGGGCACCCAAAGTTATCATAAATAAATAAATTTAAAAACACAGTTGATTAAAATGATTTTCAGTGAAATGATGACCATGCCCTCGCCTCACGTGCCCACAAGAATATGACCTAACTATAAAAACACAAGAATTTCAGGTAGCTTTGCTTTGATCCTCAAAGTATATGAGACAACTTTGTTAGAGAGGCCCCAATGAACAAAAGGTAAAGGAGAAAAAAGGCAAAAATAATCTTGACCCATGATTACGTACCCTTTGAAAAGAAATATATATATATATATACATATATTAAATATTAGATTTTTTTTGAAGAAAAAAAAAAAACCCAATAAGAGATTCCACAGAACAAAAATCCTTCTTTTGGACATATATAATTGGAGATCTCCTTTCCCTATTATCATTATCTTTGTCCATATATATAGTTTTTGTGATCAATGTATCTTAACATTTAATCGATCATTCATTATATTTTATTTCTTAATAATTTAAAAATTAAAACACACTGATTATAAAAACTCTTATATACATACATATATATATATATGCAGTCAAAGTTGGCTTGCTTTCATGGTATGGCTAAGAGATTCCCCAAGTTGCAGGCAGTATTGGGTATCTATCTTTGTAATTGAGAATAATATCACATAGAGCGAGCAAAACTTCAAAGTGAAGAAAACACACGATTTTGAGAAAGAGAGAGATCATTAAGTGGGCATATCTAGGCTTTTTTCTCTGCTAGAAGTCAGGAAGAAAAGTGGGTTATTGACGTTCATGGCAATAAATCAAATCAAATAGGTATAATCCCATTTTTTTAAAAAGCAGTACTGCTATTTTGACAATAAAGTACTCTAGCTAGTTGCAGAAGATCCTATATATAATTATGTTAAAGATAAACAATCACAAAGCAAAAGAAACCCATACCCAACACCACTCATCACAAGTAAACCCACACGAACAAACTCTCAAAAAGTACTTCTCTCAATGGATTATATTTCAAGAGATTCCATGCACATTTTTCAACTTGGGAGCCGGTGAGAATAACAAGAATACCTTTGCCCTTTATGTGTATACGTTTGTGTACAAGCCTTTAATGATATTATCTCTACCTTTGCATAACGTTTTCTGTCCCATAAAGCATGGTATTTAATGAGATAGAATAGAATATCATTTTAAAAGCATATATAGAAAGTTGACATTTGGAGATGGTGTGACATATTAACTTACACGAATTCAAGCCTACCACTTTCTCAGATTGAGGATCGATTTTTTATATATGTAGAATTATATATATAACAACATTTATATGGCTATGAATTATATATAACATTAACATTTGAATGGCTATGTCAATGAAAATGAGTAAAGGTAAGTTATTTAGGTGAAATTATTTGTGTGTATGTCCACGTCTGTAGAAATGACATCTCTCTCTCTTCTTTTTTTATTTTTTTAATTTTCTGTGAAAGATGTATCACATGTAGAAATGACATTTCGTTTTTGTGTTTTACTAAACTCTTTTACTTTTTATGTAAACAGTTTATAGAAAGACAAAATAATGTACTTTTTAATCATTATAATGCCAGTTGAGTAATTGAGATCGGACATATGAAAGTATTCAATGGTTCTTGTCCATATTGAATAAAAACAAATTTATGAGGAGCCAATTCTAACGAATTTTAAGTAATAGCATGACACTTTTTTTTTTAAATCACCTTTTAGATACAATCTTAAAATCAAGTTTAAGACTTGCAAATGTGAATTATTATACTATTATAATTTGAAAAATATCTATTTGAATCTCAAAGTTTTAAATCATAATTTTTGGAAAACCGTTTCTTGATAATTACAATGTAAAGTTAGGTTGTCTAAAATTTGGGAACTTATCAAATATTCTTATCTCCAAAAAAGAAACATATATTCTTAACTTTAAATTGAGTCTTTCGAAAAACCTTTGTAGTGCATGTGTTTTTTTTTTTTTTTTCTTTTTTTAATAATAATATAACAATAACAATAAGATCAAAATTTACTTGTTTGCATTTCTCTCAAAAAAAAAAAAAAAAAAAGTTTACTTGTTTGCATTGTAGTATACAGTATATGCCTTCTTGAGTTGTAAATATGAGTATAGGAATAATGGTATCACTAATCATTATTTATGGGTTTTTATATGCTAATTTCTTAATTATTAGGTTCGTACAGTGTATATTTTTCTGTTTTTTATTAAGAAATTTTTCTCACTATTGAGGTTTATTTTAAAAACAAAAATAGAGAAACAAAGAATTTTTTTTTTTCCGCTGAATATCATGTAATGATAAAGAGTAAAGTTTTGTGGGACATTTGTAGCCCAACTACAAATCTTGTTACTTGATAGTTAAATTGTCATGGCACAGGATAATTAATATTACAACAACTATTGATCACTGACTAATCACGTGGTTTGGATCGATGCTTTGGTGGGCCATTATGATCAGAATATGGGCTGTAGGACCCATTTGAAGATTGATAATTTACAGGATCATTATATCTTTCTCAAAAACAAATAGAGAATTGAGATTAAAATTAATAAAAGAAAAGAGAAGAGCTTTTTCTTTCAAAAAGAGCACTTTCACCAGCTTCCTAGAAGGATCATATCCATGGAATTAATACATATGCAAAAAAGTAGAGAAGGAATGGTCATCAAAACAAATGTATTGCCTTCCTTTGAAGAACGAAAAAAAAAAGAGTGATAAGAGGAAATTAATCAATTAATTATGATAGGGGAAAAAAAAAAAAAAAAAACTAAGGCCAATGCGTGGAGCTTTTATGACCAAGAAATAGAGTAAAATCCTTTAGGGGAGGATCAGTCTTACTAACCATGTTTAAGGGACACTGACTGAATATTTAAAATATTAATAATATTTAGGTGCATTTGGAATTATTTTTAAAATGGTGTTTTTCAAAATTACTTTTAAAAATAATATTTTTAAAAATATATTGTATTTTATAGGATTTTTTAAAAATTATTTTTAAAAACAGAAAATGATATAAATATGTTTGATGTTATTTTTTAAAATAAGTAAAATAGTTGTTTTGATGAAAAAATAATGATTTATTTTGAAAACATATTTTAGAAATGATGAAAAATATAAAATAAAAAAGTTATTTTTCACTTTTTAGTTATAATTTTTAAAAATATATTTTTAATTTTCAAAAACACGTTTTACAAAACATATCATCATACACTTTACTCTCATTTTTTATTTTATTTTTAAAAATGAAAACCATTTTTCGCACTTCTAGTGTTTTCCCTTTATTATACAAAATCAGAGAATACTCATAAATCATAACCGTATTGTATACATAAGAATACCTAATTACATGACCCAAAATTTTTATTATATGAAAAATAATTGAAGTTATGATTAGTATAATAAAAAATAGATATTTTGGGAGAGTTTACTGCGATAATAACTATAAATTAACCCATAGGAGTGTCTCGATGATTAATATTTTAATAGGAGAGCTCTAGATGAACTTTAAACTCAGGCATCTTAGATTCCAAGAGACCTACATATAATAGAAAATAAAAAAACACTCGAGTTTATCCGAAATGTGTGGTTTGAGAGGGATCAATTGGACATGTTTGTGATTTACCCTAAGGCCTTATTTTAGGGGAGGGTGTGGGGCTGGAAGGTTATCATCTATGGCTGCCCTAAAAAGGATAAATAAGTACAAAATTATGACCACCATATACATATAGTTTATATTATAGGGAAGGTTTAAAAAAATCATGAGAAGGAGGATGGATTGGAGCGTCTCATCTATTCCATTCCTTAAAATCAGGGATAAGTCATGAGAGCTGTATCAATGGTGCTCCAAAGCGACAGAAAAATGAGACCATGCATGGACCAATCAGTGATGTGTCGACCCTACACACATCTGATTATGTCTATAGAGTATAGATCATACACATATCTATGTGCATGGAAATTAATGACAAAAACACATGCCTCTATATATATTGCTAGCTCTACCTCTTCTCATACGTTATACATTATAGAAACAGTTAACTTGTATGGGGGCTAGTATGCTGGATTCACAGTGGGACAGTGTGAAAGTGGCTCGACGACCCCGTGTTGTTCTTCAATGAAAGTGGTTCGGCTCGACTTGGCATGATTTGAATTGTCCGTTGACAACTGGTCAATCTTGTCAGGTGACTCTATTTTTTTTAACAATCTTGTCAGGTGATCTTATTTACCCATCAATATAGCCCTTTCAATTCCTTTTACAAAGTCATATATATATAGTTGTCAACTAAGGACTTGCTGAAAAATTTTATTTTAAGATTATTAATTACAACTATTCATTTCCATCCCATTATAATGATGTGACCTACTAAAAATAAATTGTTCCAATTAATGTCCTCGAAATAAAATTTCAGGATATTCTTACAAAAGATGACTATATATATATATTCAAGATTAAATTTTAAATGTCTTTTTCTACAAACTGTCAATTTGCAATGGTCCAAAACCCATTTTACACATATGTAAATCGAATAAGCCTTAAGAAATTTCAAGATCAGTTCTGAATGAAAAATGCACTGCACAAATATAGAAACCTTAAGTATGGGTGATAATTTGCATAATCATATCATGTTAATTTATCTCAATTTGGATACAATGCAGTTTAATTAAGCACGTTAAAATATATATATATATATATATATATATATATATACCCCTTATCTATTTGTTTCGTGTTTTTATTGTTTTCATAAAATGTACAAGGAGTTTTACACAGTTGTTAATCAATTGATCCTCAAAAAACTTCAAAATCAGTCGTAATTAAGAAACAACTTACGCAAAGAAACTTTAAGTATGGGTGATAATTCGTATTTACAATGTTAATTTATGTCAATTCGGATCTAATCTTGATGCATTTAATTAATCATGTTAAAATATATAAATCTAACTTATTTGTTTTGTGTTTTAATCGTGTTCATAAATTGCAGGAAGTTTTACTCTAGTTTGAAGCATCATATCCAATTACAAAATCATAAAATAAATCATAATGTATGAATATATACTCACAAATTAATTCCCTCCAAAATTAAATTGTTAGTTACTTCAGTAGCCCTGTTCATCTTTTATAGGACTCAAATTATGAAGCCGAAATAAGGCATTGAATTTGATAATCACAATAAAGCCTATATGTATAAGAACTAATTAACTGTAAGGCAATAATTATATGTCTAATAATTCTATGAATAGTGTCAAGTTTATTGCACATCCCCTCCTAATTAAGTGATTTGTGCTTGTCCTCATTTATCCTAATACTTGGCGTTCAAGTTTCGGCATGTGCATTTTATCAGCATATATGTAGGGAATTTCTTTTCTTTAAAAAGAATGTTTGGACTGCACAGGTAGTAATTGATTTTAATAAATTTTAACAAATCTATGACCCAGCCCATGTCACCTATAAAAAATACATTATTTATCATTATTATATATAATGTTAAATTATTACAATTTGAAGTTTGAGAGAGTAGATGCAATTTGAACCATAATCTTTTTGATATTGGTAATTGTAAAAGATATATTACTAGATCAACCTTACCTAATCATGAGGTCTTAGATATGAAAAATTGCACCTTTCTATATATAAACCAAAAGGGATGGACAAGAATGTCCCAATTTGCTTGGGAGCATTTCATATATGTTGGGTACCCTATATTCTCCCTATATAGTATCCAATACTTTGTCACCAACAATCCTTTTTATCAAAAACTATATATATTTTCAGAAGAAAACTAACATTTTTATAGAAACGTGGTTCTATTATTTTTTAGAAAGAGAACACTAAACTTTCTTCCATCTCAACATGCACTTTAAATTTAATTTACTTCAATTATCTCTATAAATTAAATAAACAAACATTGTTAATTATTTGAAAAGCAATTTATCAATTCAAAGATATTAGTTTCAGAGAAAGGAAAAAAAAAAAAAAAAGAAAAACCAATTCTAAGATATTCTCATACAGATTCTTTATGGATTTCCTATCATTAATTACTTACAACTTTATGATAAAAGATGAATTAATGTGTCTCATGAGAATTTTGTTTTTTTAGCTTAAATTATTCGTACGTTCTTTAAATGAAGGGTGAGGATTAAGTTGTCTATGATTTTCACCACTCTGCCCATACATTTGGTGAATTAAGGATAGCTCACAATCAACTTTCATATTATTCCTCATTGTCAGTGTCCGGTTGGGGCATTTTCAGGTATCTTTTTACTCTGTGAAAAAAGTTGTGAGTATGAGCATTCAATTTCCATCCATCTATAATTAGGGTTTGGTGTATCTAACAAGCATTCCCTCTTCCCAATACAGCATTCTCTATAAATATGCCCCCTTTCCACTGTAGAGTTAATGGAGCACTTGCACTGCATTGTAAACCCTAATTTGTCCTCCTATAACATGTCCCACTCAAAATCTTTATCAAACTATCCTAACTCAAACGCCCTTTGAGATGGGTTTGAAGTGGTAGGGAATTAAGGAAAATTATGCTCATTATCCAGAGAAAATTTTTCATAAGATTGTCTCACAACTGAGATGATGAGATTGATTAATCAATGAAATAGTGTCATTTCTTTTTCTTTCACCTTTCCTAATATTGATATTTTCTTTTTCTCTTATCTTTCTTAATATTGATATAGTTTTTTTCTCTTATATTTTTCATTAGTCCGCCTTACCATATCAACTGTCAAAAAGTTTCATAGAAGATTTTTTTTCATTATCCAAAATGGTTAATTCAATTTCAACTTAAATATACTTTGATCAAATTTGATAAGTCCATTGTATTTTTGTATTGTAAAGTTACTTTAGTTTGATCAACAATGCTTGTCTTCTTCTTCTCAAAATTGGATTAAGTTTGGTTAGCTTTTAATTTCTGATTGGATGAAAAAAAATTAAGAGTTCTGTAAAGACCAATTTTAATCAAATTGTACGTATGCTTATTAAATATATTATATTGGAATTGATCAGCAACACCCTTTACACCTTTTGTACAACATAACAAAATTTGAAGATAAGGATAAAGTTGTCCATTGACGGTTAGGTGGCCTGTAAATAAGAAAAAAATTAAACAAGAGCAGTCCCCCACTGTCTTGATGCCTCCTCTTTTGCTTTAAGTGAAGGTGCCTTTTATCTCCTCTTTTCCGATACTCTTTCCCTCAAATTTAGCTTTGGGAGATCCAATCAAAACCCACCTTTTTCTAAATGAAGCAAACATTGCCAGACACATACTTTTAATTCCATCAACACTCCTCGTCACAGGTTATGTTCTTTACATGACATGTTTGCAGTTTTATAATCAATGAAAACCCACTCATATTAATTGCATTCTCTATAGAATTCATCAATTAATCGGTGAGCCAGGACCCTTGTTTTAATCACAATCAATCTGAGTTCAGTTTTCCAATATATATATATATATATTTAAACTGATCAATATACATTTCTTGCATTGTGTAGCAGCCATTTGCAAACTATTCTTTTTAAATTTTACTGTGTAGTGTAACGATTTGAGTCTGAAATATTGTCCATTTAAATATACATTCTCTATTGCTAGTCCATATTGAACATGATTGCCACTTAAGTATTTATGTATATATATTTTTTCATTGTAACTTGTTTTGCAACGGTCACTGTCATCCTCACCTAAAATTAGGTTAAATTTGTGTGATATTTTGGAATGTTGTTGTTATTGTTATGTTAACCACAAATCCTGTTTGTGAACCCATTTTTTTGTCTGAAACAAAAACATTGTTAAACAATATCATTTAACAAAATTATTAAGGACGACATAATAATTTTGTTAAATTAATATATTATCTACATCCACATTTACTCCTATTTTTTCTTCTCCCTCCGGATTTGGCAGCTGCTCTTAGGAAAAGAAAACTCATAAAGAAGTAAAAGTAATTTAAGCATCAATCAAATACTAATTTAAACTGAAAGAGAGAATAGAAAGTCTTGGTTATGAAATTATTAAACTCTAAAGAAACTCTAATTAATATAAAGATATTTTTCCTCTTAGCATGTCAAAAAATATCGGTGAGTTGCAGTTTAATTTATAAAATAATGTTGCTACATTCTCATGTCCTTGTTGGTGTAGTTTTGAGGTTTTTTAAAGCTTTGCCTTGAGCTGCAAACTAGAGAAGGGCTACAGTGTTGGCAGTGGAGAACAAAGAGGAGGGAAGAATTTGATTTTTTTTTTTTATTGGAAATTAATAAGTTAATATATGTCATTATGAGAGAAGTTTCAATACGCCTAATATATGCGATCTCATCATTTGATGAAGTGTGCGGCATCTGATAAGTGAATAAATATTCGTTGTTAGTAATTCACTTGCAACGTATTATCTAAATTATTACATCATTTTTTGGAGTATAAATCAAAAAATAAGTTGAAATTTACAACATTACTCGTAAAAGTCTAAAAAAAATTTAAAAATTTACATACAAAACACAACAAAAATAAAATATTAATGTAAAAAATAATAATAATAAAATAAAATATAAAATTATAAACACCAGTGTAAGCTAGCCCAACCTGATAGAAGTGGACTGGACCAAATTATATGGAGACTGGCTTATCTTCCACTCTAGTCTCTAGGGCCTTGTATAGGGCTCGTTGCTGAATAATGGACCTGAATGCTACTTTGCTGTGGTAACTGGGCCCCAACATTGATAATATTTTTAAATTATGCACTACCATCCTCCATTTTATATAAAATGTGGTCGTTAATTGAATTACCGTAAACTTAATGATTAGAGAATTTTAGATTATTTTTGGGTTTAAGTTGAAAGATATATATATATACACACACACACCATTTATGGTGCAATAACAAAAGATATTGTGATATTTTTAAAAAAAAAATCTCTAGGTAGCAACCACCCAATGTGACTTGATAATGGATGACACTCATTTAATATGATAATATTTCAAGTTCAAATCATTGCATCGTAGGTGGTATGAAAAAAGAAAAAGTCTAGGCATATTTCTTTTCACTAAGTGGTGCCCTTTCCTTCTTTAAAATTAAATAAATAAATAATAAAAAGTGGTATCCTTTTCACACTTGTGGTGGGGGTTCAAATCTAACAATATATCATTATCAACATGGATGCAAAATTTTTTGCATCATATTTGTGAAAGTAGGTTTCTTTTGGATATGGAAATAGATATTTAAATTATTCATTGAATGTTTAGTCTTATTAACAAGCCTTGATAGATAGGGGTGAAACTAGAATTTTGGCTTTAAGAGGGCCAAAGAAAAAAACAAATATTTAAAGTAATGCAAGACAATTACTTAAGTTATTTAAGTTATTGGCAAACTAAATATAATGCCATTTAGTTTTATTATAAATTATCGAACTCATCACTCTTTTTAATTTTGAAAATCATCTATATAATTGAAATTACTCTAAATTTTTCTACAATCTCTTTCAAATAATCAAATAATTAATAAAAAAATCATATTTCACTTTGTTGCGAGTTTAATGTTTAATAAGATCATAAAATAAAAATATAAGTAACACTTTTCTTTTTAATTATATATATATAAAGTGTTTATTAATTTACAAATTCAAACTTGACTAGGTTAAACGTAATAACTAGAATGAATATTTAAAATACTACAACAACTATATTTTATGTTTTAATTATGGTTTATTTTCACCGTCCTTTATATCTATCTTTTCATTTATTTTCTTTTTGCTTAAATTACTTTTAATCCTAATCATGCAGCTAACATTCTCTTGTTGTCGATACTATAATATCAAAATTGCCCCTGTTGATCATTTTATAATATATAATTAAAAATTTGATAATTTATGAAAATATAGGAACGAAAATGGAATTTAACATTTATATAATTCACACCCACCTGTATCACATGGACATCTTTGGGGAGTAGAATTAGCATGCCTTGACTGATACACGTGGAGAGGTTGCGTGGATGATTAGACCAGATACTCGCACACGGCGACGCAACACAGCTCATTACCACAAACCGGGAGATTCAATTGGACCCCACAGGAATCCCAACAACAAATAACGGTCAACAAAACAAAACTAATTTGTAAATATTAGAACAAAAACAAAAACACTCGCCCGTCTCGCTTCTTCTTTTTCCACTCGCATTGTTTGGTCTGAACATGAACATGAAGCCTCTCTCTTCGAATCTAACCTCTCCAAAACCCAGTTCGCTGCAACTCTTTCCTCATCGGTTATGGTCTTCATGTCGTCTCACAAGCAAGAAATCATGGCCTATGTTGTTGCCTTCTGCTTCTTATCATATCAAGACTGAAACCAAGCCATCCCCCACTGTCCAACATTTGATTCAATCATTCTCGAAAAGGTTTGTTGGCTTCGCCGCCTCCGCCACAGCTCTGCTGTCCATTTGCTGCGATTCCCCTGCTTTTGCCGAGTCTCTCACGGTTGCTTTTCCAGTTTCCCGCGCTCCTGAGGTGGTCTATTTTTTCTTTGTTGTGTTATTTTGCTTGTCATATCTGTGTTGATTGATGGTTTAATTTTTGTTAGTGTCATAGTTTCAAGTATTAAATACTATAGTTGGATATTATTCCTATCGGTTTAAACTTTTAGGTCTGATTCCAGAAATATCTCGTTCAAACTCTCCCTCTCCCTCGTTTATCTTAAATCCTTGTTATATTATATGGTAGAGGACATTTAGCATGTATCTATTATCTATTATCTGTCTATATTACTTGTGAGAGATGTGTCAATGTATTATAAAGTCTTAAATATTATAGTTGGATACTTTCGTATCAGCTTAAGCTCTTGGATTTCATGGTGACTAACAGTTGGATTTTATATTAAGAGATGTGGTTGTTTTGTTAGGTGAACACAGTTCAGAGAACACTCGTGGAAGCTTGGGGTTTAATTAGAGAGACATTTGTGGACCCAACTTTTAACCATCAAGGTATTGTAAATTTGTAGTACTACATTTTTATTTTTCAATTAGTCAATCTTTAACTAAATGAATATATACACTTGAGAAGTTGGACATATTATTGATTTGCAGATTGGGATTCAAAGTTGCAGGAGACTATGGTGGAAATGTTTCCATTAAGGTCAGCTGATGCCGCTTATACCAAAATCAGTGCAATGCTTTCAACTCTTGGAGATCCCTTTACTCGAATTATTAGTCCAAAGGTTTTGCACTATGTTTCCTTTGTTGCAATATATTTTGGTTTATAGAGACTGGTTGAATTATGATAGGGCTGTAGAGGCTTATATACTTGTTTTTACATTTTCTAATTGTTTGTGTTTTGTTTGAACTTGTGAATTATGATAGCATCATTTAGTTTGACAAATTGATGTGCAAAATTAGCGATTGCGGTCTGTCAAACAAGGGTGTTTGTTTACTTTCAGGAATATCAAAACTTTAGAATTGGAAGTGAGGGAAATTTGCAAGGGGTTGGCATCTTCATAAGCGTTGAACCAAGAACAGGGCATTTGGTTAGTGATGCTTTGGATGTTATTCTATAAAGTTTTTGTGGCAGTAACTCCTTTACATGTGAGATCATTTAGCTGATTCATTTGAAAGTTTATAACTTCTGCAGTTATGAGCTCTAATTTATATTCTAAACTGTCGACTTTAGTCTTGAGATAATTATATTTGGCAAAAACATTGGTAGAGCCACATTGCTATGTGGTCCCACTGAAATTTATCAAAGATAAATCAGAATCTGTATATATGTTCATCCATGTATATTATTACTTTACTCATGCTTGGCAATCCTTTTTTCTTCAGGTTGTGTTGTCCTGTGTAGAGGATAGCCCAGCTGCTCGTGCTGGTATACACGAAGGAGATGAGTTGATGGAGATTAATGGTATTTCTACTAATCCGTTGAAATCGTGCTATAATTTTTCAGCTGCTTTGATAATTTGTCAGGTTGTGTAGTCTGGTTTCATTATTGTTTGTTTAACTTCAAACACTTTATAACAACTCAAGTGTTTATAGTAATTGTCTTGAAATGCTGAAGCATCAATGTTTAAGTTGTTTGATATACTTGAGACTTCTTGTTCACATTGAAAAGTTGTGCAAAGTGCAGTCCTGCTTTTTCTTAGTCTTACCGATGGAAGCTTCGTAAGTTTCAGAAAGCAATTGATTTCTGGAAATCAAAGAATTTTTTTAATAAATTGATAGTCATTGTTGTTGTCAAATAAAAATGAGAATCATCATTTAAGATCTTCTCTTATGGTTGAGTACTTACAGCAAATAATGTTCATCTTAATTCCATGTTCTATTTATGGGACTGCAGGGGAGAGGCTTGATGGCATTGATAGTGAAGCAGCAGCAATGAAACTCAGAGGGCGTGCTGGTACATCGGTTACAGTAAAAGTTCACAGTGTAATCATCTACTTCTCTTTCCTTTGCAAGACAATTTTTCCAGTTGTGTTTGATATTTCAGATTCTTGGAGTATAATTGGTCTAACAAGCCCTAAAAAATTTGTGTTTGGCAGCTTCAAGATTGTGCTTGTCTAAATGTTCCATTGCTCTGAATATTTTTATATCTGTATTAGTTTGTCTCTCTGATTTGATAGAGTTATATGTCTTTGGTATATGTAAAACTAATAGCTGTAATGTATCTGTATCCCTAGTGAAGTATCTGAAGTATATTCTTGTGAAATGCACTGCATATCAAATAACATTTTTTGACGTGAATTTTTACATATTGTTTTCCACTTCATGGTGGCTAGTAATTTACTCAAGGATGAACTTGTGAAATGTTGCAGAAAATGGACACCATTGAAAATTTTCTTTTGTTGGAAATACAGCTAAAGAACAGTTCTGGTTTACTTATTAGTAGTTTATGTGGACTTGTAAAACTTTGATGCTGGATATGACTATTGTCATCAACACATCTCCTTAAGTTGAAGGGTTGTCAAAATTTCTTTTGGGTTTTCAAGCTGAAGTTTTATACTATATGTGACTGCAATGCTCATGTGAACTAACTCGATACTATGATCTCCAGGGAAAAGATGTAAGAAGTGATTCTACAATCAAAGAGGTACAAAACCTTCATTTTTAAAATTAAAGATTTTGGTTTATTATGAAACGTAATTGATTTTTTTCAGACTTTGTACAGAAGAAACTTGAAAATTTTCAGATCATGTTTTATGCTAAAAGCATGTATCTAAACAAAGCACATCCATAAATTATAGTCTAGTAATAATTTTTAACTGATCTGGAAGCATACTTGTTCTTATTGAAGGTCAACCTACCTCGTGAATACATTAAGCTTTCCCCGATATCCCGTGCCATAATACCTCATAGAACTCCTGATGGACGTCTATTGAAGACAGGTTATGTGAAGTTGTCAGCTTTTTCTCAGGTACTGATCATTTCATGTAATTGTAGCCCCATGTAAAACTATCTTTGATTTTGAGTCTTGTTTATCAGGTGTTTGAATGTTCAATTATCTGCTATGCTTCACCTGACTTTTCAAAACTCAAAAAGCTTTCTTCCCATTTCAACAGTCTGCAGCTGCTGACATGGTAAATGCAATTAATGAAATGGAAAATCAAGGTGTGCAGTCATACATACTGGATTTACGGAACAACCCGGTAATTTCATAATTTTCATTTTGCTAGAGGTGAAATTTAATTAATTATTTGTCTGGCCTTCTACTTTCCGTTCTTCATATTGTTCTCACTTTCTTTTCTTGATTTGTATTCCAGGGGGGTCTGGTTAAAGCAGGGCTAGATGTTGCTCAAATATGGCTGGACGGCAACGAGACTCTTGTGAACACAGTTGATAGAGAGGGGCATATGTCTCCTATTAATATGATCAATGGGCATGCAGTAACGCATGATCCACTTGTTGTACTTGTAAGTATTAAATGTAGATTAGAAGTCTCGGTGAAAACAAGCTTTCTGAATAATTAAGCTGAATATATGAAACTGCACATTCTAGATGTTACCTATGCATTTTAGCCTGATATATATGTATCATCATCACCATCATTTATGTGTGTTTTCATGGATTTTGATCAACCTAAATATTTGATCATACAAAGTTGGACCTACATCATAGGGAACTTAGATTCTATTTGGCTTCAAGTTTAATAAACCTTAAAAGCTGTGTCACCTGTCCAGCTTAATTTTTCATTTATATGACATAATTTATGGTTACTTGCCTTTACAAGAATGTGCCAGTAAAAGATCTCAAAATGAATCCATGTAATCCTAAGTCCTTAAAGTATTTAACTTCTCTTTTGTCATTAAAAGCCAAATTTGCTTTAATTTATGACGGAAATAGAACCTAACAATCATCAAGTTCCGAACGCTTCAGTTTGGTACATCATTTCTTGCCTCTAAAACTTATCACACTGAATTTTCTATTGCTTGAAACAGGTCAATGAGGGAAGTGCAAGTGCGAGTGAGATTTTAGCAGGGGCGTTGCATGACAATGGTCGAGCCATCCTTGTTGGCCATAAAACCTTTGGCAAAGGAAAAATTCAGGTATATTTTCGTTAATAGCATAGTGTTCCTGGCATAGCATTGGTTGCTTAGACGGCAAGGCTTCAAATTCCATTCTTATCTCCTAAATAATTCCATGTCAAGAACAAAAAACTTAATAAACAATCCAACTTTTTCTGAGCTATCATTTATACTAGGATTTTTAGACATCTATTCTGCTAAACATCCCAGGAATGCATGGTGTTAATTATGCTCTTTGCAACTTATGTCTATGATATTAATCTAAATGCTGATTATTGCCGATCATGCCCACAAAGTCAAGCTTACAACTGGGCTAATTGTTTGATATTTCCTGTTACAGAGTGTCACAGAGTTGCATGATGGATCAGCTCTCTTTGTGACTGTTGCAAAGTACCTATCGCCTGCACTTCACGACATAGATCAGGTTGGCATAACACCTGACGTGCAGTGCACAACAGACATGCTAAATTTATCGAAGGAATCGTTGTTGAAGGACAAAAGCTCGGTCTCATCTCTGGAAGCTGATTCCTGCATCATGGTAGCAGAGCATGAATTGGATGTACAAGAGTCCAAAGGGACTGCCTCTTGACTGACAAGGATGCTGCACCCATTTCAACTTCAACAAAAATTATTGAATGTACAGATTTTTCAGGGGGAAAATCATTGGAGAGCCTGTATTTGCTTGTAAATGGACATGAATATCAGTGAAGTTAGAGTAATAGTGGAATATGAATAGTGTATATTTCAAAGTAACTGTTGAAATTGATGAATATTATTGATTTCAACATATTTTACACTGTACAATATCAAGCCTATTTATAGGCTAAGAGACACAATACAAAAATGGTACTTAGAATAAAATATTACAATAATGGTAATGAAAATATGTCTCAATAATGATTGATTGCTATATATTTAACATCCCCCCGCAAACTCAAGATGGCGAGATGGATGCAAGCTTGAGTTTGGAAACCAATTCACGAAAACGTCCTGGGGGATGAGATTTGGTGAAAATATCAGCAGGTTGATCAGCGGAAGCAATTGAGTGAAGTTTAATAGTACCCTGATGAACATGTTGTCGAACAAAATGACAATCAATTTCAATGTGTTTGGTGCGTTCATGAAAAACATCATTATGAGCAATCTGGATAGCACTACGATTGTCACAACAAAGAGGAGTGGCTGTGGAGTGGTGTATTCCCATGTCTGTAAGTAACCAGCGCAGCCAAACAAGTTCTTGAGTAGTGTCAGCGAGGGCCCGATATTCAGCCTCGGTACTAGATCGAGCTATAACAGTCTGTTTCTTACTACGCCATGATATGAGAGAATCTCCAAGAAAGAAACAGTAACCAGTGGTAGATCGTCGATCAGTAGGATCACCAGCCCAATCTGCATCTGAATAAGCACATAACTCTAAAGAGGAGTGAGTAGAAAAATGAAGACCATAAAACATTGTGCCCTTAAGATACCGCAAAAGATGAATAACAGCAGCAAAGTGAGTGGAATGAGGAGCAGACATAAACTGGCTAACAACATGCACAGCATATGCAATGTCTGGTCGAGTCACGGTCAAATAAACAAGACTTCCAACAAGTTGACGATAAAGAGTAGGATCACTGAGTGGTGTGCCTTCAAAAGGCGTGAGTTTAACATTGACTTCTAAGGGACTAGTACTTATTTTACTATCAGTCAAGCCAGCACGAGTAAGAAGATCTGAAACATATTTTGCTTGAGAAAGATAGTAACCATCAGAGTCCGAAGAAACCTCAAGTCCAAGAAAATAACTGAGAGAGCCAAGATCCTTCATCTCAAATTGCTGCTGGAGATAATCCTTAAGATCAGAGATACCAGTAATATCGTCGCTTGTAATAATCATGTCATCCACATAGAGTAACAAGAAAACAGAACCTTGACTTGTCTTGCGAAGAAATAGTACAGAATCATAAGAGCTGGAGACAAAACCAAACTGCATAATGGTGGAAGAGAACTTGGCAAACCAAGCTCTAGGAGCCTGCTTGAGCCCATACAGTGCCCGACGAAGACGACAAACCTTGTGTGGAGGATGTGGATAACCTGGCGGTGGTGTCATATAAACCTCTTCAGTAAGATCCCCATTAAGAAAGGCATTTTTCACATCCATTTGAAATAAGTTCCATCGTTTGATTGCAGCGACTGCCAGTAAACTACGAACAGATGTAAGGCGAGCAACTGGTGCAAATGTCTCCTCATAATCAATTCCATATTCCTGGGTAAAACCTTTGGCCACGAGACGGGCTTTATAACGTTCAACAGACCCATCTGACTTTGTTTTGATCTTATATACCCATTTGCATCCTATGGGAGATTTATTTGACGGAAGATCAACCATATCCCAAGTGTGAGTTTTCTCAAGAGCTTGTACTTCTTCAGCCATAGCTTGCTGCCAAACAGGGTTAGTACTGGCCTCTTTATAAGATTGAGGCTCATACAAAGAAAGAATAGCGGAAAAACAATGAAAATCACGAAGGGTTACAGGTAGTTCCCTTACCCGATTAGAACGACGAGGAGGGGGTTCAATAGGTGTGATTGGACAAGGAGACGTTGGGGCAGGATCAACAGACGGGTTAGATTGCTCAGGAATGGGCCGATCAGTATCAAGAGCATCTGTGTGAGTCTCAGACATACTGTCATTAGGAAACAAAGAAATAGTAGGATCTATAAAAAGTTTATTATGAGATACATGTGATGTGTGAAATTTGGATACAGATGAAAACATTTTATGTTCCCAAAAGACAACATGACGAGAGATACGAAGGCGATTTGAGATAGGGTCCCAACAACGATAACCTTTATGTTCAATGTCATAGCCAAGAAAACAACATAGACGAGCTCTAGACTCTAATTTACTTCGTTCGTGAGGCTGAAGAAGAACAAAACAAACACATCCAAAAACTTTGAGAATTTGATAGTTTGGTGAAGTGCCATATAAACGCTCATAAGGAGTTTGATTATGAATGATGGAAGATGGGACACGATTGATAGTGTATACTGCTGTTAATGTAGCTTCTCCCCAAAATTTTTCAGGACAAGAGACAGATATTAAAAGTGCACGAATTGTTTCAAAAATATGTATATGTTTGCGTTCAGCACAACCATTCTGTTGCGATGTACCGGGACATGAACGATGACATATAGTACCCATTTGACTCAACAAATTAAGAAATGTAGTATCCCGATATTCCATGGCATTATCAGTACGTAAAACTTTGATAGCTTTGGAAAACTGAGTTTGAATCATTTGAATAAAATCAGAATAAATTCTTGATAATTCAGATCTATTATGCATAAGATAAAGCCATATATAACGGGAATAGTCATCCACAAAGATAACAAAATACTTGGATCCCCCCATGGTAGTTGTTGGGGAGGGTCCCCAAATATCTGAATGAACTAGGTCAAAAGGTGCCTGAGAAACTGAATCACTATTATGAAAAGGTAAGGCATGATGTTTGGACAATTGACAAGTTAAACAATCAATGTGCTCATCAGTTACAGAACCTAAAGATCCACTAGGCAATAAGGAACGTAAACGACTAAAGGAAGTATGACCTAACCGCGAATG
The DNA here is from genome assembly GCA_021234005.1 of Nephelium lappaceum. Lineage (NCBI taxonomy): Eukaryota > Viridiplantae > Streptophyta > Magnoliopsida > Sapindales > Sapindaceae > Nephelium > Nephelium lappaceum. The sequence continues at coordinate 6,821,730 of CM038005.1, forward strand.
CCAAAGACTTAATGGTAAAGATGAAGGAGTAGCAGCAGACTGATAGGAAGAAGAGACTTGTGAATGTAGTTTAAGATGAATGAGCTCAAACAAACGTCCAACCTTACGGCCTATCCCATGAATCTTCCCCGTTTGTGGATCCTGCACACGACAACCAGAAGAAGTAAAATGTACATCAAAACCAAGTTCACATAACTGACCCACAGAGATAAGATTTAAGGTAAGTTTAGGAATGAAGAATGTGTTTTGTAAGGATAAGTTATCGGTAGATATCTGACCTATATGTTGAACAGACATGGAAGAACCATTAGCTGTAGAAATGACAGGTAATGTGGAAGATGAAGATTGTATAGAAAAATGCGTTGGATCAGAGGTCATGTGATTACAACAAGCCGAGTCAAAATACCAAGAAGAATTACCTGATGACACAGAAGGAGCAGAAATGGATGAATTACCAGATTTTGAAAGGAGTTGATGGAGCAAAGAGGCAAGGTCGTGAACTGAGATAGAAGAGGAACCGGCAGTAACCCGTGTGTCGTCAACTATAGCAGTAGGACATTGCTGATTATTTGGAAAAGGTTTGAGAGAAACATTCTTGGATTTGGTTGAAAACCCGCCGTTATTAATATTTTGAGGACAATCTTGATTGTAATGCTCTGGCTTAATTTTGTGACAATGTGTACATCGTCTTGTAGGGCAATGAAGAATAGCATGTCCTGGCAACTTACAATAATGGCAAATTAATGTCTTCCATGAAGTTTCCATGAGGAATCTTAAATGGAATAAAATGACGTCCAATGTAAAATCAACCAGATCAGAATAAAATGAGACCAAGTGCAAGACAAACCGCAGCGGCTGAGAACTAGTTTGTGGCGAAGCAATGGAAGTGAACTAGATTGAGTGGCGGCTATGGAGCAGATTAAGCCAATAACAAGCCAAGTGATTAACAGCGTTGAACAGATGAGAATAGCGGATGGCAGTATGCGTCGATGAACAGCGGCAACGTGAGAACAGCGACAGTGGTGAATAAAAATAGTGATGAATAACGGCAACAAACCAAATGACTCGGGTATTATAGCGAGATAAATCAGCAGCGGTGGCGTGGTGCTGATAGAACAGAAACAGACATCGGGCGGTGACGAAATAGACCAGCAAGTGAACCAGGGGCAATGTGATGATGTGCAACAGCGAAACGGCAGCGAGAAAACCAGATGTGACGGTGCGACTGTGATAGTGCGACAGTGAGACCAAGTGCAGTGTGAACGAGGCACGGCAGCGGAAAGAGTGGCACCGGCAAAGACAGTGGCTGGTGCAGTTACGTGGCAAGAGAAGACAACGGCACTGTCAGCAGCGATGGTGTGCGGCACTGTCAGCAGCAGTGGTGGGCGGCCTGAAACGAGAAGACAGCAGCGCTGTCAGTAGCGGTGGTGGACGGCGCTGTCAGCGAAAAGGAGAGACTGGATTGGCTCTGCTTGGTGACGGTGGTGCAGACGGCAGACGCGAACAGAGTAGTACAGCGGCAGCAGACGCGAACAGAGCAGTACAGCGGCAGCAGACGCGAACAGAGCAGTACAGCGGCGCGGCTTGGTGACGGTGCTGTGAACAGAGACAGCAGCGGCTTGGTGACGGTGCTGCGAACAGAGACAGCAGCGGCGAGAGGAACAGCAGCGGAAACCAGGAACAGCGGCAGCGGCGAAAACCAGGAACAGCGGCGATGAGAGGAACAGCGGCGAAAACCAGGAACAGCGGCAGCGGCGGAAACCAGAAACCAGTGGCGATGATGACTGCGGTCTGATATGGTTGTAGTTGACTGGTGACTGGGTGACTAGGTAATGGTTTGGTGGTGGGTGATGATGAATGATGACAGTAAAAAATTCTAAACCCTAAGCTCTGATACCATGTTGAAATTGATGAATATTATTGATTTCAATATATTTTACACTGTACAATATCAAGCCTATTTATAGGCTAAGAGACACAATACAAAAATGGTACTTAGAATAAAATATTACAATAATGGTAATGAAAATATGTCTCAATAATGATTGATTGCTATATATTTAACAGTAACAAAATAATCACGCACAATCTCCAATTGTGCTTTCTCAATGATTTGTAATGAACAGATTTCTACATTCAACATAAAAGAAAAACAAAAAATTAGCTATGATCAACCAACAAAGTGCTTATTGTTACATTAAAGTAAATTGTAACTCAACAGTGAATGACAAAGAATAAATTCTATACAACAATCCCCACTCTCTTATCATAAAAATAGCAATCTCTGTAACTGATTCAAGTCATCTTCAAGAACACTCACTGTTTCAGAAGTGCAAGAACAGAGAATATGAGAGCAAAGCCAGCAAAAGAACCAAAAACTGGCAGAGAAAAGGCCCCTCATGTCTGCAAAGAAGGAGCTGGTGCCGGTGCTGCATCAAAAGTGGGTTGTGCCGACACGGTGGTAGTTGCCGCCAAAAGGAAAGCAACCATGGAGATGATCATAATGTGCTTGGGAAAGCTAACAGCTGCCATTGTTGGAAGATAAGAAAAAGAAACCTTAGCTGACAACCAAAGAGAGCAAAGATGGATCCTAGTCTAAAATGATGGAAAGATAGTGTGTTAAAGTGTATATATTTATAGGTGTTTTAGTGGTGAATGTAGTTTAAACTATAAGGTATGACAGGCACTGACAGCTAGATATGGAGGGTGGCCGCCACAAATCTTAAACAGCTTAACTAAAGTTGTTTGTGTTCTGGAAAGTGCTCAATTATTGAAGCATGACTGAATCTGCCTTTCTAACTTGTTTTTGTAATATTATGTCATGGTCGGCCATTTGTTGATGTTAGCTGGCTCTTCAATGTTAGTTAGTTGGTCTGTTTTTTTGGACAGCTGATATTCAACTGAAAAATCTTACCAAACTCCTTGATAGCTGTTTTTGGCACTTGGTATCATTAGTTTAAGTTGAAGTAGTTTTTGTTTTAGGAAGTGTTGGATAAATTTAAGTAGATACATTACATAAAAATTTTCGTGTGTCAAGCTTCACTTATATCTAACTGTTCTCGTCTTTAAAGTCCACATAATTAGGTTTGGAATTTTGTTAAATCTATAATTGGCATCTAAAAGAGATGCAGTGTTTTTAATGGAACATTGAAAAAGTTGTATGAGTGAATGACACTCTTAGGTTGGCTGCAAGAAAGCTTTCTGTCAAATTATTACATTGTTCCATGTATGTAACATGTTACATGTGCACTAACTACATTTGAAGCCAGCATATAGAACGTACCATCAGTGACAACTGTAGAGTGAAACAATTATAATATCAATAGTTCTTTAATAAATAACACTTTTGCTTAATGAAGCTGAAGGATAATAAGGGGTCGTTTGTTTTTTTGTCTGAAGACTGAATAGTGCTGCTGAAGACTAGAGACTGAATAGTGACTGAAACCTGAAATCTGAATGACATGTTTGTTTTTTTTTTCTTTTACATCTGAATGTATAATAATCTTGTTTGTTTTTTAACGTTAAAATTGTCTGAAAACTAGTAATTTGACATTTATATTCTTTACTATTAGTTGTTATGTAGCTTTATTTAATATAATACAAACAATTATAATAAATTATTTAGCAAAAGCTAAAACACTTTTATGCATATATTAATAATATTTTTATTCATAATTAAAATGTGATTAATTATTATAGTAAAGTATTTTTTTAAAAAAAAAAACTATATATACATAAATAAATTATTATAGTAAAGTAAAATAAATAAAAATAAATAAAACATTATTAAGTTGAATTACTATTATTATATATTTAAATAAAAATAATATTGAAAGAAATATAATTAAAATGAATATGTATAATGTAAAATTAGGTCAAATTTGGAAATATGTTTGTTGAAGTATTAAAAAAAATTTTTATAATGTAAAATTAGAACAAACTAGGAAATTTATTATTTTGGGAAGGATAAAATTGGAACAATAAATTTATAAAATCATCAAGTGATTTAGTATTCAGTGAAAAGTTAAAAAATGTAGCTTTTTATTTTAAGTGATTTTGGGGTGGTTTTAAGTGGTTTGACCACTTAAAAAAACAAACAGAAATCACTTAATTGGCCTAATTCAGCACCATTAAGTGTTAAGTGCAAAAAACAAACGACCCCTAAGTGTAAACTCTATAAAGGGATGTATTACATCTAAGCTTTCAAAAGCTGTTATGAAATTAAAAGTTTTAGATGTATTCAATAAGAAAAGTTTTTGTTATACATCTTATCCATTGAATTTATATCAAGTGGTAAAAAAAATATATTTGATTAGTTATTCCACATGACATAAATTCAATGAATAAAATGTATACATCATGATGCATATAAGATTTTCTCCTATTAAAGACTTTATAAATTCATAGATTTTTAATGATTTTTAAGACATCATGAAGTATTCAATTAAGATATTGTAAAAACACAGTTAGAGCTATTTAAAATATTAATAACTTTTATGAATTTTAAAATTCTAATAACTTATGTAACCTTTGTGTGGAAATATAAAGAAGAAAATAATACATAGCTAAATAAGGTTTAGATTTTGACAAATTGAAACAACCTATTCATTAATTTACATTCACCTTCTTCAACTAGTTGTTTAACTGTAAAAAGGTAAGATTAACTGTTAAAACGTGGTAAAATAGATAAATGCCCACAAAACTTTGAATTAAATAAGTTAGAATTTAAAAATTGTAAAAATTATTACATAAAAATTTAAAAAAAAATGTTGATCAATAAATCAATTTAAAAACGAAAAACAGAAAATTAAATAAAGAAGACAAATAATAATAATAATAATAATAACAATGGAGATACTGCCAACAATGGAGGTCCCAACTACATCATCAACAATGAAGTGGAGACACTCAATAGTGGATGATGGACGTGGGATTTCCATCGCCAACGATATATTTCTCTCTATCTTTCAGTGATGGAGGTCATCCATCTTATCAATGAGGTCCTTAGGATCTCCATCTTCATTGATAGAGATCCATGAATCACTATTAAGATTCAGGCTAAGATTTAAATTGGATCTTCATTATCTGTTTATTATTATCATTATTATTATTATTATTTGCTTTAAAACAACACAAAAATAAAGATAATTGATCTTCACAAACAGACAATAAAGATGCATTTTAAATAAGAGTATGTAAATTTTTTTAAATTGAAAATTATTTTAGATTTATTGTATTTTTAATTTTTTAAATTTTTTTAATGGTATAGACAATGGAGATACATGTTTTATTATTTATTCTTTCAAATTTTCTAAAGGTAAATTAAAGTGACTAAATTTTCATCAAAGTGTTAAAGTTCTTGGTCAAATTTGGTCTTACAACTAGTGGAGGGAAGGTGGGTGTCAATGAAAATGTTGTTTTCATTTGTCAAAACCAAAACCTGAAGTAAGCGTATAGTAATTTGTTCAAATATAAATATCAAGTCTCAATTTCACTTTCATTTCCCTCTAATAAAGACTTTTATATAGGCTTTTGGATCGGAGATATAAATATCAAATCTCACGATCTCACTCTCATATTAAAATCTTCCCAAACTCAATGGTAGTACTAGTCATGGTAAAGGTATTAATTTCTTCTTGTATACATTATTTGTCTTTGCAACCAGTGTATTGCAAATTTTTAATTTCATTTTTTTTTTTTTTTTTTTTTGTGGTTTATACGTAGTCACGTCAACACTGTCAAGGAGAAATAGTTGTTGGCAGTGTGAGAGAAAAAAGTAATGCAAGATTCACATGAAAAGGATCACTTGCATTTGATTCACACAAAAGTAATAAGTTATGTGTGAATTTCACTCGAACTTCATGCCACCATTACAAAGTAGAAACTGTTGTCGGTGGTGTTAGGAAAGAAATTTACACGAGTTACGTGTGCAAATTATCATTTTGGCATGAAATCTCACACAAATTTCTTCCTAGCACTGCCAATATTGTTCGAAAACAATTTTTGCGACATTCATGCCAATATAATAATATGTGCATGAATCACAAATTAATGGACACTTTTTCACTCCTTCTTCCCCGTTGATTATCTGTTCTTGTTCTCAACGGTCTTTTCTTCTCTATCAGTGATCTCTTCTTCGATGGAGAAAGATCCATCACCAGTGGCGATGGATCATTTCTTCAGCAGTGGAATTATGGTTTTTTTTTTAAAAAAAAAACAATAATAATAAGTTTATGTATTTTTTATTGTAATAAAAAATTTTTAAATAATTTAAATGCGTTTTGTCTCGTCAAGATCAAAAATTTAAAATTTAAAAAATATATATATACATATACATATATGAGTGATGTTATACTATCACAAAATTTATCTAAATTTATTGTCCAAATGATGTGATAAGCTTATGTGTAATTAGCATATTATTAATATATCATTCTACAAGTAATGTGGCAGCTACAAATCAATTTGTTAAATCATTTGGATAAAATTTTTAAAAAGTATAGCATTATTATTATTATTATTATTATTATTATTATATACAATACTTTTAAAATGAGGACTCCTTAACTTTAAAATATTAGAAAAAATCAATTAAATTTATTTATTATATTTTAATTACATAGGGAATAGAATTTATTTTAGAAGAGAAAATACAATAAATAAATTTAATTGGTTTTTTCTAATTTTAAAAAATTTGGAAACCCTCATTTTAAAAGTACTCTATATACATATAGTAGAGAGAGAGTATGAGAGCTAATTGCTATGGACAACCACAAGAAATGACGAAGAAAAAGAGTCAATTTCTTCATTTTCTGGCATGAACAACGCTAGTTGCCACTGGCATGAATCATTCAATGTGAATTTCAATTGGAAACAATAAAATTGCGGTCCATCTCTTCAAATTATTAACAAATAATAATGCCAAAAAAATAATATTTAAAAAAAATAATGCCAAAAAAAAAAACAAATAATTGTCTCACTCTAAACACATAAATCACATCACTGACATTCTTTAAATCCAAAAATCAAGTTGTTTAAGTAATTAGAAGATATCTAAGAGAGATATTTATGGTTTACAAAGAGGAGAGGGACACTTGCAGTAAAGAAAAGAGAGAGAAAATATAAGATAAAAAAAGGAGCTAAAAAAGGAACTAAGTCACATGGGTATTTTGGCGTTCATAATAGTAACTGTGGATATAAAAAAAAAAAAAAAAAAAAAAGAGAGATTTTCTCCTAATAATTCACTATTTTTTTTATTTAACCATATATCATATCATTTATATATAATAAAAATTTTAAAAAGTCTAGCATTATTCAAAAGTAATATACGTCTACAAATACACTCTAGTTTGTTCCAAAATTATCTTTCTTATATTTTGGTACTTTTATTTTAAAGTCATTTCAATATATATATATATATATATATATATATACACTTTTAAAAACTCTCCTCTTCATATATTTTTAATATACCTTATTGTGTCTAAAAATAACAATTGGGTCACTGGCCCAATGAGGCCCAAAAGACTAGAATCCCAAAACAAAAAATAAAACATTATGAACTCATTGATCGAGGATATGCCTGAGATTTACTTAAATTGTACAAAATTCCAGAAATAGGAAAGATCTTATGTTGAGTAGAGAATCATGTCAAAAAGAAAGTTGTTAGAATTGTATGAGAATCACTTTAAAAAGGAAGTAATGTAAAATAGGAAAGAAATCTTAGTCGTTTCTATATTTTAATGACCTAATTTTGTGTAAGCAAGGAACCCTATAACACTAAATAAAAATGGGTTCTCCACATGTACAAAACACAACACCAAGAAACTAATGGAAACCTAGCAGAAACTCTATAAAAAATCTTTCCTATTAGCAATTATATAACCGTATATGTAGACATTATTCAAAAAATTGAATTATGTTAAAGAACTTTAGTTGTCTCTTTAATTATCGTTTCTTACATCTTTATTACGTGCTCTATTAATTTGTCATTATCGCATTCGTTCATTTGCAATTCGCAATCATTCGGGTGTTAATCGATTTTTACGTCAACATACCTATTATTAATTTTGATGAAATTCTTTTCTTCTTCTTCTTCTTCTTGTTTTTCTTTTTTTTTTTTTTTTTTTTTTGTGAAAAGAAATTTTGATGAAACTTTAAAATTTTGAATATAATATGCACCAAATTAACAAATTCAATAAAGCTAAAGAATTAATATTGCACCAAAACTGGGAAAGTTCAATATAACATATAGTTTAAAGTTTTTAAGATTCAACTAAAAAAACCTATAAGCTTAAAATAATTAAAACCTTATTTATTTATAATAGTTTGAATCTTATTACAAATGATTCCCTATCACTTCATAGTTTGCATCTAATTGCATAGTCAATCAATATGGAATCAAAGTAAACTTTAAATATTAGTAAAAAATAAATAAATAAAATTAAGGTTTGTGATCGTAAAAGACAAAAAAGAAAAAAAAATAATGTTGGATTCTAAAAAATTAATTTTTAATATCTTCTTCTTAGTAAGTTTAATTTAATTTAAATTAAATTAAGTATATCGTAACCGAAAAATGAAAAACATAATCCAGAAAGAAATTTTAATAGATTATCAATAACATCACCCAAAATAATTTTTTCCTCTAAAAGAAATGCTAAAAGTTAGTCTTTACTAGTTAGAATTCAACTAAATAAAAAATTATTTCATTTCATGAATTAGGTATACATTGAAGGAATACAAAGAACAATGAAAAATTGTATACAACAGTAATCCCACACCCTTACAGAATCAACAATATACAAACAGTAGTCACAGCTGCAGGATAGCAAGAAGAGAGGAGACAAGAGAAAAGCGAGCAAAAGAACCAAAAACCGGTAGAGAAAGGGCCCCTCCTGTCTGCGCAGAAGGAGCTGGTGCTGGAGCCGCTCCCAGACTGTCCTGCGCCGACACTGTAACAAACACCAAAAGCAAAGCAACCGTGAATACGATCATGACGTTCTTGGTATTGCCAACAGCTGCCATTGTATTGAAAGATGTATAAGAGGAGAATGTAGTAATCATAAATAATTTGCAGAAAAAGAAAAGATAACGGAGAGATGAATAATGTTGTTAGATGATTTGAAAGTTTGTGAGTGAGTGCATGTAGTTATAGGTGTTTTAGGTGCTGGATGTGCAGTTCCAGCTAAGCTATGACAGTCACTACAGCTAGACATGGTGAATGGCCACTACAAATTTAGAACAGCTGAAAGCTTTTTGTGCTCTGGAAGGTGCTTATATAATATTATCAGACAACGGGTTAAAGTCATTTTTGTTTTGTTTTTTCATGGTCGGCCATTTGTTAGTTGTTTTTTATGGACAGCTGGGCTCTGTGGTGAACAAACCTTATCAAACCCCTTGATGGATTCCCCCTTCTTTTTTTTTTCTCATGTCATTTGGTTTCTCGTGTTTTAGTAATAAACCTATAAAGTTATTTTCATCTGATAATAGATTTGAGCTAAATAACTAATTTGTAATTTACTCGTTCATATTTTATAAAATTATATTAGTAAAAGATAATATAAGCAAATCCAAATACTTTTGGATCAAGAAATAGAAAAGATAAAACAAAAAAATAAAAAATAAAAAACAAAATATAAATAGCTTTTCACCATCAATGGATCGGAAGGCGTCGAAATTATATAGAGACCAAATGTAAATTTACGATCCAAGAAATTAGGATTTGGTCTACCCACATTGCTTCTGCATATATGTCTCGTATCAAGTCCAGATTCAAGGTCTTAAACTTCCTCAACGCAAGGGAGTGGCGGACTACAAGAGCTTCTAAGGAGAGGACAGGAGAGGAGAATAAAAATGATCCGTGACTGAACGGAGCTGCACATTGGGAGAGAGGGGTCAGCCGGTGAGAGAAGGGAAGGTATAAAGGTGGTTCGAAAAGAGAGTGGTGGATATGCTCACAATGGTGACAGAGGCAGCGGTGCCAAAATGGCAATGGAGAAGGGAGATCATACAGAAACTTGAACTGTACAGGGAGATCATCCATTTAGCATTCAAAGCACTTATTGCCTATTCACGTTCCGAGTATATATAAGTTTTAATTTTTTTTTTAAAAGAATCAACTGAGCAAGCATTGCCCTATCGAAGAACGTCTTCCTGAGATGGACTGGTTGATCCAGTAAAGAAAGAATAAAATTCATGAAGCAAATTAAAGTAATCCGATATAATTATTTTCCAAACACTAGTTAGCACTAAATTATTACTATTTGGTTCAATCATTCTCTCCAGTCTGATGTAACAAACAAGGCCTACGAGAAAAGCAATATACTCATCACAAAAGCACGGTACAATGAATTTCAAACTTTTATGTGCCTCTATCATGAGTATCATCTTCTGTTATTCACAACTAATAGAATTGATCATTAACACTAGAAATACAATTCCCCTCCGACTAAGTTCTCATGAGACAGCCAGATGTTACAGAAATCAACGGAACAAAAACCTAATTATGAGGCCAAGAGAGAAAAAAAAAAACCCAAGAAAAGAGGATTACAAAAACTAAGAAAAAACATTGAAGACAATTAGCCAAGCATTAGAAATAGGGAAAAAAGAACAAGTGAAAATGAGATATCTTTTGTTCTTAAATTATCCTTGACTTTTGCCACTATTATTCAATTAATAGTTTGAGTTTATATGATATTTAAAGATGAAACTTCCTAATTTACCTTTAATGAATGGGACAAAATTTATTTTTCTTTTTCCCTTTTGTTGGGGGTTTATTGGGTTTTGGGCCTAGTCCGCCAAGATGATCCAAATCCATCAAGGCTCAATCCAAGATAAAACTTGGATTTGATTAAAGAGAAAATTACCCACAATTTACCTACAAATTTAATATTTATAGGCGTATACCACTTTTTTATTTTTTTACAACGTCCTCCCCTGATTAATGGGTTGATTGGATTTGACCATGACATGATCACTTTGACCGTTTAAAAGATGTTGAAAGACAAAATTGCCCTCGAGTACTGTCAGATTGTTATGGCTTGATTTTGTAGCCAAATGAAATTACCAATATACCTTTAAATCATCTTTAACCAAAATCATCTTCAATCCCAAAAAACCTCTATTGGAAATCATTTTCAATCTCTCCTCCCTCTCATCTTCTACCAAAATCATCATCAATCCAACAAACTTATTAACATCAATCACTAATCCAAATTTATCATCATCAATCAATCAATAAAAACTATTGCTCAATTACAAAAAAATCTCTAAAACAACCTATAATCAACCCCAAAACAATCCAACTAGGTTTGAATAACCCAGTTGTGGGTTCAAATCATTCTCGAACCTAGATCTGGGTTCAAATCATTCGAACCCAGATATGGGTTCGATTAAAAGTAAAAGAAGAAGAAAAAGAGAAGAAGAAGAAAAACAGAAAAGCGAGAGATAGTGACTAGTTGGAAGAAGAGGAAGAGACAGAGAGAGGAGAGAGACGGTGGACTTTTTGTGTTTCCATTTTTAATTATTTTTTAAATTTATTTTTTTTTCTCAAATTAATTTTCACCGCTTATTTTTAGATAGCTAGTATGGACAGTTGAAATCTAATTAAAAAATATTTTAATTAAAATTTTAACTTTTATTTTATTTTATTTTATTTTTTCAAATTAATCTCCATCATCCATTTTCAAATGGACGGTGGAGATCGGATTAAACTTATTTTTAATTTATTTAAATTTTTTAAAATTTATTTTAAAATAAAATTAAAAACTAAATTTATTGAGGGGTAATTTCGTCTTTTAATATTTTTTACACAGTCAACCATACACAATGACGGTCAAACCAGTCAATCTGTTAGTCAAGGGAGGACGTTGCAAATAAATCAAAAAGTTGTATATGTTTATGAATATTAAACTTTGAGGTAAGCTGGGGGTAATTCTTCTTTTGATTGAATAACTACTAGGGTAGCTACTAGCGGTTGCTAATGATAACTGCTTTTGTTGGTAGTTTGAACTCAAGTATTTTATACTTTTTTCGAAATTTTAAAGAAGATTTGAAATGTTTTTAAAATATAGTTAAAAATTTGACACTTTCCAAAAAACATAGGAGCGAAAATGATATACACATTTATATATAGCTAAGTGTAAGTTATATACTTTTTAAAATATAAATTTAATCAATATTGTTTATGATTTAAAATTCGTAATAATTTACATTTGGTTACTTTTTTATTGTGTTGTTAAACATATGACAACAATTCACTAAAGATAATTTAAATATGTATTTGACATTTGACAAAAAAAAAAAAAAATTAAATATTTATAAAATAGTTTTATTTTGCATGACGTATTCCGTGTATTGTTAAAAGAGTTGCTACATGTAACAAATTACATTATTTTGACGTTTATGGTGACACTATACTTGTGTAATTAAAGATAGTTCTTTTGAGACATCTATCTTAAGACGCAACTTTTGCTATTTTATGACATGGCTAGGACGATGAAGTGGAGACGCATGCTTTTATGTCCTTAACATCATTTGTTGACATATAGTTAATATTTAGTAACGTCCAAATAACATTGCTGGAGAGTAAGTCACTTGTAGTGAAATTTGAAGGATTCCATTAAAATTTAGATATATTTAATTCAGATATATGTGAAATTCATTAAAATCTAAATGTATTTAATTTAAATTTATATATGGAATCCAATAATCTAGGTATATTGAATTTGAATTTGTAAGAAATCCAGTTAAATCTAGTTTAGACTTCTCATATTATATTTAAGTGATCAATTTGGATGAATTCCAAAGTGATTTTTATGGGGAAAAGAAACAAATCTATAACAACTCTTACCATCCTCTTAAAGATTTCATGGAATTTCATTAGATATCTAACAAAATCAATATGAAGTCAATAGAATATATAAATTCCATCAAGATCTATCATTAAAAAAATTCATCCAACTCCGATAAATTCTAAATTGAATACACCCAGGATTGGAGTTAGGTGGCGCCACCTTGAATTTTTTATTTTTTTTTTATAATTATAAAATTATTCTTAGTTCAAAAAAAATTATAAAATTATTCTTATCTTAAAATTTATTAATATATTTTCTTTTTTATTTACTAATTCTTTTAATACCAAAATAAATGTATTTTTATTCCGAATTTATTGCATGTATTTTCTTGTTTATATTTTCACTTTTATTCAAATATTGCATATGTAATAATTTTGTTTCATGTGAAATTTTATTTAAGTTTTTTACATTTTTCTTTTTTTCTTTTATCATAATATTAGTGGCATAGTATGTTACTAAAATTTAATATCTTTTAGTGTCTTTTATAATGCACTCTTTAATTTAAAGTATAGTAATAATTATGATTGTCAAACAATAGATTGTCTTTATTTAAAGAAAAATTATCGATGCTATAATACTATTATTTTATAATTTATAATTAATAAGTTTAATCATTCAAATATCTTTAAAACATGTTCAATTGTCTGTATTTCATTTTTCTTTTATATTTTCTTTAATCATTTTACTCTTTTTTTTTTTAACATGTTTATTTATAATATGAATTTTAATAATAAGACTTATTATATCTTTTCTAAGTAAATATACTTATATTTTTAAATTTATGAAATGTTTTGATACCGTTGAAGATCATTTAAAATATATATATATATATATTCTAGTCCACCCTGATGTATAATCTTGACTAAATCCCTAAATACACCCTCCTAAAAAAATAACAATATAATCTTTGAGTTATCCTCTAATTTCTCATTCCAAGTCCAGAACAAATTATTGATGCATGTCCATTTACGATATCCTCAACGTATAACATGAAACGTGAATAAGTAAGAAAAAAATACATACAAAATATAAATAACTAATCAAGTCTAATTTGATTCTAAAATGAAATTTATCAAGTACTAATACCTAAGTGTAAATTAAGAAATTAGACATGATCATTTTATTAATTAAATAAGCAGTCACGCAATGAATTTTGAAAAACATATATATTCTATAGAAACAGTCACCCTTATAGAATAAAGAATAGGATCAAAATAGCAATTTGTCTAACAGATTCATGTCATCTTTAAAATATATAAATTTGAATGGATTCTAGTAATCTTGGCATATTCAATCCAAAATTATATAAATTCCATTAAAATCAAAATGTATTTAACTTAGATTTGTACGGAATCCAATAAGATGTATTCAATTTGGATTTGTAAGGAATCCAATATAATTTAATTGTATTAAAATGCTCATTGGTTTCTCTGATTTTTTTTAAATGAAGGATTTGGAGGAATTTCATAGTGATTTAAAAAAAAAAGTTTTTTACAAATTTTACCATCCCCAAAAAATTTCACAAAGAATTCTAACAAAATCAATATAGAATCAATAGAATCTCTATAAATTCAATCATAATCTATTATTATAAAAAATTCATCAAACCCCAACAAATAACAATATTGATCTAGGCATTTGAGTTACAGAATAAAGAACATATATAAGTAAAATAGCAATTTGTCTAACAGATTCATGTCATCTTTATTACGACTCAGAACTTTAGGAGAGCGAGAACAGAGAAGACAAGGGAGAAACCAGCAAAAGAACCAAAAATGGGCAGAGAAATGGCCCCTCCTGCCTGCGGGGAAGGAGCTGATGTTGGCGCTGTAGGAGTTGGTGCCGATGCTGGTCCTGTTGGAGTTGGTGCTGGCGCTGCTGCCGGACTGCCATGCGCTAAAATTGTAGTTGTAGCAGACACCAAGAGGAAAGCAACCATGAAGATGATCGTAACGTTCTTCGAAATGCTAACGGCGGCCATTGTTGGAAGATAGGCGAAGAATAATGCAGTGATCTTAGCACAAAATGATGAGAGATTGGTAATGTTTTGTGGTGACCCAAAGTTTCTGAGTGAGTATGTATTTATAAGCGTTTTAGCGGTGAATGTACAGTTCACATGAATACGCGTAACGCGCTGCCAACGAGGGATGATGACTGCCACCAAACTCCTTAATGGGACTTTCCTTGTTTTTCTTGTTTTGCATTTAATACTTGAGCAATGTACCCGGTCCAAAAATTTATTCAAATTTATTGACTAAATAATATGATAAATTTATATATAATTACTATATAAATATATAATCTCAAAATTAACATGATGACTATAAATCAGCTTGTCATATCCTTTTGATAACCGTAATGTTAGACTTTGCAAATATTTTATCTAAGTTCATGTTCAAATGATGTAATATGTGAGTTGTCAAGATCTTATAAATCATGAAATGATATGATAATTAATAACATCTTTACAATTCATATGTTATATCATTTGGACAAAATATTTGAAAAACCTAATATTATTTTTGTGACAAAATTTTTGGATGATTTTTTTAGAAGTATAGCATTATTCTGAAAAAGGGAATGCTTGGATGTCACAAAATGTAGACCGGATCGGGAATGTTAAAAATTAATCTTATCCGGCTCTTGACAAGCCATACTAAGGGTTAATTGCATTCACTACTTCAAGTTAGACAATATTGCATGCAATGATAACTTTTATCATAATTACATGAACCTTTCTTTTGGATGAGTTACTAATGCTTTGACTGATCCTTAACTAACCATTCACTTGATACTGTACGCCAAAAACAATTTTTTGCACGGCAATAAATAATTAAAACATGAGAAAATTAAGAAACTATCTCATATATTTCAATATTTACAAAATCTAATTAAAATAATAATAAAGGCACTAAATATTATTAAATTTCTATAAATTTGTTTTTTTTTTCCTAAAGGGAAAAGATTTGGGAAATTTACAAATCTCATCCTATAGAGACTCACAGATTTCCTTCCATTTATAGAAGGAAATCTCTACTCAATCACCTTTGATCTTACGGAGATCATCAACTTTTCACTAACAATTATGGTAATTAACTTAATAAAGTATATAAATTCTATTAATTAAAAGAGGTATTAGTTTGTCGATAAGTTAACTATGTATTAATCTGTCGATCACTTAATAATTTATTAATTTATAGAGTGTATCTACAATTGAATGAACATACATTTAATCAATTACAACTTTCATTGTATTTTACCAATCTAATCAATTGAATATGAATTGGTGGCTCTATTGCCACCTAGAAAACTTCTTTGTACACATATTTACTTTTATATACCTATATTGAAAAGTTAAAAATTAAATTTGTACTTCTTACTCTCTTTAATAAACCAAAACCAACACTATGAAAAGGCTAATCGTCTAATTTTTCTCATTACACTCATTTCACACCTATTTACAACACAATTCTAATTGTTTCTTTCAAAACATCTTCTTCTTCTTCATGTTGTATGCAAGGTTTTTTTTTTTTTTTTCTTTTTTGGTTCATTTGGTTTATTTTCCTATAGTTTATCTGCAATGATAATTAATCCCCCCGAAAAAAAAAGAGTGATACAACTACGTACTTTTTGGTTTTTAGACAGTGGCCTACTGAGAAGCCGTTTCTGAATGGTGGTGCCTCTGGTATATATACTTGCTACATGTGTCATTCAACCCGTTTATATGATCAAGGTACTTATCTCTTTCATCGCCTTTCGTGCTCAACATCAGCTTTTGTTCTCTTCTCTCTGTAAAGTTTTCATTTTTCTTTTCAAGCTGCAGATCTATGTTTTAGTGAGGAATTAATAATCCAATGTGAATTACGAGGTTTATTTTATCCTATCATGATAGGATAAATTTGATGATAGGTTAAAATAGTCCGAAGAAGCTGGACTCACCAAACAACATATTAGGAGTAACTTTGAGAGCTATCTCTAATGGTAATGTGGATTATAGAAAAATAAGGTGTCATGTAGGATTGTGTGAAAAAAAAAAAAACTCTTCAATGCAAATGTCAATTTTCACTCTCAAACTGACTTGACAAAAAGAAAAATCAACACTGTGAGGATGACCCTCTATATGTAGAGGGTCTGTTAGACAGACCTTGAAATGCTGACTCAGCAACTCACATTGAATACTCTCTTCAACTCACATTAAAAGAAAGCACATCTCAGCAATGTGTGGATTTTAGATAGAACCATTGGAGACCATTTTTTGGTTTGACTGTCTATCAATATTATGTAAGAAACAATTGTCTTAACATTGATGACATGACTCTTTTTTTCAAAAGGCAATCCACATTACCATTGGAGATACTCTGAGTCAATCCTTTCTCTGTCCTAGGTAAGGTAACAAACAATTGACATCTCTGGTAAGGATATATTCGGTAATAAACTTTTCAATCGAGGAAATCTCTTTCTAATGAGCATTTGAAAAACTTTTTGTACTACAAAATTAATAAAACATTGAAGTTCTCCTTTTAACTTAAGTGGTGTACCTTTTTTTTTTTTGGTGGAATATATAAGTTGTATACAATTTATAAGTATCTATGAAAAGTGTAATTTTTTATTTTTTATTTTTGGTTTTGTGAGAGATTCTCGATTTCTAAACCACACGACTCTTATAACTTGTTCCATGTTAGATTACAAAATAAAGATTAATAAAATGTTGGCACAATTAATCTGATCCTAAGTAACTGCAAACATTTGGCTATATCATTTCTAATTAATAAAATACTGTAATGATAGACAAGCTAACCCAGCAGTAACCCAAAAGTAAACCAAAATGATGTGGATTTTTATTTACTATCTCATTCATTATATCATCTCATGATTTTTATAATAACAACAACCAACTTACCGTATCATTTAAGTTAGTATTTCGGTTAATTTTTTGAGTTGTATACCATTACTTGTTGATGAAGAAATATGGCATAATAGTAAGCATAATTCAATATTTTTAGAACTACTTGTGTGATATCCAACAACAAATACTTATTAGTCACTGACCTTTAGATGTTAATCTGGCAAGACAAACAATGATTCTTTAAACTCATTGATTCCTCAAGTCTAAAGAACATCAAGAAAAACAAAAGTTAAGCTGGCATAACATGTCAGTTCCCGTGAAAGAAATAACAAATTCGCTTTTCAACTCAATCTCAAAAGAGAACCATAAAAAGAGGTTATCTCCCTCCCTATTATCAAAATGAAATGAGTATCTCAAATCCTTGCTCTTTTGCCAAAACTCTAATAGAGAATTAGTTCATGCAGCTCTTCTTCAGATAAATAAATTAATTTTCTAATACCACTAATTTAGATATGAAGACACATAATATAAATGAACGAAAACAGATTGAAATTATAAAACAAGGATACAGAGGGTCATCTTCCAAGCTCTTCGTGACAGAAGGCGTCAACAGAGACTTGGTGATGGCAAGTTCTAACCATCCTTCAAGTCTGACTCAGAAGGTGTCGAAAAACTGATAGGCTCATCTTCATCATCAATCTCAAGTTCTAAACAGATTTAGCCTGCAAAAACAGAAGTCAATGCCAGTAACTTATACTAAAAATAGAAAAAGCATAAAATACAATTCAACAATTTAACAACCAAGTATGAATGAGAAAGAGAGAGACCGGGAATGCTAATGAAATATGGTGCTACCAAGTCTGAATTTTAAATTCGAAAATTTGAAAGAGACAACAGGCATACATGCTTGAATGATGAAATGATAGAATAAAAAAAAGAAATACCAAGAGGGATGGGGTGCCGCCGGACGGATTGCTCGAGTGTCACAGGTGTTATCAAGATGGTTGCACAACCACTCTAAGCTTCTACACACATTCCATATACTTTCCCCCATTTCTGCCGATCACAGCATTCACCCACACCACACTGCTTGCAATTCAACTAATTGAGATAAAATATCATTCAAATTTTTTATAAGGTTATCACTTACTGCATATTATTATGAATTAAAAAAAAAAGGGTGCTGTGCACCAAACATCTAGCAAAATTTTCATTGATTTGATTACACATTACATTAATTTTATCCCGCATATTATAGACTATGCCATCTACCTTTACCTAAAACAGGGAAAAGCTGAGAAACAAACTCTTATGGACATGTCATCTCTCTCTTTATCTCTTTCTCATGCATGTATTATTAGTCTTCCATCTTCAGTTTATTTCATGAGAGTTCTCCTCTAAGAGCACTGGCAGCCCTTTGAATGGCTCTGACAACCCTCCAGATCTCATGTTGTATTAATGCCTGCCCATCTCTCTGGCTAAGTTCTCTTGATCGAGAAATAGCATCCGCTATTCCGGGAAAGAAACCCAGTTTGCTTTCATAGTCACCAGGTGGCCCATAAACCTACAAAGAATGCTGTCATTGTCACACATTGTTCTACACAAAAGTTTCTCAATTCGATGTCTGATGGCTAGCTACAATAATAAACCAACAATTTGTTTCGTCAAAAGCAAAACACTTACAAGATGTTTGAACCACTGCCTTCCTTGAAGCCCATCTGAATCTAGGAAGCCTCTTTCAGTAAGCATCAGCCGATCATTCAAAGCTCGCATTTTTAGAACAACAGGATCACCCCTTTTTTCTAGCTCTCTCAGTATCTGCTGTCAAACACAAAGCATGCCCCAAAATTAACTTCACAAAATTGCAAACACAAAAGGTAATGTGTTTTGAAGACTTTAAATAGAAAATTTTATTTATCTTCACTAATTAATAAAATTTCTGTAAGTTTTTCCAAATTTCACCTTGGCTTCATCCTCAGCTTCTTTGGCTGCAGAGGCAAGTTCTTGGATTGCTGTAGTTAAAGGATCTAGAGATATGCTACCGTCCAACAATTTGCTCAAAATAGCTTCATGCTCCTGCCAAATGGGGACACAGTTTATATCAATAAGTTCATAAAACCACAAATGCATTATCAAAATATGAAGGGTTAACTCCTATCAATTAACTGCTCATATAAATAGAAACCACAATTACGAGAAGGTCGAGCACACCTTTAATTGATCTGCATATGTAAGGTAATCAAAAGGTAGAATAGAGTCATCAGCCAGGTGAAAGCCTATAAGTCCCCAGACTCCAGCAACTATAGAAACATAAAGAAAACAAGATATGTAATATCATCAAGATGTAGTAGCAAAAGCTCTTTCACAGCCACATGTACAAAGGAAAGAAAGCTAACCAGCCACATGTCTCTGAAACAATGGATCAGCATGGTTTATCATCCAGTCATACGAGTCAAAAGCAGTATGATAGACAGAAAAATCTGATTGAGAGAGAAAATCGTTATGTTATTAATTGTTTAGCCTTAGAATCATAAATTTGCTGCTCGAATTAAATGGCATGGTTTAAATTATTATAATGACTATGACAGCACCATCACTTACGAAAATAATAAAGAGTGATACAAAACCAAACATTACAAATTGAGTAATCGCCAACTTAAAAGTAATTACAAGCAGAACAAATGGAAATAGAATTAAAAATAAGGAGTTTTTCTAAATTCTCTTGTGAGCCAGAGTAAGCATGCCAACTTGCACTGACTTACACAGAAAATTTTTTCCAATATCAGCTCAGCCTAAAATTTGAACAAAAAAATTACCAAAGCACATGAAAAGAGTACCTTTTCCATAGTACATATCAATAGAAGGGACCCCTGCATGTTGCAAAAAAGCTGCAAAATCTGAATCTACACCACTGAGTCTTTGGATCTGCAGTCCGGAGAAGAAAGCCAAATCACCACCCCAGATAAGTTTCAATTCTTTATAAAGATAATGGTAGAAAGTACAAAAGTTTGACTTAGACAGCATGAGGCACCATCTAGTCCAGCAAGAGCCCTTAAAATATACAAAAAGAAAAAGAAAAATAAATTGCCGGATCATCCTTCTCGGCCTGCCTTTTATTTCTCCTAGATTCTCACAATAGAAAAGTATAGGGGCCTTACATTGTGAAGTTCATTTGTGGCAGCCCATTGCTCATATATAGTTGTGCCCCAGGAGTCAGGATCCTTGATCTGAGAACAGTATTACTGTTAGTTGATCAAAAGGTTTAAACTAGTTGACGATAGAAAAGGCTGCGGGACATACATTTTAAAATTATGGTCTTTATTCCTACTCTCTTAACTTACCTTTTTTGTGACCCCAAGAAGAAGATTATCTAGCTGAGGAGTTGCCCCAGCAAAGAATCCTGGCCCTTGAACTGCACAATCTACATTAACATAGGCAACAGCTTTGGCACCCAAATTCACAAGGTTTTGTTCAACCCACTCAGTGGATCCGACCTGAAGGGCAAGACACCAGTATACAAATTTGATTCAGAGAGCTCAAGGCACAAAAGTATAATAATATAACTTTTATTTTATTTTTTTATAAGAAACAGAGACTTCATTAAAAAGCAAGAAAGAAGTTACAAATGTGAACCAGTAGTCCACCAACAACACAAACTAAAACAAAATCAAAATACAAGAAAGGAACCAAGAAAGAAACAAAAAACAATTAATCAACAGACAGCCGCCTTCCTATCAAACATGATAAAAAATAAATAAAGATCTTTAAAATTTTCACTAAAGAAAGCCCAGAGAGAAGTCAAATAATACGTTTCTCCTTTTCTTCAACTTCATTAAAGATTCTTTTATTCCTTTCTTCTCAAATAACTCAGAAAACGGCGAAGACTCCACAACACTAGAGAATACTGGCTTTCTTTCCACCTTTAAGAACTTTAAAATCTTCCAAAAAGAAAGAACGTAAATATTTAAGAGCTGCCCACTTCAAACCAACTAAAGTAAACAACTTGTTCCACAAGTTTCCAACCACCGACCAATAGAGAAAGAGATGATCCAAACTCCCCCCACAAATCTTACACATAACACACCGATAAAGAGAAAGACAAATACACCGATAAGGAGAAAGACAAATACAAGAAATCTTTTTTGGAGAACATCACAAATACTTAGTTTCCCATGAGTAATAAGTTAAACTAAGAACTTTATCTTATTCGGAACCTTTGACTTCCAAATAAGACTAGCAAAATCAAACTCTGAAAGAGAATCATCTGAAACTAGCTTATTAAAAAAGGACTTGCATGAAAAAATCAACACATATTTAACAAATATGTTAAAAGAGCAAGTATTGTGCCAGGCAAATAAAATAGATGACTAAATCCTTAAGGGTTTTGTAAAGCAAACAACACTTTATCATATGCAAAAGCCAATTTTAACAATAATGAGATCTCACATGTCCTCCTACCTCCCTAGCTCACAATAAGATATTTGTTTGTTAAACACTACAGGATTACACCGACCAATGAACCATATCACACTTGGATCAGTGAAGCGGCCATTCAACAAACAAGTAAAATACAGAATTGTTAAAAGGCCTATCCCATGTACACCGAAATTTTGGAAGAAATGTAACCCAAAATGAGAAGCACATTAACTGGCAACGTGAAGGCAATTAAACAATTGAAAAGAAGCTAACACAAGGATTAATAATAATATCCTATGTGATATATGTTCTTTTTCCTGCTTATGTAAAGATGCTGACATAAAAATAGTAATCATCTTTATTTGAATTCTTGTCTTAAATGAAGTACTGCACAAATGAGGTATTCACTAGAGATTTGATGCTTTTCCTTGACGTGATTTGTGAACTTAAAGGATAGGACATTGCACCCAAACATGGTAGTAAACATCTGTGATCAATGAAAACTTGAGTATTACCTACCACCCCGAATTCTTCTGCGTCCCAGCTACAGAAAATAATTGTTCTTCGAGGGCTCCACCCCATATGCATCAACAAAGCATATCGTCGAGCAATATCAAGTAGGGCTGCTGTTCCACTGTTGGGGTCAACAGCTCCATATGTCCATGCATCTCTATGGTTACCAAGGATCACATAGCGGTCAGGCTCTTCTCTACCTTTTATGACAGCGAAAACATTCTGAATTGTTGCCATCTTTTTTTCCCCCTAGAAGAACAGCAGAAATAGAAACAGATTTAAATAAAGAAAATATATGGGAGGAACTTCAAAGAGCTTAACAATTGTTTTTTCTTTGTCCTTTAAACCGACCATTTTTTTAAATGCAGTTTGAACTATAAATTTAATAACACTTCAAAATGTGAGCACTAGCTAGTAGCTGATAAGATCTTGGATTCAAAAACCGCTCATACCAAGGTCAGGAGGTTTATTTATTGTAATAAAACAATAATAACACAAACACTTCTGAACAAAAGTCAACTTAAACCATAAGAAGAATGTGATAGAAATGAAACAACCATTAATATGACCCTATAATCCCATCCTATAAACCTCTCTACCCACCATCCAGGAGATTCTAATTTTATCAACTTCGAGAAAGAGCTATTAAATCCATTAGACTGCTATATGCATACAAAAAGCAAGCAGGTGGTGGGTGCCAGTCACTACAACACAACCACCCAATGTAAACTTACTACAAAGGTTATGTCTCCTATCATGTTTTATAACGGTAATTCTATGCTAAATTCCACAACATAGTTATTTTTTCAGTAGTTAACAAAAATGGAAAAAAACATAACGTATAATGGGATCTTGACCACAATGATACCAACTGCATCATTAGATTCTTATGATCCTTCAAGAAAACATGATGGTTCATATAAAGGAAATACTTTGTCTCATCTTAAAAGAGCAAATTACAATCAGAATTTACCATTGTTGTCCATATTCTAGTTCAAATTGTTACTCTTGTCCATATGATAAAATTTTCCATTTCTTCAAGCTCTTCAATAACACATAAAATTATCAAAATTTCGATTAAAATAAATAGAAATAGCCAATAAAAGAAGTAACCATCCTTCCAATCATCACCCGTCACATTTCTTTCAATTCATATGTTACCATTCATTGTGAAGTAGCCCTCTTTTTGATGTATAAATTCATGGCAAAATTTGGGTTTAAGCTTCAGCTTTCTGGTACCAATCTTATTTTTCCTTATCATAATATTTGAATACAAATCTAATTCTAGGGCCTAAAAGAATCCAACCAACCTTGACCAAAATCATAAGGCATGAGAGACAATGAAACTAACACTAATAAAAGCAAGCAAGCAAACAAAAAAACAACCTGGTAAGTCAAATTCACCATAGTAGGTCCAGGGCCAACCCTCAAACCATTGACCCAACTTGAATCATTCCAAATTTGGGGTATAAAACCACCCTCAAGAGAGCCCAAAATGGTGAGAGCATTCTCAAGTGACAAGGGCAAAGATGGAATCTTTGGAAATCTCTTCAAAACCTCATTATCCTCCAACTCCAAACTCTCTCCTCCCTCAACCCCACCCCAACCTGGACTCAATGGGTCCCCAATTCCTCTCATAACTGTGCCTCTCTCCACCCCACCACCCTCCCTCTCCACATACAACAGCACCCCCACCGCACCTTTACTCTCTGCCACTGCCACCGCACCACTCCTCGCGACACCCTTTCCTCTCCTTGCCACCACAACACACCCACTAACACTAACCCCCATCTTCTCCAACACCCTGTAGTCCTCTTCTCTCCCGTAGTTGACAAACACCACCTTCTCATAAACCGACCCAGATGGCGAGTAGGCATGATAAGGCTGCACCACCTCACCAAAACCACCCTTCTCCATCAAAGAGAGCTTGATGACAGAACCGTTGCTGAAATGCAGTTGTAGCCAGGCCTGCAAGGGATATGACAAGAGGGTTTTGTAGTTGACAGTGTGTGTGTAGAGGTTGAGGCGGTGGAAGTGGGACTGCACGTAGTTGATGGTTTCCAAGGAGGGTTTGGTTCCTGCGAGGTGGGGGTGGAGAGTCAGGTCACGGAGGTATGCAGAGATGGTGTAGTTGGAGGATGACGAGAGGAAGGTGTTTTCGAGTTGAAGGGTTGAAAATGGTGATGTGGAGTTGGGGTGGTGGAGGGTGTAGAACCCCAGAATGCAGAGCATCAGAAGGAAAACCAACGTCACAAGCGGTGGCGGCCATTTTGATGGGGCGGTGGTCGTCAGCTTGTTCATAGGATGGGCCATTGTTTGGACTGAGGATGGATACAGAGAAACTTCGATGCTTTCGAGAGGAGTTACACTTTGATAGAAATTGAAACGGCTACAAATGATTTTTTGGGAATTAAAAAATTATTTATTTATTCAATGGTTGTTTTGGGAATTAAAATTTATTTATTTTTATAATTAAGTTGATGGTGAATATTGGGGTTTTGTTGAATTCTGTATAATTATTAATTAGCTAGATGGTTGATTTTAGTTTAAAATTATATATTAATCAGCAAGGGAGAATAAGGTAGTGTTTGGAGCCATTTTTTTTTAAATCGTTTTTTATTTTTAAAACTGAAAATGAAAAAAATGTTTGGATGCATATTTTATAAAATACGTTTTCAAAAATAAAAAAATATTTTCCTTTTGGTTATAACTAAAAGTCGAAAGAAAACAACTCTTTATGTATTTCATCATTTTCAGAACAGATTTTTAAAATAATCATCATTTTCCCTTTCAAATAACTATCTTACTCATTTTTGAAAATAATACCAAATATTTTTATATTATTCTCAGTTTTCAAAAATAGTTGTTAAGAAATTCAATTAAGTACATTATATTTTTAAAAATATTATTTTAAAAACAATACCATACACATCCTCAGAATTTTAATAAAAGGAAAAGACAAGTTCCCTACATGAATGTTTTTGTATGATGACATATCACATGTCTTTTTAAAAAGAAAGTACTAAGAATACTAAAGTCACGGCCTTAAATGAACATAAAAGGAGTTTGTCATCATGGGCCTTGGTAAGGAAGGCAACCCTGTAGCCTTTTCACTGATCTTTCTATTTCATTTATTTGTTTGTTGTGGTGGGACACTAGAATGAGAATCTCTGTCTGCTTTCACTTTCACTTTTATTTTGTAATCTTTCCCAAAAGCACAAGCGCACACACTCTCTCTCTGGCTCTGTGTTTCTTTGTTTGTGCATGGAAGTGGATTGATCATGATAGTGAGGTTAGTGGGGAGAGCATTATTAAGCCTTTGATATCCATCCACTTTCAAGGTGTTTCTCACCTGAAACAAAAAAATAATAATAATAAATACAATACCAACAAATAATGCAATCATATAATAAGATGCTTCTAGGAAGAAATTTGTTGGGTGACAGCTCTTTTCCATACATGAGGTGGAAGATCTAATATTAGTGATCCATTTCATCAGTTTATGAGAATTCTACATTCTTTGTCACTGGTTTGGCAAATGGTCCCAAGTCTTCTCCCAGCTTGGCACCTGTCTTGAAAGCCTTTTTAACCTTTCAGTGTTCCTTGTTTTAGGATTTCTTCCAGCCCAACTGAAAAAGAAAAGCAAGTGGAAAGAGACCATTAATCATGCTTTTGAGGAGTACAAATTGGACCCTAGATGCCAAAGGAAGAAAAAGAAATGATAAAAACGTTTCTATGCTTTACAAAAGCCCAATTCATTGTAGGGGTAACTATAAACTATACCTCTAACTATAATAATTATTAAATTTATAGTTACTTAATAATTTTATTGTTTTTACCTTTATAAAATACCCTAAACTAATTTTAAATTTACATCAATGTCATTTTGATATAAATTAAAAGCATTAAAGATAAAAAATAAAAAACCTCCACCAAACTTCTCCATCTCCGACCACTTATCTATTTTTGGTCACACTTCTTCTTTTTCTTTTTCTTCCTTATCTTCTTCTTCTTCCTCCTCCTTATTTTTCTTCTTTACTGTCTTTCTTCTTCTTTCTTCTTATGTATTCTTGTTTCCTCGATAAGGATCGTTAATTGCCGAAAAATCGAGCCTGTAGATCTTAGCATAAGTAAAGTTGGAATGCGTAATGTTGATATAACATAGTATGACTTTTCTCACATAAGTCACGTTGTCTAACCCAACGTTACTCATCAAGCTACTATGACCTAACATGACTCATCTAACATGAGTCACATTAGTACAACCTAGCGTGACTCATCCAAACATGAATAATGATAAGTTATACCTTTTTGAATCACACTAGGTCTGTATATTTGCATATTCTATAGATCCATTTTTTCGACAAGGAAGAAAGAGAAAGAGGAAGTGGGAGAGGAAGAGGAAGAGAAAGAGAAAGAAAAGAAGGACTATCATTGGAGATGGAGCATCATTCCGATAAGGAGCTCTATCTGTCAAAAAGCTTTGTACAATAAAGAGGTGATTAGAGATGAGTTTTTTTTTTTTTTTTTTTTTGTTCATTTCCTATTTTAAAATAGTATGGGTATTTTGGACCTTTTAAAAATAGTTTTGGATAAAAACAATAAAAAAAAAATGGAATAGAGGTAAAAACAATTGCAACCCTTATTTTTGACCTATTCATTTCTCTTCATTTATAGAACTTGAATAATTTCACTCTTCTTCATTTAATCAAGTAACTAATTATTATTTCTATGTAAATTGTACATCATTAGATATGATTTATGCCCGAAACTTGCAATTAGCTGAGTATATCTATGTCTCACAATGGAAGCAACACCAATGCTACAAGACAATATTGTCAAGAGTCAACCACAAGTCAAGCATGTCAAGCAAATGAAGAGTCCACCGAAATCAGGATTTTTGACCAAAGGGTTAGAAATCCTAATACCTTTCCTCCCTTCGTGTGTTTAGTTCCAGCTAATCTGATCTTGTTTTAGGTCCTACATAAGCCAATAGTAGCAAAGATAGTTTTAAGTAACCTCATTTATTTATCTATTTTTAATTATTTTAATTTTTAAAATAAATACTATTAAATTATTACTTTTATTTTTATTAAATAATTAATAACAATAAAAAATAAAATTTATTTTTTTAATGAAAATGAATATTTTTTCAAAATAATAAAATTATATTAATGAGCAAAACCATTAATATATAAGTTAAGGGATTTAGAAAACAAACAAACAAACAAAATACATGTAAGGATTTACACAACCCCTAATATTTTCTGTTAGAGTCATAGAAAAAAAAAAATCCAACACAAGCAATATATACATAGAGTAGCAAGAATAACAACAAAGGCAAACAAGAAAATAACACATAAATTTTACGTGATTTGACGAGTGTTGTCTACATCAATGGGTCAAACTCTAATCATTCTTCCACTATATCAACAATAGGTATACAAGTTTTTCTTTAGATACACTAAAATAATCAAACATCAAGAAATACAATTCTTGAAATACTCAAAACCTCATTTAAAATGCGGGATTAACAATACAACAACAGAAAAAACTCACTAGAATTAACAGTGGATATCAATATAAGAACTGACCTTCCCGAACTCCAAATGGGATGAAATTTTAACTAGAGATAAAGATATAATAAACTATAACATATCTAAAAATTAGAAACTTTTGGACTGTGTAGACCCTTCAAACAAATTTTCAAAATCTACTATAGATTATAATGCTTTTGCAGAATTCTATTTCTCTTGTTTGTTGTTTTCAAGTGCTCTCAGACTTGGACTTCACACATGAATGAAAAAGCCTTTCTTCTCCCTTATTAGAGAGAGAATTCTATGATACTAATGCGCAATTAATTTTATAGAAAGTTTCCAAAAAACTCTTCTGGAACATTCATTTTCCAATGCAACAACTACCAAGTAATTTTAATGCTTTTGAAAATGGACTTTGACTTCCATATGCTTTAGTGGAATCCACATCCTCCACATAAAGGGATCCCAACAATATATAGACAGTCTAAAATATTTAGTCTTATTAACTAGGAAAAATTTCATTTTAGTGTTCAAGGTTTCGAAAAATATCAAATTTTTAAAACTCTTTTAAAAACAACTCTTTTCATCTCCAACTTTTTCAAAACTCTTCAAAAAAATTCAAATCGTCAGTTAACTGACATTCAACGATGACTTTAGATCATTTTTAATAACTTAAATTTAGAAGTATTTTAGATAATTTAACTTATAAATTCATTGTTTTATTAGAATAATCTGATCAATTTACGTGAAACTAACAATTATCAAGGGTAAAAATATTTTTTCACGTATTCTGTTAATGTTAACAATCAATTGACTAACGGTTTTGATCTTTTTCAAAAATTTTTGAAAAGTTATGGATAAAAAATGTTGTTTTCAAAAGAATTTTAAAAACTTGATATTTTTCGAAATCTTAGGAACTAAAATGAAGCTTTTCCTATTAACTATTTACTTAAAATTAGTATTTATAAGACTTAAGATAAAAATGAACAACAACTAATCATGCTGTATATATTTTCAAGATAAAGCACTTCAATTGATGAGAATTTCCATGCTTTTTTAAAAGCAACCCTAAACTACTCAAAAATTTTTCAAAATTTATTATCTAAATAATGTGATAAGTTTATATGTAATTATCACATCATTCTTTTTAAGCAAATTTTTAGATAATTACATATAAGTTATTCACATTATTTAGACAATTTTTTGGGTAATATAACATTATTCTTTTTAAAATCCATAAAACAAGGCACAATTCTGACACGGTTAAGCACAAAGGCTTGTCTATTTCTATTGCTTGCTCAATAAGGCATATCAAGGGTGGAGCCAGGATATAGAGGGGCAAATAAAAATAAATAATTAAACTAATACAAGATAATTACTTATGTTAAAGCATCAAGTCATTGAAAAACTAAATATAGTATTATTTAGTCTTATTACAAAAGATGAAGTTGATCACTCTTTTGAATCTCGAAAATCATTTATAATATTAAAACTACACAATATTTTTCTACGATTCCCCTTAATTTCAAATGATCAAAGAGCTCATAAAAAAGTCATACCTAGCCTTGTTGCGAGCTTAGTCATTAATGAGCTAACAAAATAACAAGTATAAATAACACAAATTTTAAAAAATTCTATAAAATATTTATTAATTTATAAGCTCAAACTTAACAAGTTTAGATACAATATAACTAAGATGAGTATTCAAAATGGAGAGTGAAAATTATTGCAACTATATAAACAATATTGCATAATATGCTAATAATAAAAAACTATGGGGTCGTTTGTTTTTATCACTTTCTATTTAATGAGTTTGAATTATACTTATTAAATGATTTTCGTTTATTTTTTTAAGTGGTCAAACCACCAAAATCACTGAAGAGAAAAAAAAAAACTATAATTTCTTATTTTTAACTAAATGTCAAATCATTTAATGGTTTTTAAAATATATTATTCTAAATCCATCATTCCCCAAATAATATTTTAAATTTGTCATAATTTTACATTATATAGATTCCTATTAAATATAATTAAAGAAATATTACAATGACGAAAATATATATTACTTTACAATTTCAACTTTTGTTGCAATAGTAATTCAATTTAGAACATTTTGTTTATTTTTATTTAATTATATAATTTAATTTATTTTACTACAATAATTTATTTAGGTATATATAATTTTCAAAAAAAAAATTACTTTACTACAATAATTAATCATATTTTAATTATGAATAAAAATATTATTAATACATACATAAAAGTGTTTTAGTATTTGTTAAATAATTTATTATAATTGTCTGTATCATATATTCATATTAAATAAAGTTATATAACAAGTAATACTAAAAGGATATAAATGTCAAATTTCTAATTTTTAAACAATTTTAACTTTAAAAAATAAACATTAATATATATATTCAAAGGTTAGAAAAAAAAAAAAAACAAGCATATCATTCAGATTTCATGTTTCAGTCACTATTTAGTCTTCAGTCTCTAACAGTACTGTTCAATCTTCAGACAAAAAAAACAACGACCATTTTCTCTATTTAAAATAGGAATGTTATGAAATTAAATATCATCAAAGAATAAAAGGGAAGTATTTTATGTTTTTAGACAAAATCTAATTTAATATATGTTGCTTTTATTATAATAATAATAATTATTAATTGGATGAATTAATTGAATTTTAATTTTATATATTTTATATTTCAAAACATAAATGATATATATATATATAAAATAAAAATAAAAATAAAAACCTCACTTGGGTGGGCTTAAGGGTTCCATGGCCCCAATGAGCACCCTTAAAGTCCCGCCATCAAGGCACACGAAAAGAATTTAGACTTTGTTTATTACAAGGAATTGGATTGAAATTGGATAAATTTCAATCCAATCCATTATTTGGTGGTTGCATGGGATAGGATTTCTCCAGTCCGATCCCATGCAACTATTTTTATTCCATGTTGGTGGGATAAATTTGTCCCACCTATTTTGTGGATTAAATTTATCCCACCAACATGGAGCACTCTTTTTTTTTTTGTTTTTTTACTTATTCTTTTTTTTATTCCCTTTCTTACAATAATTATATAAGCCATTAAATTTATTTTTAATATTATTGTTATATACTTAATTAAAATATTACAAAATAATATATAATAATAAAATAAATATTATTTTAAAATTAGTTTTAAAGAGTTAGATTTTACTTTTTAAAATAATATTAAAATATATTTAGTTTTATTGTATAAAAATAATACAATATATAATTATTTTTTATCCAATTCCACAATAGATCAAATAATGGACAATATTATTTTTAATCCAATCTCATTTATCACCAAACACATCTAATCCAATCCAATCTTACGTGTCAAATGAGACCTTACAGTCTTACGGTGTTTGTTTTTCACGTATCTCAAACTTTTAATTTAATATATAATTTTGCTTGTTTTTCAACTTATGTAATATGATTAAGTTAAAAAACATCTAATTCAAATGATCAATTTTTTTTTTCCTTTTCACTCGGTATTTTATATGATGTTGATGCCCAAGTGCATGATCCAAGCAACACCAACTCCAACCCAAATCTTGTTGAACCATCCAACCCAATGCTTATTGATGATGTTTCAGCCCAAACCCAAGCTCACATGGCTACCCCAACTTGGTTCAACATTTTCATCAGTAATTAATTATCTAAAAGTTAATTTTAGTTAACAAGTAGCAGATTATGAAGTATTTAATGTTTGTTATTTTCTAGCTTTTGATATGTGTGTTTGTTGACCTGTAATCGACCGGAGGGGGGCGGAGTGGAGGCTGGCATTGTTTTTACAACAAGGGAAGTTACAGGCATGGCTGCCAACTTTAATTTTCCTTAGAATTATGTATTTTTGGGCCTTTAAATATAAAATATCATGATTGTACAAAATAAATGACAAATTTGATTGAATATTAGCCTTTGTGCTCTCTAAAAAATTTTGTATCTCTTGATGGATTCCTTGAGTAGTGAATTTTAAACTTAGGGTGGTGATATATGTATCCCTAAGCAATCTATTCTACTTTGTTTATCAATTCTTAAGGTAGTGAAATCTGTATCCTCAAATTTTGTTGAACTTGCTTCATTTATCAATTGTTTATTCTTGAATTTCAATTCATTTTCCCTTCCCTAACAACCATAATTTCTTTTCTATGTGAGATTAGAATCTTTTCTAAGGGGGTGGGGGGGCATTTTTTTCCAATAAAGGAAGTTGTATGCATGGTTGCCAACTTTAATTTTTCTTGGAATTATATATTTTGGGGCTTTTAAATATGAAATATCATGGCTATACAAAATAAATGACGAATTTGATTAAATATTAGCCTTTGTGCTCTCTAAAAAAATTTGTTTCTCTTGGTAGATTCCTTTAGTGGTAAATTTTAAACTTAGGGTGATGATATATGCATCCCTAAGCAATTTATTCTACTTTGTTTATCAATTCTTTAGAGAGGGGGGGGGGGGGGGGGGGGGGGGGGGGTGTGGGTGCGAGGAATTGAGGGGCATTTTTCCAATAAAGGAAGTTGCATGCATGGTTGCCAACTTTAATTTTCCTTGGAATTATGTATTTTGGGGCCTTTAAATATGAAATATCATGGTTGTACAAATAAATGACGAATTTGATTGAATATTAGTCTTTGTGCTCTCTAAAAAATTTCGTATCCCTTGGTGAATTCATTGAATAGTGAGTTTTAAACTTAAAGTGGTGATATGTGTATCCTTAAACAATCTATCATATTTTGTTTATCAATTCTTGAGGTGGTGAAATTTGTGTCCTCAAGTTTTGTTGAACTTGCTTCATTTGTCAATTGCCTATTCTTGAATTTCAATTCATTTTCCTTCCTTAACAACCATAATTTCTTTTCTAGGTGAGATTAGAATCATTTAGTTATTTTCATTCATTTAGAAGGACTTCATTTGATGTCAGAGGTCTTGGTTCATTGTCACTTATTCAATCTCATCTTTTGGTCCTAGTCTTTTGATAACAAGTTCATCTCTTTTGTTTCTTTTCAAAAAAAAAAAACAAAAGAAAAAAGAAAGAAAAGAAAAGAAATGGGCCATAAACAACTAAAATCTTGCTAAAATAAAGGAGTCCTTTCATTTGGTTTTCTTTTTTTATGAAACATATCTGTCAAAATCAGTTTTTATTGATCTAGATTTGCCACCAATATTTGGTGAAGAGGTG
The DNA here is from genome assembly GCA_021234005.1 of Nephelium lappaceum. Taxonomy (NCBI): domain Eukaryota; kingdom Viridiplantae; phylum Streptophyta; class Magnoliopsida; order Sapindales; family Sapindaceae; genus Nephelium; species Nephelium lappaceum. The sequence goes on from CM038005.1 coordinate 6,855,115, forward strand.
TTAAAGGAAGATCATGAGAGCAATTCAACTTTTGTGGATTGTTTTTATGATAGTCACATGCTTCATCATTCTACAATATCTCCTAATTATTTGCTACTCAAAGCATTGATGATTGATGCTTTTATTTTGATTTATTAGAGTGATTGGTTGGATGTTGTTATAAAGGTGGGAAATTCAAGTTCCTCATCTAAAATTATATTTCTTGGGCCACCAGAATTTATAATGTCCATGGAATTAAGACTCGAGGATGAGCTCTTAGACTCGAGGACGAGTCTTTTTCCAACCAAGGGAGAATAATGCTAATACCCGAGTGCATGATCCAAGCAACACCAGCTCCAGCCCAAATCTTGTAGAAGAGTCCAATCCAATGCTTGTTGATGTTGTTGATGATGTTTCACCCAAACCCAAGGCCACATGGCTACCCCAACTTGATTTAATATTTCCATCAGTAATTAATTGTCTAGAAAGTTAATTTTAGTTAATAAATAGCAAATTATAATGTATTCAATGTTTGTTATTTTCTAGCTTTTGATATGTGTGTTTGTTGACTTGGAATCAACTTGGGGGTGGGGGTGGGGGTGGGGTGGGGGTGGGAGTGGGGGTGGGGGTGATGGGGCATTTTTTTCTAATAAGGAAAGTTGTATGCATGGCTGCCAACTTTAATTTTCTTTGTAATTATGTATTTTGGGGGCATTAAATATGAAATATCATGGTTGTACAAAAAAAATGATGAATTTGATTGAATATTAGCCTTTTTGCTCTCTCAAAAATTCTGTATCTCTTAGTGGATTCTTTGAATGGTGAATTTTAAACTTACGGTGATGATATATGTATCCCTAAGTAATTTATTCTACTTTGTTTATCAATTCTTAAGGTGGTGAAATCTGTATCTTAAAGTTTTGTTGAACCTGTTTCATTTATCAATTACCCATTCTTAAATTTCAATCCATTTTCCCTTCCCTAACAGCCATAATTTCCTTTCTAGGTGAGATTAGAATCATGTAGCCATTTCCATTCATTTCGAATGACATATTAGATCAGCCTTGTATGCAGAGAGAGAACTATATTTCTTTGTGGATGCCATGTAAATCTTCATATATATATATAGACACACACACACACATACACATACATATATACATGCATATATATATAAAGGTCCTTCCGTTAGACCCTACGTTCTTCCATTAGATGCATCATGAGTTGCATTTAGTGGTATAACTCACGATTGTCTTTGGAATTTGAATGTAACTTGCATCGTTTGATGCACCTCACCACTTAAGTTGCAACCGCCTCGATAGTTTTAATATGACTTGCATTACAGGATGCAACTAGTGACTCAAGTGATGATGATCCCTAGTTCACCCTTTCAAACCTTTGCCTAAAGTTCTCATCAAAGTATGTTCACTATATCTTGAGAGAGAATATTGAGAGCATTTGTGATAACATTGGTGTCAACATAAGCAATTAATTCTCAATGGTAAATCTAGCTTAAATCCATTAATATTGGTTAAGTAAAGTCAATAACCCCACAGCTACCTTGAATCCTTGATTTAACTCACTTGGTTTTGGTTTGCTTTCTAGTTGCAAGTTTAATTTGTTTTAGTAGATAATTAGATTAGTTTCATTTCATCAATTAATCGGCTTTCCAAATAGAAGTAGTCTTGGTTATAATTGGTACTGAGCTACCAATTGATCGTTGAGTGAACAATACTCTACTCATTCTTTATAACTTGTGTGGACCCCATACACTTGCGGGTTAGGAAAATAGGCAACATATGTCAATTGCTTACTACTCTTTTCATGATTTTCTTAATTTTGAAAAAAAAAAAAAATTCTACCATCCATTATATTGATAGACGATGAAGATCAAAGGCTTTTTCTATTTTTAATTTATTCATTTTATAAAGGATAATTAGATTAATTTAGTTGTTTAAGGGGTAAATTGATCTTTATGCATTTTCTTTAGCATTGACTATCAAATTTTTTGTTAAAGAAACTAAAATGATATGATTTCAAAACCTACAGGACCACATGAGCCAAAAGTGGATTCACGTTTTCATGAATAAAATTTCCAAATAATATAAGGACAAAAATGAAATTCCCTCTTATCTTTTATCTTTATAACCTTCCAATATCATTTTAATGTTCAATCAAAATTAGTTTCTTAACCATAATATTTTAAATTAATGAAAATGTATTACTTTTAGTTCAATTATTTTTAAACCTTTTTATTTTTTAATAATAATTATTTTATCAAATAATAATAATAATAATGATTTTAATAAATTATGTAAACATATTTAATTGAAAAAGATTGGAGAAAGTCATGACCTTCTTCACTTTTCCACAACAATAGGTTGATGGTCTCTTTCAAGAGGATGGAAGCTGCTAGTGACCTCTATACATAAAGCAAATCGCCACCTCCTTTTTCAATTTGAATAGGAGGAGGTTGCACCAACTTCCCAGCAAAACACTACCTATAACGATTTATATGCATCAGATGTCCTAGAGGGCTTGCAACGAATCTATGGTACAAATTATACCGCATCAAGATATTGTGTACCATAGCAAGGCTCGAAAGGTGAGAATGTGAACTCACCCACATTTTGAGGGGTATTTCTCTAATCTTGTGCCTATAAACAAATTGTGGCTCTTGGGGCTCCCTCTCATTGTCCATATGTATGAAAGAAAACATCAAATTTAATTTGACCATTAATAATTTGAATGGGCTCCATCCATGATAGAAGCTTGGTCCATCCGTGACAGGAGATGGACTGTCCATCTGTGACAAGAGCGGATAACGAACCGATTAACCAGTTTCACATCCAAATCCACACCAAAAATCAAAACCCACCTAGACCCAAACCCTACATATACATGCTTGATTGTTAAAGTACTAATTAATTTAATTAAAAGATATTAATTAAATTTTAAGTACTAAATTGGTCGAATTTGAAGTAGCAAAAGTATTCATGATTGTAGTGTCTAAAATGATTGAATGTTAAAGTTTGTATAATCTTTAATTAGAGTTTGAATGATTGCTTATTGGTATAATATTAAAGTGTGGGTAATCAAGCAGAAGTTGTGTTGCACCTTGATGCGTTTATTAGTTCGAAATAATTTCATAAAAGTTGTAAAAGACCTATTCACCCCCTCTAGGTCTGTCTTAGCATAAATATAGGAACGAACAGGGACGTCTATGTTATTTTCCGTACTGTTAAAACAATTTTACTGCGTGTGTGTCTCAATGCACTCCCTACCTTCTCCAATCTTTAACGACGCAACATTGTCCGCTCAGATTTATGTCAGAGATGTGGAGCTGAGTCTGAGACCGCGCCTCATGCTCTCTTGTGGTGTAAGTTGGCAAAGAATGTCTGGCGTCATACTATATTCTGGACACTGCTTCAACGCTTTAGAGGTCTCTCTTGTGTGGATATTTTCTGCTGCCTTCATGACCAAATCTCTAGGGCTGATTGGGAATTGTTCTGCATGATTTTATGGTGTTGTTGGTACAATCGAAATACTGCTGTCCATACTCAAAAATGGCGTGGAAATCTGGAGCTGATTGAATGGGGTATTGGGTTGCTATCTGAATTTCAGAATTCTCAGGTCTTGACACGATTCTGCAATGAATCTTCCAGGTCTACAGAGCTTGCCTCGTGGTCACCTCCTCCTGTGTTGAGTCTCAAGTTGAACACTGATGTTGCTGCACAGAAGGACCATTCTTGGATAGGTGTTGGTGCAGTGATCCGAGATAGCAATGGGCGAGTTCTTGTTGCACTCTCGCGACCTGTGTTGGGCAGGTATACTGCTGAGATTGGTGAATTAATGGCAATTCGAGAGGGTCTTCTTTTGGCACAAAGACATAATTTGCAGGTTTCCTGGCTTGAATTAGATGCAGTTAATGTGGTATCCCAAATTGTTAATGATAATTCTTTGTGGTACCCTGTATCACACATTATTGATGATGTAAAGGCACTTTATAAGATTACGAGGGGTTCAATATTGTCACTTTATTCCACGTAATTGTAATAAGGTGGTACAAACCCTTGCATTTCTTGTCTTTTCCTCTAAGAAGGATAGAACTTGGTTTGACACTGAGCGTGATTGTATTAATTTTTTCTTATGATTGAAAGTACTATTTGTATTTTTTTTTAAAAAAAAAAAAAAAACTTAAAAGTCTCTAAGTAAACATGACACTTTTGGAACCACGTACAATCATGTGCTGGATGTTCTCAGTTACATGCAATCAGTTAAGTCTTAATTGATATCATGATATATAAATTAAAAACAAAATTTATGGATATGAGTTGGGCAATCAAAATACAAGCCCAGTATTAAATAACAATGAATCATCTTACCATATAGCAAATAACTAACTATATTTTTTTGGATTCTAATATTAAATTTCTTAATTATTATAAGTTACATTCTAAATTTTGGAAATTATCTCAAACCCTCCACCACTGTCTAATGCCCATTTTGCCCTTGAAAATGCTTCCTCTTTTCCTTTTTAAACCCACTGATCGGTAATGTAAAATTTCATTAAAAAACGATAAGACACAAAAAAAACACCCAACATTACAAGGAAAAGGTGACTCTTGTATGGATTGTGGTGATAGTGCTAGGGAAAAAAAGTTGAAACTTGTTGAAACAAATGAGCACACATAGCAGTACTCCTTGTGATGTTGATGCCTTAGTTGTCATCTACAGCCAGATGATAAACCACCAAGATGTGCACTTTCGCTCGAAAGTAGAAGAGATTTTGGCAAGGTTCAACAGCATGCCAAGGATGGAGCGGAACAAGGAGATAGCGAAGCATTAATTGAAAGAAACATATAGATATAGCAAAGTGCAAATTCAGGCAAGAGGGCCACATCACGGTTATTTATCATTTGTGTTGTAGATGATAACCAAGGCATCAACATCACAAAGGGTACTTAGTTTATTCATTTGTTTCAACAACTTAACCCTTCTTTTCTTAATGATCTCTTTCTTAGCACTATCAATCACAATCCACACAAAAGTTACCTCATTTTTGGGCTACATTGTTTATATATATATATATATATTTATTTATTTATTTATAATTTTGTTTGTTATTTTTTGAAAGGTCTGTAATCTTGTTGAAGACTTGTCTTTCGATGTGGGGTGTCGCTTACAAGCACCTTGTTAATTCATCAAGTGGTATTATATCAAACTTTTACTTAATTTGTAATTAAATATGATCTCTTGAACTGGTTTAAAATATATATATATATATATATATATATTCGCTCATTGGGAGTTAATACTCCTCATTTTCTTTTTAAAATATCTTTTTAGGTAGTTGTCTAGTTCATATAGATTTTCAAATTTTGAGGCGAGCTACTCGATAACATGTAGCAAAAGAAATATTTTGCTATTAAGATGTTGCTATGTTTTGTAAACATGTTTACTAGCTTGTTAGTCTTTTTTTATGTTTCTACTAACAAGTATGAAAATGAAAAGGAACTACTATGCACTTTTTATTTTCTTATAAAGTTTAATATTGTTTTCATAGATAGTTTGGAAAGGTTTAAATTAGCAAATAGCTCCTTTTTTTTTAATGATTGGAGAAAAGTTTATTTTACCAATTAAAATATTTTAATAAATAAGATTTTCAAATTGTTTTGTTTTCCATTATTGAATTTTTGGTCAAGTTGTTCCTTTTTTTATGTTTAAGGCTTTGTTTGATGTACAAGATAGGATGACATAAAATAAGATAAGTTTGAAGGACATGATTAGATGGGATAAAATTGGATTAAATTATTACTAAAATGTGTTTGGTGCTAATAGGATTAGATTAGATTGGATTGAACTTAGAATAATATAATATTATATTAAATTAAATTTTGAATTATTTTTTAAATATGTTAAATATAAAAAATTTTAAAACATTAATTATCAAGAAGAATACATTTTATGTACAAATTGATATTTAAATTATTAATCTCATAAAAATATTTTCAATGAATTATATTAAATATATTTATTATAAAAAGTAATTTATTTATTTTTTTAATAAAGTGAATACATCTTCAAAAAGATAAAAAAATAAAAAATAAATAAATTAAAAAACTGATTCTTGCTAAGGTTGGAGTTGGAAACCCACTATCTTCGATGGGGTTTTCCTCTCTTGCCCTGGTGGGAAATGATAGGTTCGGCCTAGTGGGCCCAATTTCCCTTCCTTTCCCAAGCCCAAACACAATATTAGTGGGTTTGGGATTTAAATTCTTTTCCCATCCATCAAACCCTGTCAAACAAATGGGCCCTAAATGTTTTCTGCATATGATGCTTACAAAGGATTTTTATTTAAAATTTTGGTATTGACATTGTTGTTAATTTTTTATTGTAGTTTTTAGGCATAATTGATATTTAACTAAATTAAATAATAAGGATAAAATTGTCCTTCAAACTTTTGTTATAGTTGGTCATTAAGTATTTGGTCAAATGGACCAAAATAATGATTTTTTTTTTTTTTTTGTTGACAGAAAAAGTAGGCACTTAATATAGTAATACATTAAAGACATTTAAAAAGGTGGGACTTATATTAAATTTTCTTGCTGATTCTTTTTGTTAATTTTAAATACTTAATGATAATACACTGTATTTAAAAATGAGAAAAGTAAAAGAAAAAAAAAATCATAGAAATAAATATCGAACATTGATTACATATATCATTGCATCTATTTAGGTCATAACTGTGAAATATTAATTTTATGGGTGAAAGTGAAATATGATATGACATTTTGGGGACGTGCACAAACAAGCTTGAAGGCCCTGGTCTATACTTGTGATCTCCAACATAAAAATTTTAGGATTATCTTTCTGTGTGATCTAACAACACATATCAAGAGTAGCTATAAGTAATTGTAAGTGCATTTGATGCTTTAAATGCTTTAACATAATGTTCTTAGTACCTGTTTGGGAAGTAGGTGGAAGAGCCTCTTTTGGCTTCTTAAAATCAGAAGTCATTTTGAGAGATATTTAGGTTGAAGCTGAAAATGGCTTTTGGCTTTGAAAAGCACAAAGGAAGCTACTATTTGTGGCTCCTTGGAAAAGGGCATCTGAGTGAAAACACGGAAGCCAAAAATGTTTAATGAAATTTTCGTAATACCAATTTTACCCTTCAAACTATAAATAGCAAAATGCAAAATTCTCATTCATATCCTTTCATATGTTTTGCTGTTCACCTCTCTTGCCCGGTCTTCTCCTTCTCCTTTAATACCAGATTTCGCTGGAGAAATCACAGGATTCGCTTGAATCTATCTCCTTACTAGCTCTGTATCTTCGCTCAACACCGTCCTCTTTGTCTTGTTACGATAAGTAGAAGCATATTTATGAAAGAACTTGACCATAATTCCGTGAATTCAATCCTGAGTAGGAAAAGAAGCTGATTTTTTTTTTTGTTGGGTTTGTTTGTCTAGCAAACAAGAACGGTGCAAGTGAAGAACTTGTCAGATCCAGCTAGTAAGAGGGAGATTCACGAGTTCTTCTCCTTCTCTGGTGATATTGAACGCATTCAGATTCTTGATTTTTTGTTGGGTTGGTATGCGGTGTTCTTGATTTTGTGTTTGGGAAAAATGGGATTTTGAATCGTGGGTCTTGTGTTTTTTGTTTCTCAAATGGGAAATTAATTAAGTTGTGCGGTGCTGAGTCTAATACTTGGTCGCTTGTTGTTGATTTTCGTGTTTGGATGCTGAGAAAAAGGAGGTTTAATGAAGGGAAAATGGGATTTTGTTTTTTTGTTCACAAATGGGAAATTATTATTATTATTTTTTATGGTGTGTATTCTAATATTTGGATCTTTGCGTTTATGTTTTTTTTTTTTTAAACCACTTTGTATTTATGTTTTGTTTATATTGAAAAAAGCAAGTGAATAGAAGGGAAGTAAAAATTGTTAATTTGGATTTATGTGTGTGTTTTTTTTTAATAGGATTTATGTGATTTTTTTTTTTGTTTTTTTGTTTTTTTGGGTGGGTTTGGTGTGCGAAAAATGAAGGGAGGGTATTTTCTTTATTTGGATTGCTGAGATTGAAATTGTATGCTTGAGGAATTAGCTAGAAAGTGAAGGTCGATGGAGGCAATTTTGTTGTTTATTTGGGTGTAATAAAGCTGGACAGTCAAAGACAGCTTTTGTTACATTCAATGATAACCACGTGAAATTACATTGTTATTATCTGTTTTGGTTGGTTGTCTGTCAATTATGTGTTTCTGTTTTGAACATTTTCTTGTGGTTTTGTTGCTTGGTGATGTGTTTTACCATGTGGGTTTGTTTTACTTGTTTGTTTTCATTTGCTTTTTCTTGTGTTTTGTTGTGATTGGTTTGTGTAGAATTTCATGTTAAAGTTGAGGTTGAAAAAGTTTTTATGTTAAGTTTGGTTTTAAGAGTTTTCTCAAATGTGGCTATGATTCTAGTTGATGAGAGTTTATTGATGTTTTAACACTTTAATTGATGAGAGTTTATACTTGCTTTTACACATGCATGACCCATGAAACCAATAGCACATACAATTAAGAGGTTGTATCTTTTAAGTAGATTTCATGATTGTTTAGTGCCTTAAAATGACTACTATTTAGTGGCTACTTGTTGAGAAATGGATTATTGCGCACTTACCACTAGTTGATTATACATCTTTATTTATTTCTTCATCTGTGATCGAAACTAATATGAGTTTATAAATTTGTTAAGATAAATATGCGAATAGAATCACACTCATTATTGATGGAGGACTTTGGTTGAGCCAACCTCATCATATGCCAAAAGATGCCGTCAAACAACTTTCTCGAGCAGTTGAAAAGAGGTCTAGAGACTCACCAGTTGGAGTTCCAGCCAGCAAAGCTTTAAAGCTCCACGGCCAATAAATTTGTGCCAATAAAATTCTACATGCTATTGACCAATAATATCATTCTTTTTCTTTTCTTTAGGATCAAATGCTTATGAATCTAAAACAGCTTTATTTTTTCGTTTGCTTGTGGAGCTAGTACACATGTATAAGATATGTATTTCTATTTATAGATCAAAAATAATCACACTATTATTTCTATACAAAACCGCGAAGCATGTAGTTGAACCATGTGTCAAATTTCAAAGCGATTTATGTTTTTTGTTTTTTTTTTTTTTGCTTTTGTTTTTATTTTTGTTTTTGTTCTTTGTTTTTTTTTTTAAGTAATTTCAAAGTCATACTTGTTAAGATTATTTGAACCTGTAGTTGACATGGGGAATTTAGAGTTCTCATCTACCTGTAATTATTGGAAATAATCCTCACAATTTCTCTTTAACTTCCTAGAAATTGGTAACAACACAAGTTGCTCATATTGATGCATAATATAAATCCAACATCAATCATGTAAATATAATTAAAAAAATAGGTTATATATATGCTATATAGTAAATTATTTAAAAAGAAATATATACATATATATGTGTGTGTGTCTGTGTTAATTTAAAATATTTCAATCAAACACATTCAAAAGCTCTTTGAGAAGAGTATGAAAGTTATATCATGATCAAAAGTGATTTCAGCAATATTTTATCCAAACAGTCACAAAAACTTTTCTAAATCTTAAAACTTTTCTTAAATGTATAATTCAAACAGTATCTAAAAAGTTTAACTTTTACTTCTCTTCTTCTATTCTCAAAAATCAAAAGCAAAAACTATCTCAAATGAACCTTTAAGGGCCTTGAAATCATATTTAAGGAATTTTTTTTATGAATGTTGAGAAATATTTTTATTAATTTTTTTGAAAACATAAAACAAAATAATTGACAGATTTCAAAATCATTCAAATTTTTGTTTTTTGTTTTTTTTTTTTTTCTTAAAGCAAAAAACCTTAAGAATTGGATATGGTTTTTCCTATGTCCACATTTCAGCCTGCCCAAACGGACAAACCATAAAAACAAACAACTCCTTGCAATTGACCCATATGGAGGGGAATCAAAAACAAGTACATCACCCTTTATCAGGTGTAATTCGGTCTAGCAGCGTATCAAGGAAAAAAAAATTGACCAAAGACAAAGACCTAGCAAAATCCCATGAGCAACACCATTGCATACACAAGAAACAAAATAAAAAGACTTAATGCAAAATTTATCCAACAAAGTTTTATCATCTTGAGCCCAGTTGTTTAATTAATTACTTAACATCTTAAAAAGATGGCGCTCTTGCAAAGCCTGACAACAGTTGAACCATCTGCAGCCAGCTTAGCTTGATTCCTTCAATAATAACTCTGACTTCTGCAGCTTCAGCCCCAGTAACAACATCAGAGACCAGCGCCAAAGTATAGTAGGCAGAGGAATCCCAAGGTCATCTCTCACCACAATTCTAATCCTTCTCTCTATGTCTAAATATATCTACTCTCTTCAAATTTGGTATTAATTTTTTTTTTTTTCCTTTTTCTGAAGAAAAACTGATATTTCTATTCCAAACGATTCGCTCTTACAAAATTTGAAATAGAGATTGGACGATAATCCACCCAAACCTAATCAGAAAATGAGTAATTGCTGAAGATCTCAGAGAGTGAGCCACCATGTTATGAGACCGAAATATATGGCTTACTTAGTGATAGTGAGCAATTAGTTACTTGATTAATTATCACAATAATTTAAAAACAAAAAAACAAAAAACAAAAAACAAAAAACAAAAAAGCAAGCCCAAATTAATATAAAAGAGGTCAAAAATTATTAATTCCATTTATACCATTAATTACAAATACAGGAAACAGTCATTTAAAAAAAAAAAAAAAAAAAGATAAAACAGCAAACAATAAATCGAATAGAATCTGTAGGACATCAATGATATAATATATGTGTATACTAGCGCAATTTTCTTCGGTTATTAACTCAGTGCTTCAAGATAGCAACGAGAGAGAAAATGAGAGAGAACCCGATAACGGCAACCGAGACTGGTAAAGAGAACCCAGATCCGGTTACCATAGAAGGAGCCGGTGCGGGTGCCATATCGCCGCTTTGAGCAGACACATTAGCAGCCATTGACAAAGTTGCCAAAACAAAAACCACCATAATTGCCTTCAAGCCGCTACCGTTGCGCCATTGGTGAATCGTAAGAACTAGTTAAACAAGAAGAAGTCGAAATTGGTGATGCCAAATAATTAATTAGTATTGCTCTTGATATGCAATCGTCATGGTATGAAGAGATTATATAGGTGTGTTTACAGGGGAGCGTGGAGACCAGCAGACGTGTGACAACGGGTAGCATTATGGGCTTGTTTATGTCATCATGTTGTGCCGCGTATCTTGACCAGGTCCACACGTAGGCTAGATTAAGGCAGTGAATGGAGGCCATCAGACCCATTACCAAACTGCATATGCTAAGTTAGGTGACTTGTTTGTTTTACAGAGGTTATGTTCAAAGAGTGAAGGTACGTATTTTAGTAATCCACCTTTTTTCAAATACATCTTTTAAAGATTCTTTTAAAAAATAATAATAATATTTAGTTATAATTCATTTAACATGAAAAGTATTATTTCCTTAAATTATAATATTATATTTATAAATAAATGCAACAAAATTATGTTTTATATAATTAAAATTATTTATAAGTATTTGATAGGATGTACTTATCAACAAAATTTATATACAAAATATTATTTACCTGAAGGTGAAGGTGTCAAACAGGTTGGGCTGAGCAAGACTAGCCATAAATTTTAGCTTGGACTTGAGTTTAGGACGAGTGCAGACCGGACTCTTAATTCTTTTGTTAGGCCTAGCTCAGCCCATGAAACTTGGCCGTTCAGGTGGCCTATTGGATTTTAATTTATTTCGTATGTGCACCTTAAAAAACAATTAAAATAATATAATTTATTAAGTACTAAAATAGCATTTCTCATCTGGTTAATTATATTACATTCTTTAAATTATAAACATTACTCACAACCAATTTTATCCACCCATTTTTTTTTTTTAGGTGCTTGGACGAACTCAGAAGATAATCGGGACCAAATTGGTAGAACCTTATTGGCATGATTTGGATAAGCGGTGATAACCTGGGACTAAGCTGGTAAAACCTTAGTGGAACGGCCCTGGATAAACAGCTTTCATACAACTATGAACCACTCACACCTAAGTGAAAAACAATTCATATACATGAGAGAAAATCTCACATTTATTACTGAAGGTGGGCGTGTCAAACTATGATCTAAGAGCATGGCTGACCTGTATGTTTTTCACTACGCCGCTTGGCCATTGACTATCCACTCAAAATTTTATCCCTATTTCTCCTATCGATGTTTTTTTTTTTTTTTTGTTATTATTTAATATTTTTTAAAAGCTTTGGACGTGATAACCTTTTTATTTTGCATTCATTCATTATTTTATAAAAATAAAAGTAAGTTAGACCTACGTTCAAAATAATTAATTAATTAATTACTTTAAAAATATATATAAAAATTAATTAATTAATTTTTTTACAAAGAAAAACTCCAATAGAATATGAATATATATATAAAAGTAATACTGAGCTTCCAAAATATTTTGTTCAAATGATGTAATATATAAGTTGTCAATATCTTATAAATCATAAGATTATATGATAATTAATAACATTTTAATAACTCACATGTTAAGCAAAATATTTGAAAAGTATAGTTTTACTATATATATATATATATATATATATATAAAACAGAGTCCTGATGTATCTTTTTTAGCGAATTAGATATTCTACACCTGCCTTAAGACAAATCATCGGGATGAATTGCCAAATGTTTCTTGCATTTCAGTACAACATTCCAATGATTGAACGTGACCGCTAGATGTGCGAAAATAATTGAATGATCTATCTTATCAAATATAATCAGCATTTCAATGAAGAATGATACTACTGAAAATCAACAACATCATTGTAATTGACAAAATTTTTCCAAAAAGAAAGGAAAATCAAATTAATACAAAAAGGATAAAAACTATTACATATTTCATTAACAATGCCAACAATTTATGAAACAAAGAATAAATTAATCAATACAATCAATCTCCAGTGCCCACAACAAGACAATATCTGCATGCAATATAATTTTCTCTAGTCACCAACTCAGTGCTTAGAGAATATAGCAAAGAGAGGGACAACGAGAGAGAACCCGATTACTGCACCCGAAACTGCCAGAGAAGATCCAGCTCCGGTCACCATAGAAGGAGCCGGTGCTGGCGCCATATCGCTGCTTTGAGCAGACACATTAGCAACCATTGACAAAGTTGCCAAAACGAGCACCACCGTAACTGCCTTCAAGTTGCTAACTAGCGCCATTAGTATTGAGACCAAATTATAAGCAGCACTAATTTACAATATTTTTGTTCAGTTGTTGTCTTGCGATGATTTACAATGCGAGGGTGTTGTGGAATTTATAGTACATGTATGAAGTGCGAAGTGCGACAATTCTGTGACAACTGAGTATTAGTCGTGTTTTGTTATCTCATAAGTTTTGTGGGTGTGTGTGTGTGTGGTGGGTGGGAGATGTTGATTGGTCCGCGGGTGGGACGGCGCCGAATAGGAGGCGGACACGTCTGCACAAGGTTGGTGGTCATGACACTGTTAAAGTCGGTTGGTTGGCCCGGCCACGGATGGTGCAGCGAATGGGGGCACCTCACCAAACTCATATCTCCATGTGCTTGGTGACTTGTTCCTTGTCTTTGACCAGCTCACAGGTGTTTTAGCTTTGCAAGTAAAGAAATGCACGACACAGCTTGGAAAGTTCTCGAATGTTCTTGATTTCTTTTAAATATTAAGAATTATTACAAATTCAATATTTGAACGATGAATACGACTTGAATATAAACATAAGAGATATAATCTTAGATCAATCTCATCTTATTAGTTTTTAAATTATTTTAAATAATTAATCGATACGTTAATATTGTCATTTAATACTGAATCAACCTCATCTCATTAATATCTGGAATTAAAATAAATCAATCATATGGATTTACAACAATGCGTGCTGAAGAGGATTACTGGATTAGAAATGAGAATATATATATTTTACATTGTATAATTTATAGTGCTTTGAAATAAATATGAATTTTCTATTAATTTTTTTATTCCTAAAATATATTTTTTGGAAAAAAGTATAGCAAAATCTGACGTTTCAATAGCCATAATTTAACATCTTTTTTTATTTTTTTAAACATCAATTATTGGGGCGACAAAAAAAGTTAACAAAATATTTTATTTCTTACATAGTTATTTTTCATACTATGATAGTTTAATTTTCTTTAATTCTATTATTCCTTAATCAAATTTATGCATCTGTATCTCTGTAACTAGTTCTATGATGATTCAATTTATATTAGGTGAAAAATGGTCATAAACGAAGACCAACTCCAATTCAACATTTCTAAAGAGGTGTATGTTAATTGGTATATGTTATTGTCTTCATAATTGATTTTTAAAGTGCATGGTCTCTCAATTAAAGCCAATTATTTCTAAGAGAAATGCTTTTCTAAACACAATTTTTCTCTAAATGGTAGTACTAAAAGAAAAGGTCCTGTCCTAAGTCCTAACACAGGAAACACTCAAACAAGGGTGCTACTAAAAAAATGAATAGAGATGAGAAAACAAATGAGAGTCGGGACTTGGGTCATAGGTTATGAGTCAGACTGTACAATCGTTTGTCTCCTCACCTGGGATTAAAAATTTGAGATATTTTCATCAAATTGCCGAACTGCGCAATTAAATATGGCAGATACCATGTTAAATAATTACCAAGGATATATATTTCTGTGCAAAAAAGTTGTTATTTTTTATGAAGTCCAAAGTGCAAATTTCTCTTTCAGGATTGATGAATGGTACCAATTCAAGTGTTGCATTAATCAACAATTTGAGGATTATTCCCTTTTTTTTTTCTGTTTTCATAGAAATTGGATATTGTATCCAATCCGGGCAACATGTGCTTGATCGGATCTTAATAGCCAAAAAAACCACAAATGAACAAAATACAAGAAGCTAATTTATATTTGAAAAAAAAAATGTATTATTAAATATAGTAGAATAACAAAGAATCAATCAATCCAATACAATATCCGAATCCGCTGACAGTAACAGCAAATCATCACACTCAACAACAAATACAAATGAGTCACTGTACTTGAAAAATTTAGTGCTTCAAGAGAGCCAAAGCAGAGACAACCAAAGAGAAGCCAACAACGGCACCAGAAACCGGAAGAGAAACTCCAGCACCGGCTGCGGGAGCAGGGGAGGGAGCCAAAGTGTCCTGAGCGGAGGAGACAGCGGCCGAGAAGACAGCCATCACCAAAGCGAGAACCAAAGCCTTAGAGAAGCTAACTTGGGGGGCCATTTTTGAAACTGGGAAGGCTAATTAAGAGCAAAAGTGAATGGGATTATGGAGATAGATAGAAAGACTTGTTGTTGATTGATGACAGTGTTGTGGATGATTAGGGTTTGGAGAAGAGAAGTGTTTATATAGGAGGAGAAATGTGGGCGCGTGGGGCCGACACGGAAGAGAAACAGCTGGCGAAGTGGGCTGGCAACGTTCACATAACAGCTCACTCGTTCAAACTAGATGTCTTTTTCCTTTTTTCTTAACGTTGTGTCATGTGTGAATGATTTAGTGGTCGGTAAGTGGAGCCGTTTGTGGTTTTCAAACGTTACCGTGTGCTATTGGCGGGCCGATGTATGAATCATGTTGTACTCTCTATGAGGCTTGCATCTTTTTTCCTATTTGGGCTTGACGGGTGACCCAATTGCTTCTGCTCCTCTTTTCCCTCTCTTCTTTCAAAGAGTGGTGATATTTTTACCCCTTTGAAATTATATATACACCCCAAATATTACTACGTTTAAAATTTCAACATTGCCCTTAACAACATTATTGAAAAACTGACCTTTCAAGGCTGTCGAGTAAATTTATTATTATTATTTTTTAAAGAAAGGGCTGTCAAGCAAAGAACCTTTACTTTGCCGCAAAAAGATGGTGATGGGATTAGGCTTAGTGATGTTTCAAAAGCCTAAGTTGACGGCGTAGTAGTAAGATTAAATTGAAAGTATCACTCTCCCATCTCCATCATGATCGAAAACTGGACCGCATGAGTGACAAAATATTGGTTTGGTCCTTGTGTGAAATGTCAGATCGTGGGTGCTTATCGAGTGCTGTGATCACACAATAGAATGAAGACATTCTATTCCTCATTCTTTGACACAAGGGTTTGGTTGCCTTATTAGAAAGACTTTTTTTAAGCAATGCATCTAAGCACAACTGGAAGATAGAAATCGCGTCGCCTACTTGCTGAAAGCACAAATGGAATGGCTTGATCATTTATTGTATGAACTTGCTTCAACATATACAAGGCCGAGCGCTTGTTTGTGGAATTTTGTTATTGTTTTGTTCTTCATAAAAATTAAGGCTAGCATATTTCAGGATGCAAGCACCAGCCAGCATGGATGTGGAGGAAAGGGACGCAGGGAGTAAAAAATACAGCAACAAAGAAAGGTTGTCTAGTTAATGAGAAGAGATTGAGGAGATTAGTAGTGAAAACTAGGATTTAGAAGAATAAAATGGAAATTTTGATAGAAAGCATGATGAAGATGATGATGGTGGAGATTAGGAAGAAGAAAATGATATATTAGTAATTTATGGGGTGTGATTATAAACTTTTAATATTTAAATAATAATAATAATAATAATGGGGTGAACGTGCTAAAGGGGGTGCACATACATTATTTTTAGGGAGCCAATATCACCACTCTCTTAAAAATAGGAATATATATAGAGCAAAGGATAAAAATGGCACAAAAATTTAAGAAATTAATATTTTTGTCACATCTAATTATTTTTAGATTGCTCTTATTATCACCCAGTAAAACAATTTATACATCTAAATATTAAGGATACCTATCTTTAAAATCTAAATTTGTAATGTTTGTTTATACACCCAAAAATGCTCGACCTGTATCTTCTTCGCTCTTATTATAGTTCTTTATTTTTGTTTCACAATCTTTGTAACACCATGAAAAAAGAAAAAGAAAAAGAAAAGAAAAGAAAAACTTTCAACTTTGTATAACGAATTATCATTAAGTCGTAATAATAGAAGCCATCTTCAGAATTCTATTTTATCAATTTTAATAATTTATAACCCAAAATCAATTTATTCAATTTTGCTTTAGATAGTCAATGCAAATTTCAAAAATCCAAGTACATTAGATTTTCACAAACCTGAAGGTTGATCTTTTTACCTCTTAATCCCAAGGTTCCCATCAACCATTGGAAGAAAATACAAACTTGGGAAGGCAATTTTTTATGATGACTATTGACTTGTATATTAATATATCCTTCGTCACCATGACTTTCACAAATTGAAATTAGTTGATAGTACTATGAAGATTAGAACTTTGAGATGTAAAGATAAGTCTATATGTAGGATTATTGGATTACGTTACGTTTTTCTTTCTTCATATATTGCACTTTTTAAGATTTTTGTTGTCATGATGAATTGAATTAAGTGGGTGTCTATTTGTAAGTAATTATGCTTAAAGATAATTTTGTAATAAAATGTTTTACTAAAAAGAGGTGTGCAAATTAATAGTTTTGGGTGGCAATATCAGCACCCTTATTTTTAACTTTCATGGCTGAAATTCTTCTCCGTTCAACAAACTTCCTCCTTCATTCAAAATCTCTCCTCCTTTTTTTTTTCCCATTTCCGAAGAGGAGTTCCTCGTTGCAAACACAAATCTACATTAGGAATTTGTACTAATAATGCTAGAAAAGTATTGTAACTCACACTGGTTTTTTTACTCTAATAACGTCAATTTTCTACATTAATAACACTAGGTTAAAGTGAAGTGATTATTGAAAACACGTATATTCTTTTTTCAAATCATTCATTGAACTAATCTCACCAAGACATTGGCATAACTAATGCCAAGTAAGTGGCGTAATTAGTGAAAATATTTATGTAGTTATTAATGTAATGTAGATTTGCGAGATGAAAGATAAAAAATAAAGAAGACAGAAAAAGAAGAAAAAGAAAGAAGAAGGAAAATAAAATAAAGAAGAAGAAGAAGAAGATGATGATGATGATGATGATGAAAAAGAAAGAAGAATAACAAGGAATAAGAACGAAGAAAAGGAGGAAGATGAGTGATGAGAGTGCTTGATGGAGAAGAGAGAATTTGAAGAGAAGCCATAGAATGAAAAAGAAAGATTCTAATGAAAAACTTGAAGAGGATAATTTTTTTTGTTCAAAGGGCAATTTTGTCTAAAAGAATATCTCTTGGGACTCAAATGTTCAAAACATTGAGAATGGATAAAAATGTTAACTCATTAACCATTTATCTCATCTAGGTTGATCTAGAGCATTACCACTTACTACATGTAAATCATGAACAATGGATAAATTTAATTGGTTGATCAAAAGCAAGATTTGGCTATAAATGAGCAACTTTTACTACATGTAAATCATGATCCTTTTCGTGAATGAGAATTAACACTCTTTTGCTCTCTTGATCCATAATCTTTCTCTTTGTCTCTCTGTCTCTCTGTCTCTCTCTCTCTACACTTCTAAACTTCATAGCTTTTGTTGCTTACTAGTTCAACCTTAAAGTTTACAACATTTGAAAATTAACAGACTTGCAATGTGCCAATGCCAAATATTATATTAAAAAAAATCATAACCATAATTGTGTTGTAACATTCTCCAACTAAGTCTTGACACTTTTGATGGGAAAACATGTATATGCGTGATATGCCCCCTAAAGCAAATAATATAAAACATTATAAAAAAAAAAAAAGAAAAAAAAAAGATGAATCTAATCACACGACCTCAAAATTTACTTGGAAAACCCAAACTAGGGAAAAAGCACAATTGTCAAGACAACAAGAAAAAAAATATCACTATGTAGAAAACTTTTACAACTATATAATCAATACTATCTTTAACCTCAAACCTAATTATAATCAAGCTCTAAACTCAGTTACCAAGCATACCAAGCACATCAAGCCTTGAGCTGACAACTGAGCTCCCTTATTCTAGCTCTAGGTGTCTTTTTACATCACAAAGTAGTTCCAAACCTTTCAGGAAACATTTTTTCTTACTCCCAAAATAATTAGAATTTTATTAGAATAAGAAATTTTGTCATCGGTCTATTTTCGTTGAAAAATGGCATTAACACCTGCTTGAGGTGTGTCTAGCATCATTTTCTAGCACTGTTTGTGGCATTGGATTCCTTTCGAGCTAAGTTTTCCAATGGTATCTTATTCGTCCAAAATAGACATAATTTGGACCACTTTTAAATTAATTAAAGTTTGCCTTAGGAATTCTAGTCACATTCCCTAACAAATTGCTGTTGTCCATCGGTTAACTTTGGAATTTTATATATATGTAGTTCATGAAACCATCTTGACTAGGCAATCATACAAAGTAGTGTTGTGCAAAAATCAAAATGCAATACATACAAGGCTTGAACCAAACTCTATTTACAATGTAACAAATGAAGTGTGAATTTTATTTATAATAGTAAAAAAATCACACGAAACAATATAGTATACAAAAATCACATAAAATTATCTATAAAAAAGCAACAAAAAAAAAAGACAGAAATCAAAATGCCCAACAATCCTCATACTTAAATTTTCAACCCAAAAACAAAAAAAAAAAAAAACACCCCTCTATAGCTCTCATTATATATATGAGAGAGAATGAAAGAAAATAGAATTTTTTTTTACAACTCTGAACTCAGTGCAAGAGAAGAGCAACAAGAGATCCAAACACAGAAGAAACTATCACACCCCAAGAGACTGGCAAAGTGAACCCAGCTCCAGTGTCCATTGTGGGAGTAGTCGCAGTTGACGGAGTAGGAGCGATCACCTGTGCCATAATTCCAGATACAAAGAACAACAATGCCACTATCACTAACATTACAATGTAACTTGTATGCTTTGCCATTTTTTGAGACACCAGAGAGGGGAGGCTGGCTTTAGAATTTGAGGAAACTTTTCAACTTTGATACGTGTGTATTTTGTGGAAGGACACATGAAACTTTATATAGGACTGAAATTGAATAAAAGAAATAAAAAAGAAAAAAAAAAGTTTTGCTGTTATTTTCTGTCGTTTTGATCAAGGGTAGTGGGACCTATAACAGTAAGGTACAGAGTGGGTGGCTTGCCTTGTCATGATGATGCGTTTGACATAGTCTGTGGAGGGGAGGATGATAATTTGCTTTGCATTGCTGTTTGGAATTGATAGTGGCAACAACTGATTCCATGGAATTTTATTTTCAAGTTGTCTGTCTGGCAACTGGTGACTGGTCAGGTGCACTGCATCTATTCTCATTTCGCTGCCAGTTGGGCTCCCGCTTTGACCGGCTAGCTAAATTCAACAAAAATTGCATACTAAGTTACGGTTGTGGTGTCGAATATTATTATAATTAAATTGTGAATTTCATTATTTTTCATAAATTTTGTATTCAATGTCACGCGAAGTTTGAATTCAGAATTTTTATTTGCTAAATACGGTAGTAACTTATAGCCCTGGAATTGGAGAACTAATAGCCCTGCGTGAAAGTCTTTTGTTACCCCCGAGAACTAAAAATCGAAGTTGATGTAATTGAGTTCGCTGCTGTTAACGTAGCTTCTCCTGTAAATTCTTGTAACAGCTCTAGTGGAGAACCCGGTTTACTTGTAGAGGATGTTAAAGCCCTTTCTAGGGAGGTTGATATATATAAGTATCAGGTTATTTTCCGAAATGAGAACCGTTTGACACATAATTTAATCTCCCTAGCTCTGTCCTATGTAGGAGAAATGCTTAATTGGCAATCTGTCGATGTTTCTTATATCTTTCCTGATGCCCTTGATCTAAGAGGGTTTTTGTTAAAATATGATGTTTGGTATTTTTTTTTTTTTTAAAAAAAAAAAGAAAATTACGGTAGTAACAAAAACATATATATTAGATTTGAAATTTTAAAGAATATATTTATGTGTGTTAAAATTTCATCCTTTAATGTGGTGATTTTAGTAGTAATATTTTCATTTCAGGGAGAGTGCTTAATTTCTAAGGTTTGATCGATAAAATCAAAGCTTGTGATTAAATTGAAAATAAATAAATATATAGATGAACAAATTGCAATCTTGAATGTTTTAAACACGATTTATATCAAATTTGCAAAATATTTATTGATATTATTCTAATATAACAAGCTGTAATCCTTTTTTGCCTTTCTCTTTTCTTTTGAACTATGCAAGCTGTAATCTTACACGTTTTGAATTTTATTTGAAAAGGGCTTAAAAAGATCTAAAGTCTATAAACAAAAAGAAAATTATATGATGTATGAGCATATATCAATCCTACTGAAAATGGTGTCTCAACTATCTGTTGAAAAGAAAAGACAAATTGGAAGGATTTCTTCAAAACAAGGCGCCTTTGAAAATTGCAGTTGCCGACGAAAACGGTAATTAAACTAATAATTTTGAATACATGATTGTAAAATAAGGTGATATGTCTCTGATTAGACCGGTCAATAATGTGAAATTAGGTGTGTACCCAAAAGAGGTAGCTGAGGTTGCCTTTTCAGATGTCAAACACCTGAAAGTGGTGTTTTAAAGTAGCGTTCCTTTAACTTGCAAGTTACAACAATACCAATGGTTCATTATGGGCGTCGAGAATGTTCTTTCTAAGCCAAGGAAAAACAATTTTTTTTTTTTTTTTTTTTCAAATGAAGGTATCTACAATCTACATTATTAAGGATTAAATTAATTCAATCCTTATAAGTCAAATTTTGGAGGGAACTCATTTTAATTTGCGTAAAAGGAACCTTCTCAAAGATTTCATATGATGCACACTTATGGTTATTAATAGGGAGCTTTTCACTTTTACCTAAAATCAGAAGGAAAAATTCACTTTTTATCCATTTTATTTTATAGAAATTCGTTTTTAACCTCTGAAAACAAACTATTTTCATATTATACCTAAATTTACTAAACTACCTTTAATAAAAAAAAAACGAGGTTTTTAAATCTACTTAAAAACCGGTGACTTAAAAACCAGTATAGGTTTTCAAGTGAACTTAAAAACTAGTACAACCCATTCATCGTCTTTACGTTGTATCTCATCGAAAATCTCTATTTTTAAGTCAAATTCAATCAAATCCAATTAAATTTAATCTTAAACATCGACACTTAACATCTAAAACACAAAAAAACTAGAAAATTCACAAAAACAAACTCAAAAAATCTCAACAAAACTCAAATAATTAATAAAACAAAGTGAAGTTTCAAAATATTAGAACAAAAATGAAATTTACCCTTAAAAGAAAC
The DNA here is from genome assembly GCA_021234005.1 of Nephelium lappaceum. Taxonomy (NCBI): domain Eukaryota; kingdom Viridiplantae; phylum Streptophyta; class Magnoliopsida; order Sapindales; family Sapindaceae; genus Nephelium; species Nephelium lappaceum. The sequence continues at coordinate 6,877,418 of CM038005.1, forward strand.
TTAAACCAATATTTTTGTTCAATTTTTAATTCTATACTTTCACAATTCTCTTCGAGCTGGATATGTACATTCTACCCAAATGACTCTTATTGATTTCTAAGTTGAATGTTCGTTGAATGTTTTGTAATATCAAAAAGGTGAAAGGAGGTTTGTGGATATGATTTTTTTTTTTTTTTTTAAGTGTACACCTGTGATTTTGGATTTATAGTAGATGGCAAAAAGATAATTAGAGGTTTGGTTTTTTTTTTTTTTTTTTAAGAAAGAGAATAAAGAGTTTTGATAGAGAGAATGTTAAGCGTAAAAGTAAAAATTTGAAGTAAAAGGGAAGCCCTTTCTCATCCAAACTCGTTAATGGCAAACAAAATTTTCTTTAAAAAAAATGACAAACAAATAGGACTCATTATTTTAATGATTTTGCTAAAAAAAAAAAAAAAATAGTAACATTCTCCAACTTCTTCTAAATTTCATTTAACATTATAAGTTAGAAAACACATCATCCCTTAATAATAGTGATTAAACACTTCTCTTGATCCCAACTCTTGTCCTAAAATGTGAGCTAGTTTTCAATTTATTTAAATTTAATCCCCCTCCCCATCATTTTTTTTTTTTTTTTTTAAAAAAAAAAAAAAGAAGTTGGAAACACATCTTGCATCCAAATCACTTTGTACACCGATGGAAATTTATAATAGTATACATGTTTCCTATCTAATTCAAAACAAATAACATCAATTTATGATGAACTCTTAGGAAAATTAGTTTAACTGACTAATTAACTACACCCAACTCCATCCAAAAAAAGCTAAAACAGTTAAAACTTAAAACTAATATTCCAAAAATTGCGTTCCGGAAATCCATGGTGAGAATCAATCAAACCTATCCTACAAGTAAGCACGTCCATCCCCTAAATCATGCAAAACACACCACGTAAAACAACTTCCTCAACTGACTTTAACCATTTTTTCTCCAAAAATAACCTTACTTTTTTACTATATATTGCTCTCCACAACTCTCACTTTTGTCAGACCTGCATTAAATAAAAAAAAATAAAATAAAACCATATCAACGAAAACAAAAAATAAATAAATTTGTATAAACAAATTTGTATTAATTAAAAAACTTTAATTTGATAATCAATCATGGGCTCTGATTCTAATATCCTTTGTTAAGTCGTTAAAGGATGGATATTTACACCCCTGTAAAAATGATTATTATTATTTTTTGAATAAACCCCAGTAAAAATTGTTTATCACATGACTTGAGCGCCTAATATGTCTGCGTAGGCCCAACCGTCTAGAAAGGCTTGATCCAGATACCTATGGTGCCCTGTCAGGATAATGGGCTTTTTGACTTCTTGTGTGTTTTTTTTCTTGGGCTCATATTATTAGTAGTTCAGTACCATCTCGATTCCTTTTTTCATGGTGGCACTCGATTATTGTTTAACAAATTTACGATAATGTCAAGATGACGCTGGCCAGATGCCAATATAACATGGGTTTTATCTGTTATACAGTGTTTCGTTAGATGTGTGTTAGAAATATCTTTAATTTTTTTGTTAAATTGAGCTATTTAAATAAACTAACGTTAGCTGATTTAAAGAGCTGCTCTAGTTCATCTAATTTAAAATATTGGTAATTACACACAGAATAAGATCGGTTAATCATCCTAATTAGAGCACAGCAAGGAAATAGTAATCTGTTACTGAGACTGGAGTTATGTTCAAGGAAAAGTCAGATTAATTGATAATCAGTACCTACAAAGGCTGAACTGGTCAAAGTACGCTAATTCATGAATTACAAGGGACAAAAGGTGCAACTACAAAAATTACTGAAATATTCCCATGGACAGTAAAAGCTCTACATATATATATATATATATATATATTAATGATGGCTATAACTAGCCATCCCTTTCATGTAGCAGCTGATCAATGCCCTCAAAAATGACAGGTTTCGATTGAATTTCAGGATCATTTGCTAGGGTTTGAACAAATTCTTGAAGAACCAAACACTTGCCTTCGGAGTATAACTTCTCTTGAATTATTGGAGAAGCAAGAAGAATTTGGAGCTCCTCTGTGTTAAATGACTCATTTCTTTCCTGCATATACAAATATAATCGAGCATCAATCACCGATTACCAGCCCAAATTGCTAAAAACCATAAAAAATAAACAGGTAATAAAATTCCTTTAAAACAATTATTTTTTTTTTTTTGAAATATTAAAAAAAAAACAAATTATATGCATATAAAGGGAGATATATATATATTTATCAAAATATTAAATTGATATGTTTTATGATCTGTTGAATTTTAATTGGTTAAACTGGATGAAAATTAGGAAATAATTGTAAGAGTGAGAGACAATTAAATGAGTTAATATTGTTGGATTTAATTGAACAAAATTATATAAGTACTGGCCAATTAAAAAATTAATCAAGTGATATAACAACATAATTAACCTGGGTGGAGGCCATGCGTTGAAGAAGACGAGTTTGTGCTTGCAAGAACTTGACATACTTGAAAGCAGCTTGCAGCATTTCAGCAGTGTTCATTCTATGGCCTCCAGGAATAAGCTTGGCAAGCTCCTGTGTCTTCTCTGTTATCTTCCTCCTCCTCTCTCGCGCCGCAATGCTTTGCACTGACAAGCTCATCCCATTTTCCTTCTTCTCCTTCTCACCACGACTAAAACTTGCCGGAACCTGAATCTCCTGAAGCGGTGGAGCAGGAATTTCGGGCAGGAACTCGGGGGCATGCCCGTAAAACATGTTGGGCATAGAGTTTGAGTCGTGGCAGTTTCTTGGACGCTTAGGGCAGTGGCTGCAGGACTGACCAAAATCTTCAAGTGGAGGGAAGATTTCAGGTGAGAGGGAGATCATGTTGTGAGATGGAGAAGAGAAGTAACCTGGGAGGAGGTTGACGTAGCTACTGCTCCTATCTGGGTAGAAAAGCTCATCATCTGAGAAATGAAACCGCGTTGGATCGATGCAACTGGTGTCCGGATACTCCAAAGTAGTGTTGTTGTTGAAACCAAAGTGGGGTTGTGTTGGTTGGAAGCTGAAGCTTGTGTCTGGTTGGAGAAGCTGAAAAGAGTAGTCCCAACAGCAGTTGGAGGAGAAACTACTCAAAGCCATATTTTGACTATATACTACAATCTAAGAAGAAACCAGAGAATAGCTTTAATGATTTAATTTAAAGACATAAGTGAAATAAAACAAAAAAGGAAGACAAAGTTGAATCCAAGTCAAAAAAAAAAAAACAGAAGACAGGAGAGAGATAGATACCTGAGAAGATATTGTCTTGTCCTTGTATTTTGTAGAATTGTAGCAGAAGACACTGTTCAAGTCATTAACTAACCTTATCAAACCACAAAATTAACTAATAGATTTATAGAGAGAGATAGAGAGAGAGAGAGGTGGGAGAAGTGGGAAGTTAGGGTTTTTGAGGGATCCTGAATAACAGTAACTGCATCCCGATTATCAGGAGTTATAAGAGGTACACATGGACGCTGTTGGTTTCAATTAATGGCGGCTGCTGTCAATAATTGTGAATTTACGATTAATATCTTGTTAACCTGCAGTTGCTCTTTGTAATAACACGTTAATTATTGTTTGCCATACAAATTAATACCAGTTATTCTCTACAAACTATTAAAGAATATTAGTCTTACATATAATTATTTTTGAAGTGATTACTCTGTCATAAACTCTATACTTTTCTATGTTCAGCATTAACCTATAATTCTTATTTTTTCAAGAACAATATAAGCTAACCAACAACTATTTTATCAGGTGTTGTTGTAATACAAAACTGTTTATTTTGATTTTACTTGAATTGATATTTAAAATTAATGATGGATTTTATATATGTGAGCGGGATATCTCGTGACAATTAATTTAAAATATAATTTAAAATTTATTCTTGAGTTACTTACCAATTGATAGGTATATGATGCATTTGGTAATACATTCGAGTTCAAATAGAAGGGTTTGTTTGTTGTTTTAACTTAATTTGTTTGAATTGGACTCAATACATCTTTCTTTTTTTTTTTTTTTTAAGTGATCAAATAACTTAAAATTACTTAAAAAAAAAACTTAAAATTAAAAAAAAAAAAGAAATTCTGACTTTAATCACTTAATTATAATTATAGTAGTTTCTTCTATGACTATCATTCTAAAAAATACATATTTTAAATTTTATCTTCATTAATATCCTATAAATTATCATTGTTCATATGTTACTAGTAACTTGAATCTCTATATTTGTGTAGCAATTTTAATGATATATATTTTATAACTTAAAAATTACTTATAACCTACGTAAACTTAATATTTTCTTAAACTATTATTGGTTAAACTAATATATATTTATTATTGTCAATAAAAAAATTAATTTATGTAAAATTAGAAATATATAAATGAATTTGGTTAGGATTTTTTAAATGATTTATGTTACATATATAATTTAAATTAAAAGTACATAAAGATTATTAGTTTTAAGGATACAAACATAAAAGTATTGTTTTTAGATATTTTCCCTTAAAAAAACAAACGATCAATATGTATATTCAGATATTAGAATAAAAAAAAAAAACAAATATATCATATAGATTTTATATTTCAACCACTGTTTAGTATTTAGTAATATTTAAAACTATTCCATCATCAGATAAAAGCAAACAACCCTAACTTTTCCTCTTCTATGCAAATTGATCGTAGCATTTTCGAAGTGTTTTACATTTCATAATTCATGCTCTATATGTTTAGGGTATAACATGGCTGAAAATCCGCCAAAATTCATAAAATAGTTGAATTTTTTATTAGTATATTTGATATATTAATAAATATATCATTTAATTTTAGCAAAAGCCCAAAAATCAAGCAATAGTTAGTAATTACATTATAACGGTGCTATAGAAAACAGTGACATTTATGGATGATATGTTACTATAAACTTACTTTTGGGATATTAAAAGATATATTCAAAATAAAAAATAAAAAAAGGGAATATTGTCATTCTACTTCCTACAATGATCATTATTGTCAAATCACCACCTATTTCAAAAATAATGCCCAAAAAACCTCTTACCGTTAGTGGTTTAAAATCAGATAGTGATTTAGGGTTAAAAATGATAATTCCGTAAGTGGTTACGGGTAAATAGGTAAATTTACTGGGGCTTTAAAAAAAAAAATGTACATACCAGTGTAGTTTAATAGTGAAAAGTACTAATTTAACATGATAATAACTCATTTGAATTGCTCTCACTACAAGTGGATCTATAAAAATGTATATATATGTTTAACTCTTAGTGAGGACCTATTGACAATAAGTGTAGAGAGCAAAATTTTGAATAGCATTAGATCCACTTTTTTTTTTTTTTTTTAAGTGATTACTATGTAATTTGGCACAATGTTAAGATATCTATGGAGACTTGTTGATATTAACACTATATGTGTGGCCCATGCATAAATCTACTCATCGAAGATATCTATTGTCTACTCCCACATGAAAAAGAAGAAAAATCTCTATACATATTGCTAAAATCTCATGACAGAACTCGAACCCTATCATGAATGTAAATAAAAAGTGTATTAATTACTTAAATTATAAGTGGAAACGCAACAATATTATATATACATTTGGTAGAGGTTGTCATCAACCAAAAGAGTTTTTTATTTTTTTTATTTTTTTATTTTAATCATAAAAGCTCCTTTTGATTTTGTTTGTGTCGTTTGGTTATCACTTTAATAAACTTTTTAGACAATTAAAAAATTTGTTTTACATCTATTTGAGGAAACTCAAATTTTAGGCTTCTCTAAATAGATTTGTTAGAGTTTTTTTAAAATATTATTATGTCAAATTATCCTCATAATATATATTTTTAATTAATTACACTTACTCTTTTCAAATAATAAACTTTAATAAACATATTAATCCCTAAATCTTATATGTCTTTTATATTATGTAAAAGCTCTTTTAAAATTAGAAAACCAAAGGATTTATATAATTGAAAGGACTTTTTTAATTGCAACCAAACAGTCTATAATTTTTCTCCAAAACTCTAATAGATATATGCTTCCTAAAAGCTCTATTTAGAGAAGCTTTACTGACAAAGCAACATCTAGTTTTAAATAAGTAATATTTTTATTATTTTTTTGGAACCATATAAATGACTTAAACTTCATTAATTCTTGATTGTATTCATCACATACTTCAACCAAAAGATCAAGTAATTGCACCAGCTAATGTGAAATATGATTTTAGTTTCTAACAACTTGCTATCAGACTATGCACCAAAATTGAGGTGGAAAAAAATAAAATGAAATAAATTCTTGTGATCATAAGTATAACCTGGTTGATAACCATATTCTTTAGTAAAATTGATGCCTCAAATTCAAATTCTCTATCCTCCAACTAAAAAATAAAATGATAAACTCTTTACATTTATTATTAATAAGATTCCAAATTCAAGTCTGGACCCTTACGCCAAATCTTGAAATTGTAATATTTAGTTAAAAAAAAAATACTATATTTTGAGAGTACTTTGATACAAAAGAAATCAAAATTCTATCAAAAGTTATCGAGATGAATCATTACTTTAAATATAAATAAAAGTTTTTTTATGATGATTAAAATATGTTAAGTACTTTAGATATATGTTAATTTATCGTGAATACAAGCAATTGAAACGCTTTAGATATAGTTGAAAGTATCTTTTATGGTCCAAGTAAGGTTTTTTTTTTCCCCTTTAATTAATAATAACATATAAAAAATGGATAATGTTTTTGATAAAAAAAAAAGTAGAACAATTGAACTGCTTCAAATGTTGTTAAAAGTGTTGTGTGTGTGTCTATATATATATATGTGTGTGTGTCTATATATATATATACATACACATATGTAGAGAGAGAGAGAGAGAGAGAGAGAGAATTTCCCGCTGTAGTGGTAAAAATTTAAGCGTGAAGACTAATAATCAATAGTAGCCCAAGGCACTGATGGCACTTATACGCAGGCCCAGAGAAGCATAGCTAATGTCCAGCCCAGAAAGTCCATCCTTACATATGTTGTGGTTTTTATATTATAATTTACATAAAAATTATAAAAATTCATTAATTCTTATGTGCAGTTTACAAAATTATAATTTTAGTGACATCATGATTATACATATTGATACTAGGCTTTTAGCTATGCTTAATTTATTCAACGATATAAAATGTCACCATAATGATAAAAAATTAGTCTCATCAAAACTTTACAATAATGTCACGAAATAATAAGATTAATGTGTAACTTTGACAATGTATATTTAACGACATCATATTTAAATGCATGTCAATTCTATACTTTCACAATTCTCTTCGAGCCAGATATGTACATTCTACCCAAATGACTCTTATTGATTTTAAGTTGAATGTTCGTTGAATGTTTTGTAATATTAAAAAAATGAAAGAAGGTTTGTGGATATGATTTTTTTTTAATTTTTAAGTGTCCACCTGCGATTTTGGATTTATAGTAGATGGCAAAAAGATAATAAGAGATTGTTTTTTTTTTTTTTTTTTTGAAGAAAGAGAATAAAGAGTTTTGATAGAGAGAATGTTAAGCGAAAAAGTAAAAGTTTGAAGTAAAAGGGAAGCCCTTTCTCATCCAAACTCATCAATGGCAAACAAATTTTTCTTAAAAAAAAAGACAAACAAATAGGACTCATTATTTTACTGATTTTGCTAAAAAGAAAAAAAAATAGCAACATTCCCCAACTTCCTCTAAATTTCATTTAACATTATAAGTTAGAAAACACATCGTTCCTTAATAATAGTAATTAAACACTTCTTTTGACCCCAACTTTTGTCCTAAAATGTGAATAGTTTTCAATTTTATTTAAATTTAATCCCCCTTTCCCATCATTTTTTTTTTAAAAAAAAAAAAAAAAAGTTGGAAACACATTTGCATCCAAATCCCTTTGTACGCGATGGAAATTTATAATAGTATACATGTTTCATTCTAATTCAAAACAAATAACATCAATTTATGATGAACTTAGGAAAATTAGTTTAACTTACTAATTAACTACACCCAACTCCATCCAAAAAAAGCTAAAACAGTTAAAACTTAAAACTATATATCCAAAAATTGCGTTCCGGAAATCCATGGTGAGAATCAATCAAACCTATCCTACAAGTAAGCACGTCCATCCCCTAAATCCATGCAAAACACACCACGTAAAACAACTTCCTCAACTGACTTTAACCATTTTTTCTCCAAAAATAACCTTACTTTTTTACTATATATTGCTCTCCACAACTCTCACTTTTGTCAGACCTGCATTAAGAAAAATAATAATAATAATAAAACCAAATCAACGAAAACAAAAAAAAAATAAATAAATAATACATTGTTGCTTCTTCTCCAAGGCAGGTCCAATTTGGTGAGATCCCTTCTATATTCATCATCATGGAAATGAAGAAGATCTCTTGTGCAGTTCTTATCGCAGCCGCCGCCTCGATGAGTGCTGCCATGGCCGCGGAGACCACCACCACCTCTACAGCTCCTGCCCCAGGCCCGACTGGCACCGGGGCCAGCGGGGCCACCGCAACCTTGCCCGTTATTGGGTCCATGGTTGGAGCCTCCCTTGTGTCATTCATTGCCTATTACTTGCAGTAGAGTAGTAGAAGAACGAGGTTAAGGGAGGTTGGTTTTTCTATCAATTAAATTATATTGTTCAAATGTTGCAGGTCTATCCTTGACCTTCTATATTAGATTAATTCATTGTATTAATTCCTTTGTGAATTGTGATACATTGCAATAAAAGATTGCTTGAACGGCTATACATATAAAATACCAATCAGCTTCATTACATGTGTATACTTATACAAAACAATTTTCTCTTCTTATAATCAGATTAATTAAATAATTTATGGTTTTGTTTGTTTCTCATTGTAACATAACATTATGTAATACTTATGTGAGAAATAAAGGATTTTTTTTTTTTTTTTCTGTTTCTCATTCTACATTTTGAAAAATGATAGCTTCCTTAAAGGTACTCTCCGTCCTAGAAGTTTTATATACTAGTTAAACCTTCTAGAAACCAATTTTAAAACTAATTAACTTAGATTCGCATATATTAAGATTGGTCTAACAGTAAACCCTCACATTTACAGCCTCTGGAATTGTAAAAAATATATATATATATATATATATATATATCCACGTGAAGTTTCTGGGTCTTTCAGACAGACTGGTATGCAAATTGCTCTTCTAATGGCTGCAACCATCTGGAATTTGCCTCTTTATCCATAATGCTATCATATTATGAAATAATGAAGATAAATAAATAAATCCAGTTTATTTCATATGAAAGCCAATTTGGAGTTAACAATCTGCAAATTTTGGGTCTTCAGTCAAAGCTTCTGTTCTTCAATCAAACAACACTCTGGCAGAAATTACACATTTAGCATCATGGTACTTTTATCTCACAAAAATTGAATAAATTAATGGAAACACCCAACGAAAAATTAGGTTCCTTCATTGAATTTTTGAGCAGACATGAGGCTTTTGGTCAACCAAATTGCTGTTTCTCTAGATGAGACAGCTTCTTCACCAAAAGGCTTCAGCACACCAGCCAGCTCATCCAGTTTATCCTGTTTAAGGAGCCGTGCACATAGCTCCAGTAGAGACTCCAAAGCATCTGCTCTTTGCTGGCTCGGATTCTCCCACTCGCTCCTGGTTTCATCGCCACCCATCGCAGTGAGTGTACTTAGTAATGAGATGTCACTTGGTGTCAGATTCATTACTTGGGCATCATCCTTCTCTGTTTGGATGGAGAAACTGATATTATCTGATTTCTTTTGTACTTCACCTTTACAAGGAAGTACATCATTGCTTGCAGATGACATGTTCTCTATGTGAGCATCTTCGTTATGTCCATTCTGGCCTTCTGTTTTTGGTAAACAACCTCCAGGTGCTACATCAGGTTCATATACAGCTGATGATGTGCTTTTATCATCGGGAGACTCGTTGTTATTGGTGCAGCCTACACTGGTCATTGTCAATTTTGTGCTATCCTCTGGAGCAGCACCCTCTCCCACTATTTTAGCTTCTTCAGCAACCTGCTCACTACAAATTGGTTCTGAACCATTTGTTCTTGAAGTCTTGACATCAACCTCCTCTGAATGTGGAACATGTGCAGCAGCAGGCTCTTCATGTACTTTAGGCTGAGAATTTGGTGTGCCATATGAGGTTAACTCAACGTCATTGCTGTCCTTTTGAGTTATGTCACTAAGGTCGCCCTGCTTGTCTCCACTGCTAACACTTACCTCAGTTTCAGTGGACCCGTCTTTAGAATCATCGACAGAGTTGGATGTTTCCATAGTGTAGCTAGTAGGGTCAACCTTCTCGGTCTCAAGGTTATCTTCTGCACTAGTAGTGGAAGTTAGTTTGTCATTGTGGTTTAAATTGTTTGGCTGGGCATCAGTATTTCTCTCAAATGGTTGATCATTTTCCAACACGATTGGCAATATCAACTCTTTGTATCCCTTGTGTTTGCCACTACCTAGTTTGCTAGCTGGTGACTTTCTTGGTGATTTTTCTTTCAAATTGTTTGTGGGCTTTACTGGAAGATAAACAGCAGATGCGTTTCGGCACCGAAGGAGATATGGCTGTAAATGTGGATGCCTTAACAGCTCTGAAGCCTAACATTTCATAAGTGCGAAGATATTAGTATAGATATAGCATTTAAATTGCCCAGATATGAAATCAGTGTCACTAAAACTCACCGTTGGTCTGTGTTCTGGGTTCTTCCTTAGCATGCTTTTAATAATTTGCTTCCTGTGCAACGACATCGTCTCATTAGATAAACATATTGACATTATAAGATAAATCAAATAAGATACTCTTCAGTGATATGTCTCTCTCCACGTAGGATCCAGCTACCTGGACTGACATGTGAGAACCATACCTACACTATATAGAAAGAAAATGGCACAATCCAATCCAATCAAACAAACATGTTGTGTTATATGTGATATTGGTCCTTGAGAAACTGAGAATGCTCAAGATAGGATTGGAGAAGACACTTACAGTGTGGAGGAATACACAATTGGAAGTGGGGAAATGGAGCATCTGTTTATTTTGTTGATGAGTGCAGCCATATCCTGTTGAGTTCTTAATATATATGTTTTATTATAATATTTCACAGAAGTAAATTATAAACATTTTACTAGTAACTAGAAGTTAATATTATGCATCTTTCCCAAGCTAAAACTTACCGGAGCTCTAAACGCTGGTTGATGTGCAGCAATTTCAAACATACAGCAACCTGTACAATAGAAAGAGCTATATTTAATAGAGACTATAAACTTGATTTCAGTAAACTCAGAACCATACATTTGGATTTCTTACCAAGCGACCATATATCAGATTTGTAGCCATAAGGTATATCAGCTAGGAGCTCAGGACACATGTAGTTGGGGGTGCCAACAACCTATATAAGATACAAAATGGCATTAAAATCATCTGATAGCTATCAGTTTTTTCACACAACCTTTTAAACAAATGAAACCAAGAAATATTACATGGGTATGCATAACAAGTAATAGTATTTAGTGCATTTTATAAGGAGAAAATGCCAAATGCATTTTATATGATATTTTCAGTATGAGACCTAAAAGCAATTTGGGAACAAAAGCTCAACAGAATCATAAGAGTTTTGAGGAAATTTACAATAGGTAATACAGTTTTGATCGACATATTGAAACAACGTGGAAACAATGTACTGGCAGCAAGTGAGCATTCATACCGAGGAAGTAAGTTCTTCTGTATTGAGTAGCTTTGCAAGTCCAAAGTCGCCTGTACATTTCATACAACATGTGTAATTCTTAGGAAGCGTTATGAAGAAGCTAAACCTGATGCAGAACAAAAACCCTTCTCTAATAGATATACTTTTCCCTCCGTACCTAGCCGGATGTCATTCTCCTTTGTAAGGAATATATTGGAGCACTGTAATAAACAAAATTGCTTAAGAAACATGTAGTCACTCATATACAATATTATGGATGAATATAGACGTCATGACTAAATATTTATTAAGCAAATATTTGGCCTAAGCTGACTAAAGCTCCAAAGGAAGGAATAACAACGAGGACACATGTACAAGCCACCAAGGAGAGACTTCTAAGAGCAAAGATGACAGCAACAATACCAGTCCTACCTTGGCTGGAATCGACCCAGAAAGTGTCCATGGGACCCCATGCCATGCAGTAACCTCTATTTTAGGAACGAAGGACCAGTAGCACACGCAATAATCCTTCCCTCTAGTAGTCGTGGACTTGGGGTCCCCATGTGCCTAAGGAAATAATAAAGTTATCATCTAACCAAGACCGACAACAACGATGTTCAAACTTAGATCCACCTGTCTTGCATAGCAACCTAGCACATTTTGGCTGACTGTGTAAGTCTCCTAAGTCTTAGATGACACAAGAAGGTCAGAGTATAGAGAGTCAACCCCCAAAGGATGAAGGAGGAGAGAATAAATGGTTATAAAAATGTAAAAATGTGTTGTGTGTGGTCAGAATGAGTGAATGAGAGAGAATAATATTTTCCATGTGGGTGTTTCTGGTTGGCTGTACACGGTAGATGTCCATGTTGGCTGCGTAGGATAGGCAGTTCTGAATCTGAAGGACTTTCACATCGGTGTTTCTGGTAACATGGCGATTTTATTATTTCATTAGGCAGGTGGGACCACAGCTGTGTATGAGAAAGATCATTGTGTGTGATAGTGTTTTCCTAGAATAGTGGTTACCACAAGTGTCTACAGCCTGTAGACACTTCCTAGGCCAATCTCAAATATGGCAGGATGGTTATTGTTGATCATCCCTTTCTTCTAGTCTGGGTAGCTTATGTATGTCTCCTCAAGTATTTTTCTTTTTCTTTTTTTTTTTTTTTCCTGGAAATCAATTCAGCTTGGGCTAACAGCTTTGGAATAATTTATGCATAATAATAGGCATACCTTAAGATCTCTGTGAAGAACACGGTTCGAGTGCAGGTAGTCCACTGCTAGCAACAACTGGGTCAGCCATTTGCAGATTTTCTGTGGAGCAAGAAAGAATAAAATAAGGGTGAGTGAATGTTACTTCATCCAGGTGTATATATATGATTGATTCCATGAAATCTTGAGGATTACCTCCTCAGGAAAAAATGTTCCTCTGGCCTTCTTTATAATTTCAGCCCTGAGATAAAAGAATATTTTAGTTTCTGGTTCAGTCATCTAAAAACTAGCAATCCTTTTGAGCTATAATTTACCTTATTAAAACATGAAGACCCTAGTTAATAATAATCTTACTCGAAAACTGTATGGACAGAGAAATTTGTATTCTTATGTAATGTACTCTGATAAAAGATGACAAAATCTGAACATAAACAGGTTCAGCTTTTGAATGGTTTGTGAGTTGTGCAGGTGGAGAAATTTATATGAATAGTATAGCTTCCAATTGTTAAGGAGATTCACAACTCTTACAAGAACAGAATGATGATTGTAGCTATATTCCAGAGCAACAAGTTCAACAAAAAACATGACCTGTAAGAATTCATCTTGATATAAATGCAAACAAAAACATTGACATTCTATTCCAATTTCCTCTAAAGTTGACTTTTCCTTTCTGCTAAGATTTTATTCAAGGGATTACACCAACTGCCATATGCCAATCTTTCTTCACTTAAGCTAGTTAGCAAATGCAACAAGGTAGTAACTTACATGTCTCCTCCTTCGCAGTAGCAAGTTACAATACAGACACAGTTTCCCTGAGACACATGGAAAGACGCAAACATTTTATTATAAAGTCAGCACAGTTGTCTCAATAGAAACAAACAGTTTTTATCATTTTAGACTTGTATCTATGAAAATCGGAAAACAAAAATTTGGCATCTATACCATACCTTGTCCACCCAAGCATCTTTGTACTCCACAATATATGGATTATTCAATTTGGAAATCAGTTCCATCTGCAACAAAAAGGGATATAAATGGACTTCAACATGAGTTACAAGCATATTTTTAAAAGGAAAATTACTTTTTAAGAGAATTGAAAATTATAAAGCCACTTAAGCTGCATGTTTAAGAGGCTCTCTATTGAAAATATATTCTTAAACTTGACGGGAAAACTAGATAGGAAAAGGGTACAATTTTAAAACCGAAAATATTGAAAAGTATTAGGATGAGCAAATTGTTATCAACCATCAGACCCAAAAGCTTAGCCGAGAGGAAAAAACCAACTAATGCCATATGGCTTTCTAACAAAACGTCTCACGTGCCAAACCGACTTATTTGGCACATGCATTAAGCCCATATATAAACACACAATAAATTCATATATCAAAAATCACAAGGGGGGGAATCAAACCTAGAACTCTAGGGACAAACCAAGCTCTAATATCATGTTAAGAACCATCAAACCTAAAAACTTAAGCCGACAGGAAATGGGCTAACTATTGATATAGGACCTATTAACACAAATAAATTCTTTTACTTCTCCTAGAAGGTTAAAATTGTGCTATATAATAGACGGTAACGTTTTAAAATTAATTCACAATTGTAGGTTTCATTATGAATTTGTTAGAACTTTGTTCATTTTGCACAGTTGATCACGATCCTGATGCATGCTTGTCTGTTATAGCAGAGCTGAAGGGATGTAAACAAAGCAGAAGCACAATTCAATATATGCAATTCTAGTAAAAAAAACAAAAAATAAGTGATGGGAAATATATGCAATTCTAGTAATAATTTAGAAGTTACTAAAAGATAAATATCAACAGGCATCAGAAAAAATATGGTAAAAGCACTAAGAGACTGAGTGACTAAAAGAAAGTAGTAACTATCTGCTATATAGAGAAGAGCTGTCTGGCATTTTCACATGACCATATTTGTTTTTGGCGAACATAGTGTAGGTCTACAGGAGGACATCCGGGACCTGTAACTTTCATTTGATCATACCAGTTTCAAGGAAATTTTGTCTAATCACTTTATTAGAATGGTTGAAAAAGAGTATGCAAAATGAAAAATAGAAAATGAAATTACATTTCTGAAATCTAAGAATATTGATTTTATAATTCAAAATAATTTTTCAAGTCAATGGTGTTGATCATTAGTACAAATATTCAACATTCTTTCTTGTGTTAATTCATGAATTCCACGAATCTTTTCTTCTCCAAATACTTTAGAAACGCCCTTATGATGTTTCAAAATTTCTACTATTTTAAAGCTGTATTCATGGTTTTATAAACAGTTTTCCGGACATGTATAACAATTGTTTGTGAATCACACGTATTGTATTGGTATCATTAATTTTACAAACCGTACGTACAATAACTGTTTGTTGCAATAGTTTATACTAGTGTATCTGTGTATAATAACAAACCTTTCTGAAAATTTAACAAGAAGACAATGATGAGGATATTCATATAAACAACAAATAAAATTTTAAATATAATTGTTTAATAGTCTTTTCTCACTAATAGATCTCCTAGCTTTCTCCTCTCCACTTAATAAATGACCAACTTTAATCTAAATTTGCATTTTCAAGTTTCAACCATCGCCCCTCATGTGTACTCCCCTTTTTAATTTATCCAGTTCTATTGTTTATTTATTCATTTATTACACTTGATCTTTCCCCACTACACAACCTAGTTTTGAAGGTAGCCATCAGCTCATTTATAATACAATAATAATAAATAAATAAGAAGGAACCATGCTTCAGTCATGTTTTCACATTAGGCAGGTATGGAAAATGAGGATGTTCAGACAAGCAAGTGAACAAAAATTGAGGTAAGTCCAGATATTTTATCCAACTTTCAATTTGAGAACAAGGAATACAAAAAAAGTTTTCATATATAAATCCTACAAACTGGCGTATCGAAAGTAATTTGAGAAAAAATTCACATACTTATAGTAACAAGGACAACCCGAAAACCAACCAGTCACTGGGTACAAGACTTAAGTATTTCCAAGTTTATAGTTCTTCCCCAGCTCTCCCCTTAACTACAAGTCCACCCATGGAGTTGTATTTTGTAATATTATATCTAAGTTGTTTCCCAAAACTACAATTTATCTTAATTTTCACAAATTGTTTTTTGGATCAAGGACCAAACTTGCCCTGCATACATTTGGTAGTTGCGAGGACGAAAAAAACCAAAAAGTAAGCCAAAAGCAACGTGAGTGAACCCCAATTCCTATTAGAATCTAGTGAAAAATTAGAAAAACAAACAATAATAACAAGGAAGAAAGTGACCTCTTGATGTGCTGTACGCTTGAACTTCTCAGTTTGCTTGGCCAAGCGAATCTTTTTGAGGACATACCTAACAACATTAAGATAATCAACAACCATACAAAGTCAATCATCATCACTACCAGACACCAAGTCGTGCCGACACTAACTATTCATTTTCATCAAAACCACTACTTGTGCTTCCATTGCAAAACATAAAAACACTGTTTCACAACACACATCAAAAAATAAAATCTTGACAAGTTGGAAGCAGAATTACTTACTTTTTTCTCTCAATTTTATGTAGAACAAGAAAAGCAGCACCGAATGCCCCTCTTCCAATCTGCTCAATCACTTCATAATCCTCCATCTTGGACTTGGTATCGCCATTTTCAGCTTCCATCAGGACCTTCAAAAACATGAAAAAGACAGTGAACCCACTTGCAGAAGCAGATCAATTTTAGTTTTATCTACTGAATTAATGAAAAAAACAAGACAAGTTGTAATCTTTTGTAAGGATTTATGCAAACCTGTACCAGTTTTGAGAAACCAAAAACAAAAGGGAAAATTGGTTCTTGTTTTCTAGAGAGAATTGAAGTTGTAAAACACAATGATCTTGTAGAAGTAAAGAGACATAAAAAGTTGAGTAAAGCTGCAATACACAATTATGGTTTCATTTACACTTCAACATATGAGAGAGAGTGAGAGAGAGAGAGAGAGAGAGAGATAAAGCAACTTAGCACTAATAAGATAATTAGAAAGTTGATGACTTACCAAAAAGAAAGAGAGAGACTCACAAAGAGTCTACAGTGAGAGATAGAGAGGCAGTGAAGGAAGGACAAGTCAAGTAAAGCGACAAAGCACAAATATATATATATATATATATATATAATGTATGGTGACTGGTGAGAGGTATAGAATAGCAAGGAAAAAGGCAAGGGGGTTTGCTTGCATTAACAGATTCAAGGGAGAGCATCCATTCATTTCATTATTTACATAGGAGAGAATGTTTCCCAGTAAGCAGTTGTGATGTCACCATCCTTATAATATTAATGGATTTATGTAAAAATCTCAATCAGGGGTTTTTGGATATGAGCTTGGTATCACAAAGTTTGAAGCTTTGCGGTTGGCCATCAATTAGTGTAAGGTTAGTTGGGTTGGCTTATACTTTCTAACAGACCAAAAGAATTTCCATTATATGCTTCTTTGGTTGTAATCATGATTTTTGTAATATAAAATTTGGCGGGCTGGAATCATCTTGTGAACTCATTGCAATTAAAGGTAGTTGAATTAATGTGCTTCACTAATAAGAGAATAATATATCATATACAAGCTTATCAAAATCCCTATGCTTGCATTTATCTGACTTATTTTTGACTGTACTGATACCAAAAATCAAACTTTTATCAAGCAAAGAAGTCTCTATGGGACAAATCTAATATGTTATCACTAGCTATATTTTCGTCAAAATAAATATCAACCATTGTGGTAGTTAAGGTAAATAACAAACTGAATTTCGAATATAAATCCGAAGGCAATAATTTATGTTTAATCTAACATACAACATACAGATGATCTGTTTTATTCTATGTATAAAGATTTTTGAGGTTATTATATTGCTTAATCAAAAGAGGGAGCAGATCGCTAGATAATAAAAATTAATAAAAGAAAAAAGTGCTATCTTTGCTTTTGTGCTAAATCATGAGGTATAATGTCATTATAGTTGATGATGATTCTTTTGATCTAGATAGACCAGGCTCTCTCAGTCTTAGTTTATTGGTAATATGGCACACTCATTACAACCATGAAATGAAAATGATATTAACGTAATGATAACAAAAAACCAAAAAAATATGCTTGGCAGGAACGTGAAAGCAAATTTCCAATGAGAAAACGATTTATCACTGCGATTTGCACTACCTAAATAAACATAAATGCATGATCCAGACACTACAATTTAAGAGTAGCTACAAATGGTCGTGGTAGGTTAATCCAATATACACGCCCACTTCTCCACTAGCCTAGAAAAGGCTAGTAGGGAGGGAGACCAATAGGTCCCTTCACTCTGATTTCAATTGAAATCTTGTCCTTTACAAGGAACTTTCTCTTGTGCAGGCCCTAGTTTAAGTTTGTCAGGTTATGCATCAATACCAACACAAGAAGACCTTGCTCAGATGACCATGCATATCTTGAGAACTCTTTCGTTGTTTTGGAATGAAGTTGGACTTGAAAAATTGGTGTTCTTTAAGACAACTTTCCCATATTTCCAAGCTGGGTCAACCAAACAGAAAATAGAGGCAATGAAAGTAAATGTAGAGACAATTTGTTAAAACCTGTCCTATCCAACTTCCACCCTAATTGATAAGTCCACATGTTTAGGTAGGAATTTGGAAAAAACAGAAAGCCTTCCAAAAGTCTATTAACAAGTAGAAATGCTACATAGTCAAACTCAACCATTTCCTGTCATATTAGAAACACTGTGCTCACCTAGTCCAAACATTTTTCCTCGAGTTCACACCTCCTAAAGGGAATAAAGGGATTCACCTCATTTGTTTGCTTGCCTTAGCCAGACAATTTCAGAAACATTTCTGATATTTAGTAAATGTAATGCGAAGGTCCCTTGTTGGCTAAAAGCCTAAGAGCATGAATTACCCAAGTCGGTATTCATACAAAGAAATGACTTTTTGAGAAAAGTGGAGTGCCCACTATGCGTGAACACTCTCTCCCTGACTTCTTTGGAAGTAGAAATCCAAACCATACTTATGAATACCATATAAACCTGATCTCGGTATAAACCTGAACAGTGTCAGATTATCAAAAAGTAAAAAAATAAAAAAACGACATTTTACTAGTCAGTGTTCTTTCTAATTTGCAACTTTTGGGAATGTAAATAACCAAGTAAAAGCATCAGTACCAGTTTACATAGCGCTGACAGAATCAAAATTTGTACACTAAAATCAAGTCCTATTGCAAACTTCCATCAAGTAAATTTACTTCGGCTTTGATTTTTTTGAGGCCCTACGGTTTTCGATTCTCTTCTGTGCAGCCTCAAATTCTTCGTCAGTGGGTTCTGAATTTGCACCAGCACCAGCGTATTTAGTCACCAGTGAAGAGAACATGGAATCAAACCGGTCTTTCCTTTCACTTCGGCGTTGAGATATAATTGCATAGAGATTTGATTCTGATTGTTTATCTGATCTGCAAGATGAAAAATCCAAGATAATTCATTTTCACATTATAAATGAGTTCGACATCAAAATACCGTACAAAAATGATGCAAAAGACCACAGCACCAAAAACTCACTTTGCCTTCCTCTTTAAAGGACTGGTTGGTGGTTGGGTTTCAGATACTTGTTTTGCCCATTTCTGATAGGCTTTCGTTGCTTTAATTTCCCCTACACAAGTGAAACAGAGAGAAACATTAGTGTTGTACATCATGTTAAAAAATATGAGACCATTGAGAACATTATATTATCTGAAAAATTTAAATCACTAAGGTGAGACTCTAAAACTGTTGAAAGCAACCAATAGGATGTTGGTTGTCCACTTCTAAGTTGAAAACTAAGTAACAAGCTCAGAAGTAAACTCTTTTCTAAAACGTCTAAAACAGTAAAAATTCATCGGCCAAAGTTCTACCTGCAGCTATTGCCTCATCAAGTATATCCTTGAAACGGTGTGAATCAAGTTTAGGATCCGAACAAAGCATTGAGCAGAAAAGCCTGTGCAAGAGAATTTAAAATCATCAAACCAATAAATGAAAAGGAGAGATGAGGAACACATTGCTCTTTTTACCTCTTCATATTCCCCTTGAACTCCTTATACAGATCAATCAAATCTTTCTTCTCAGAATCAGATCCCCTGTAGTTTGCTTCAAACTCTTCAATATCAGCTTCGGTAACCTGGATCCAATATATCCTTTGTTAACTAAACAGAATGGAAAACAAGAATAATATATGGTGTTACCAAAAATGTAAAGAGAAAAGAAATGTAACCTTTTTGTACATAGCTCCAAAAAACTCCTTCAAATTTTGAACAACATCCCCTGCAAGATCCTGCTTATCAAAAACGACAAACACGGAACACACAAAAACCTGATAATTAAAAAAAATTGTCCTCAAATTTCCAAGAAAATTAATTTAAAAAGCAAGCTCCAAAACAAGTAGCCTTCCAATTACAAAGGTTAAGAGTCAAGAAATAGCATCATTAAATCAAAACAAAACCCTCACTTGATTTCAACACTCAGTGTAATAGTTAATGTTATGCAATTGAGACACAAATAACCAAGTATAAAAAGGAAAAACAACATAAAGAATTATAATGATTCAAGGGTGCGTCTACATCCATTGTCGTATGGCTGAAAATTCAACTTAACTTCAATAGAATTACAACAGTTATTCATATCAAACCTAATCTTAAAGTACCCTTATCGGCCGGTCCACTCCATCAACTAACCCCACATGTTACACATACATAAATATGAGCCATATAATCAACAGTTACGAATGCAATTCTGTTCTAAAGATAAAAGCCTTGAGATGGTATATAGTAAATGGAGAATCATTTATCACCATGGACTTCATTATCCAACAAAACATTGATAAAGAAAAGGCGTTGTAAGCACTTACAGCATCATCAACACAACCAGTCTGATCATAAACTGCCCGTTTTTCCTCATCACCAAGAACTGATATGACTTTTTGCAGTTGCTGAAACTTCCCCTTAGCTTCCTGTAAAAAATAACAAGACAGGGTATATATAAACACACACACACAGGCTGGACAACCGCAAGTCAATAACTAATAATTGAACATCATGTGTACCTCATCACCAGGATTTTTATCAGGATGGAGTCGCAACGCCAACTTATAATACGCTCTCTTTATCTCCTGTTGAGATGCTGTCCTTTCAACACCAAGAACCTACACACACAACAACTTCATTAGTTGCTTTTATCTACTCCAAGTAACCATAAAGAAGGAGGAGGAGGAGGAGGGTGATACCTCGTAGAGGCTCATCTCGTTGGAGGAAGACTGACCGGGATCCTCCTGATTTGGTTCCTCCTCTTGGTCTTCATGTGAAACCCTAGTTTTCTTCTTCTTTCCCATTTTTTGGTGTTGGAAAGTAGAGATGAGGGAATCAAGAGGGTTGGGTTTTGTGATTGTATATATAGTAGTCCCTCTTTAATTTTAATGTTTTGGATTCGGCCTCCCATTTATTCCCGCCATTTCGGGCCGTTTCCCGCCGGGATGATCACCCGTGTCAGCGCCACTGCTTTTACATGATTTCATCACTACCGTCCATCTTGTCACGCAGTTGAATGTATAACACCTTTTAGCCGTTCATCCGGATTGTCCAGCCGATGTGTGGAATGATTTGTACCGGTGGCTCCCACTGGGCAGACCCCCTTCTCTATTCTCTGCACAAACAAATTTTATATTTAAAAGGAAAACTTTCATTTTTATCCCCTGGGGATTTGAAATGAATCAGGACTTTCATTGTCTATCCAAAATAACTCTTATCTTCTCTAAATTTTCAAAACATATCAAAATATTCTTCCTCATCAATCAATTGATTGTTAAAAACGGATAAAAAGTGTAAAAGGATTTATTTACCCTTAATTGTGGTTAGAGTCAAACATATTATAATGTAATTTGATTAAAATGCCCCTAAAGTATATCTTATTTTAAATTACTATGTCTATATTATTATTAACCAACCCAATTCTTGAAATATATAATATAAAACTATTAAATTAATTAAAATTAATTTAAATTAATTTAAAAATTAAGCATTGATCTAGGTTAAAGTTGAATCTAGATGATGAACTGGGTTCGAAACCCTTAGAACCAGGTCATGCCTGTAAAACTAGTGGTTTTGATTTTGTGTGTTTTTGTTTGTTTGTTTGATTTTGAGTGGTTCCTCTCCATCACACGATGGAGCTCTATAAAGCGATGGAGGAAGCTGGAGATAAAGGTCTTTAGTGATGGACGGCCAGTGGAGATCTATTTGGCTCTTTATCAACATTGATGGAGATGAAAGTGCAATCAATCTCCCCATCACTGTCCATCCATATTGATAGATAGTGAAAATCCAATCTAGATATCTATATATTTTTTAAGGTTTCTTTTTTAATTTATTACATGTTTATTTTTTTAATTTAATTTAGACTAAACACATGTCGCAATCATAGCTCTCTTCGGGAAATGTAAAACGTACCCTTCCTATCCAAACTTTTTGTCATTTTTTACCATCGGTTTATTAACAAAAAGCTTTTTTAAGTGTTTTCAAAACATCAATGACAAAAACAAAATTTTCCTTATTTCAAAGGAATAAATTCTAGAGCAAATTTCATTTCATCTCTTATCATATGAATTTTACTAACTTATTAATTAATTGGGTAAAGTTAACCATCAATAACAACTTTTGAATTGATTGTAAATGTGGTTTTTAAAAAATATCAGGAATATTATTAATGGATAATTTTATCGAACTAGTAAGGTAATAAAACCCCTTATCATATATGAGTCTTTTGATAAGGCGATGGAGAGCTTGTGCTTCCTACCACAAGGCTTGTTGGTAGGAGAATCAATAACCATCCGTAGATTTAGATCCCAATTTTTTTTATTTTTCTTCTTCTTTTTAAAAGAAAATGGTTATTGTTTTTTAGTAATGGTCTCTACTTTCCACCATTGGATGGATGATGATGATCAACGTTTTATTTTTAATTTGTTTAACTCTTCAAGCAGAGATTAATTATTTTTTTATTATTTTTATTAAATTTTTTAATAATAATATTTATTTATTTAAATTAAAGATAATTTCATCTATTGCTGTTCTTTTAAAGTTAAACTTGAAGTGAGGGAGGAAGTCATTGACTCATTGTATCATTTTTTAAAGATTTATTCCAGGTTTTTTTTTTTTAATTTTTTGAAATAAGATTTATTCCAGTTATAGAACTTCTATTTTACTCTTATTTTAATGATATCCGGTAAGAAAATTTAAAATCCTTAAAATTTTCCAAAAAAGTAAAAAGAAAGTAATAAGAAAGGTGCAGCCCAAGTTTCAAAAAAAAAAAAAAGAGGAAAGAAAGGTGCAGCCCAGCCCAGCCCAATCTGTACCGCAGTAGTGGAGAGCCATACAATCCTTCTCAGCCACGTAATCAAAAGGGGTAAATAAGTGGGCTAATTGAGGGCAGAGTGTTAAGCATCACCGACTCTGTGGAAAGCGTTCGTTGGCAGAGAAAAAGTGGAGTCTTATATAAACTCATGCCATAAGTGTTTTTCCAAAAAAAAGAAAAATTAATAACAACAACAATAATAAACCAAATAAATATATTTAAATAAAAAAGAAAAAAAAAAATCTCTCTCTCTCTCTCCCGGTTCTCTGGTTGTAACTCGATTCTCTCTTCGATCAAGGTAACGCCTTCCTTTCTTCGTTTTTTGATCGAAATTTTCAATTTCGTTTACTGATTTTTAGGGCTTTTTTGACAGGAAAAAAGAAAAAAGAAAAACCTAATTCGATTTTTTTCATCAAGATCGGAGAGATTAAAACAGGTGAGCGGTTTCATTATTTATCTATTTATTTTGTTTGATTGAATATATCAACATTTGTTGTTACGATGAATTTTTTCCTCTATAATTTTGACGGTCTCGGTTTAGTTTTCCTTTCGGTGTTTCGAGATTGAGAATTTTAGGTCATCATTTTGTTAGTGTTGTGTACATATTTGAGACCTTTAGTTGTTGATTTTGGTTCATGTCAAGTGATGAATAATTGTATTTTTGTATAGGCTTGCTATGGACTAACTTGGGTGAGTCATGGAAGTGATGACTATGTTTTGTGTTTCAGATTTTGTTAGAAATGTATTGTTTTAATGAGAAAAAGTTGTGCAGATTGGTTGAATCCACAGAGATTGTCTTTTTATGAATTCTGAGTTGTCTCGCAGTGTCACTGGGGTATTTATGAATTCAATTACTGTTATGCATACTGTTTTCTTATGTTTCTTTTACTTGTTATTAGTGTATTAGCAATCTGAGTCATGTGGGTCTATCCGCTTTGTGTTGGGTATTGTTCAGCGCTTATGACTTGCTTACTGCCAAGTCTTTGAGCAAGTTGATTCTCCTAAATTCTCATTTTACTCCGGTTTTATATCTCATGGTTTGGGGACAGTATAGAGCGGTTACCTAAATTTTCTTGACCTACAATCTACTTTGAGCTATAATTATAAATAGACATGTTATTTCATGGTGTTGAGTTAAAGTTGGCTTCCTCAAATTGACCGCATTTTTTTTGTCTCTCCCTTTTTTTATAAACTTCTTCTTGTGCACTTGATCGATTTGAATGTGAGTTTTGATGCAGTTCTGCATGCATAATTGAGTTGGTGTTTTTGTTTGCTTGTATTTGATTGATATCTGCTTAGTGGGTGAATTGTTTGTGGGTTTAGTTGTATATTGGTGTAGATGGTGAATTGATTTTCTGGCAGGAGATTAGAACAGATGGAATCACATGATGAGACTGGATGCCAAGCTCCAGAAGGTCCTATTCTTTGCATCAACAACTGTGGCTTCTTTGGAAGTGCTGCAACCATGAACATGTGTTCCAAGTGCCACAAGGCCATGATCCTTAAGCAGGAACAGGCCCAACTTGCAGCATCATCTATTGGAAGCATTGTGAATGGCAGCTCTAGTGGAAATGGAAAGGAACCTGCTGTTGCTGGTCTCATGAATGTAAAATTTGAAAAAGCGGAGTCCTAAATTCTTCTCCAAAGGAACATCCAGTGATTCATCCCCTACCAAGTTTGAGTTCAAGGCAAAGGAGGGCCCTAGCAGGTGTACAACTTGCCAAAAGCGTGTTGGTTTAACAGGTTTTAATTGCAGGTGTGGGAACCTCTTCTGTGCAGTTCACCGATACTCTGACAAGCATGACTGTCCTTTTGATTACCGGACCGCTGCCCGCGAAGCGAATTGCAAAAGCGAACCCTGTTGTCAAGGCAGATAAGCTTGATAAAATCTAAGAGCCTTGAACTGAAGTGAAGCTTTATGTAACGAATATGATGCTTTGCTTTTTATGCATGCGTCTTCATATAAGTTGGCTGCTAGTCTTGTTAGGTGTCCTTTATTGATATAAACGCCTCACTGCTTCAGGTCATGCTTTTGAGGACATCATTGCAGTTGTAATCCTTGTTGATTGGCAAGGAATCCTTTGTTGGCTCCGGTGTGTAAGTTCTTATTTGTGCTGGTTTGATGGACATCTTTGTGGTTACTTTGTAATATTGCTTTCTTGTTGGTATGCATTTCTTTCTTGCAGTAAATGGAAATTGGAAAAATGGTATTTGTCGCACTCTGTTCATCTTTCCAACTATTCTTCTTCCGTCGAAGTTTTGAACTTGCTCTATCAGTTGATGTTCTGTTTTTACACTTATTGACTGCTGCTCTGCATAGATCTGGATCCATGCTGTCTGCAATCAATTATTTTTTTTTCCTCGTATCATTTTCGCCCACCATTGCTTTTGGTAATATATTTTCTGTTAAACTTGGGAGTTAATGATGCATGACCATTGCATTCATTGGTTCCACTCGATCACTAATCATGATTTGATTGATGTTTTCTTCATTATGCATCATGTGTTATCCAGAAGGACAATTCAATGCCCTTTGCAGTATCTTGCACTAAATGGTATGTAAACTGTAGTATAGTGAGGGAACGTGTTGGTACGTGCTTGAGGTGTTTGATTGCAAGTATTACAATCACAAGTCTTTACCATACGTGAATAAGAGCTCTTCCTTTAGATACGTTTACCCTAAGAGAAGGGCTGCTTTTTGACCTCTTACGAGCAACAAACCAGATGTTTGATTTATTATTGGCTCGTGGCTTCTCATTGGAGGAGCACTTGGTCTCTTCTATTTTTTAAAGACCGCAGCCACTCAACCTAAATGAGAGCTCTCTACCATATAAAATTACATGGGACGATGGTATGCGGTCCTTTATCATGCATGGTTGAAGGTAGTGGCGATATTGACTGATTAAATGAAAAATAGGAAGACACAGGTTTTAACATGAAACGTGACTTAACATTGAGGTCCAGCATCATGGCAAAGATCATCAACAGACGGTAGTGGATCCTGCAATTTTTCATTACTTTGTGCATTTATTTATAAATAATGATGAATGAGGATATATTACTATACAGATTAGAATCTCTATAGTTATCACCGATGAAATTATCAGATTCAAATTCAAAGATTAAGAAAAAGGTGCAAAGTTAAACTTTAAAGGTCTAGAAAGTTGGAAAAATTTTGATGTCCTGTTCTTAAGTGACTATTGACTAGCTAGAAACTACAAAGATGGTGTAATAACCCAAAAATAAAATATATCCAATGAATGCTGAGGGACAATGTTAAGAATTTGAAAGCTGTGTGGCATTTATTCACCAAACCAGAATGAAGACGATACACATAAGTGCAGACGGTTAATATTTATTTATATTATCATTTCTTGTGCCTTAAAAGTTCAAACACTCGGACATGGAACTTTGCTTTGTAATTTAATATATAATTAGATTGGTTACATACCACCTCTTCCTACGAGTGATTATGTATTTTCTCATCCTCTAACAGATTGACCGTTCAATTCCCATCAAGCCTATATTAATCAGAGTAAATATTCGGACCATATAAATAATGTCTTATCTCAATAAGTTCTGCAAACTTTAGTGTTTGATTTTAGCAAATTTCAATAATTTTTAATTAATTTGATGTTAATTTTTTTTTTTTTTTAAAAGTAGATTTAGTTATGTGTAAATAACAAATATATCTTCTTAAACTTCAGTTTTACGCTGAAATCACGTTTAAAACCCACTCAAGTTTAACCATCATTTTGTATATGATTATATTTATGTTTGCTGCAAATTTGAGATGGATCATGAAAAAAGTATGTTAATTGGTTTAGTTGGTGCAAGTCACTTTCTTTTATTCTATGAAAATGTATATTAATTAATTTAGTTGGTACGAGTCACTTGCTTTTATTCTGGAGAAATATATCAGGACTAAATTCCATGCACTTAAAAGTCTCGGACGGTTTGATTTAATTATTATTTTAAAAATGTTTTTTTGAAAGATAAAAAGGGAGTGGACCATGGAAAATGTTCACCAGCTGTTGACTTGTTTCATTAGGAAGTTCTTTTTTTTTTTAATATTATGAGTTCCATTTTACAATTAACCTAGAAATCTACTCTCAAATAGACCGGAGAGAGTAAACTGAGAAAATCGTTCATATACTAGGCAGACCTTTTAAGAATTTTTTCATATTGATGAGCTATTTAGGAAATTATCTATTTTTGTGAATAAAGACACTTGACTAACCTCAACCCAGCCTCAACGTGAAAGAAGCAAAGCTGGGTTACCAATCATTCTTAGGATGTAATACAATAGAATATTTTGTAAGCGCCACTCCACTTACGAATCATTCTTAGGAAGTAATGCAATAGAATGTTTTTGTAATCAACGTTGTAATTTCTGATGGTGAAAGAAAAAGCAAATACATGAGGACAGCAGTAAAAAGGTAAAAATAAAACAAATGATTAATGAAGAACAAGAAGATACTGGAAGAACATGGCAAGCAACATCAAGAGAAGCGTCCCCACTCACTCACCACCCTCCTGCAGAAAGCAATGGTTATATTGAGAGTCATAAATTATTATTATTATTATTATTGCTTGCTATAGCTTTCTTCAATGCAATAAGTGATACATTTGATAATGTCAACTTTCACTTGCCTCCACTCTACCATGTCTTGTATCTTCATCTAAGACAAAAAAGATTGCCTCCTTATTCTTTGTTGGGACTCGGTGACTCTTTTTCTAGGGAATATTGCTTACATACAGCACAAACACCCATGGCTCCCCACCATTGCCATATACAATCGATGTCTACATTACATTCTCTATAAACTTTTGATAAAATTGAATAATATCTGATGAAAGTTTGATCCAATTATTGGATATAGGTTTTGATTTATTGTATCGTTAAGACAGTAAATATATAGTTTTAGAATCAGGGTGGTGATTTACTTAAAACTGTATGGTTAGTATTTAATTATGACCAATCATAAAAGGAGTTTTTAATTATTAATGTTTTATTAACAATTTAATAAATTAAATAGAATATTGTCCAGTCTTGAAGAATAAGTATGATCTAATTATAGCATCAACTAGTAATCTTCATTTTAACTATCATTTCCCTTACAAGTAAGGTTTCTTAAAGATGTAGAAAGATTTGTAATAAACAATAAGTAAGTTTGCATTTGTTTTTTGTGCTTCTCTTGTAGTTAAATTTGTATTATAAAGCAAATAAATAAGATTTATTTATAAAAAGATGTCATCATTTATCCTTAAATGTGGGCAAAAGGAACGGAACAATGCCCTTGGATGCTTCAAAGTTGAAACTTTCTTTTCCTTAGATTAAAAAAGTTGACTCGTGAATGTGAGAACAAACTTTTGGAAAGCACAAGTTGAATTGCACCAAATAACATTTGTCTATACATATCTCATTTTGCTAGGCATACCTTGGTAGAAAAGAGTTATTAAACGACAAATTTTGGACCCTTTTGAGGATTGAACACCACTTTCCAAGTGGTTGACATAATTTTTAGTACTAAGTAATCGCCAAGAATTATTTCTCGGAAACGAATTTTAATCATGACATAATTTGTGTTCATTCTAATGTAACTCAACCATCAGAGAGGGTCTGTACAATTTGAAGGAGTGGATGAATTTTTTTTGGTTTCAAGCTTTTGCTTTGGTAATCAAAACAATGGGATCATGCTTACGATTCACAAAAACTTTATGTATTATTGTTCGACTTCACAGCACGATATGTGGGATTATAAAATTTATATAAATAAATTTATCATTTAACTTCTCATCTAATATGAACAGACAAAATAAAACTCTTCAATCTATAAAAATTAATCATCTTAATATATGCTTTAAACAAGACATTTAACAATATAAGTTTCCATAAACATAACTTCTTTTTTTTTTCAAACGTGAGTTTTGAGTAAACTTTACTTTTATTTAGATTTTTTATGTCAAAGTCTTTTTGTAACATTAACATATTTTTAATAATAAATATTAACGGCATAAACCACGTTTTTAAGCAAAGCTGATGAGCTGAGTTCAAATTTTCCCTTCCCAAGTGAAAAATAATAATAATAAACAAAGATATATTAACATGAATCCTTCAAATATAAGACAATATTTAAAAGGTGAATTAAAAAATCACATACACACATACACACACCCCTTTACATAAGAGTTATATCCAAACCCTTCCTTTCTTTTTTATGAAATCATATGTAGTTTATGCAAATTTTTAAGGAATGCTAAAATACATTTATGAACAAACTTTTATACTTTTTTCAAGTTCGAAAACATTTTTTTTTCCCATTTAAAAATAATTTTACAATAGAAAAACAAATTAAAAAATAGAAAAATTATCTCCCAAACTTAAAATTTTATCCATAAGGGCATATTTGGTTCACGGGATTTTGGATGAGATTGGAAAAAAATTTTCTCAATCCTACTCAATCTTGCGTTTAGCAGGGGAAGAAAAGGGAAATCACCCATTCCCGAGCCCCACCACTTATTTCTACGTTGGTAGGAATTAAAATCTCGACCAAAATTGTGAGATTTCATTTCTTGCATGCCTTGGCAAAAATACACTCCTCTCTCTCTCTCTCTCTCTCTCTCTCTTTTATTCTCATCGTCTCCCTCATCATCAACACCCTTCATCTTCATCATCAAAGCTTGTCATCCTGCCTTGATGCTTTCTCACCATTTGATGTTATGGTTGGGTTCATCCTTATCATCTAGCAAGGCTCTTTGCACCAATTTTTTTTTTTTTTTTTGGTTGATGTTGTGGTCTGAGTTCAATTGAATCCAAAACCAGCTCTAGTTCTGGTATATAGAACCCAAAAGACGGTGGGATTGGTCAATTTGGGGTGTTGATGATGTTCTTGATAATATTGATGATGTTATGGTAGATTGAACCCAAAAGATCAAACTGGGTTGTTGATGATGATATTGGTAATGTTGGAAAGTGGAGATCTATCATATTATATCTTTATATTTTTTTTTCGAAAAATTTTAAAGAATTTTTTAATTAATTTTAAGTATATAATAAAATATTTAAATGAATATTATTTCATTCGAATTTCAATATATACCAAACACAATATAGTATAATTTTAATTCAATCTTAGGTTCTATCAAATATAAGACTAATAATTTTTTAAGTCAAATCAAATCCAATCCAATCTATTTTATTCTAATCCTGCATGTCAAATGTTTAAGTATATTTCATGATTTTTAGCGTTTCTACAAAAAATAAAAAAACTCATAAAAATTCACACTATTTCATCAAAAAATGGAGGGTTTGGACATAACTATTATATAAGGGAGTATGCACTTGATAATTTTTAATATAACTTCTATGTAAGAATGTATGCACATAAGAATATATATATATATATATGTATATATATAGTCTTTTAATGATAAAGACATTCTAAAATTCTTATTATAGAACCATTAATTATAATAATTCATTTTTTAGTAGTTTTCGTCATTATAGTGGAGTTCATTAAAAATTAGTAGTTGTAATTAATGATTTTCAAACAAAAATTTAGGATATTCATATGTTAAAATTATCCTTCTCTCTTATATAATATATATATGATCCATTTTTAATAAGATTCGTTTAATTTTGTGTCTCAACTTAATTAATAAAGATTAAAGTTTATTAATTTAATTTGACAATGAAAAATTCCATTAGGCTGAACAGACAACAGGCGGCAGGCAAGTCTATTAGACTAGATGTCCATGACTACATGAGCCATAACCTGAGGGATGCAGTGAGAGGCCCGAAAACTTTCTGTGTATTTTCTTTCACTGATTAACAACTTTCTTAGGATTCTTGCAAAAATTCAAAACCTGAGGCCTCACTCACCCCTCGCCTATCTCAAATTTTCACTGCATGTTTAGCCACAAGTCTGCAATTATGGCTGTCCTGTCCTTTAATCTTACACCTTTTACAGTTAAAAAAAGTCAACCAGCAAAAAATCTCTCACTTTGACATATTCAAAATCTCACCACCTCTCAATCTTTTCACTTTGTACGAATGCATGTATGAACCATGAAACCTTCGGATGGTAGCAGTGTACAACAGCTTATTGTCCATTCCCCTCTACAGTCTACACCACCACCCACCACTCTACTATCTATCTCACTCACAAAAAACTCTAACTTAGTTTCAACCATTGGGCTATGGACATGTTTCTGATTTGTGCTACAATCAAACAAGAAGTACTTGATTAGTTCCCATTAATGCATTTCACTCCATGTTCATTGAATTGTTCACATCAAAAATCAATATTTTATAAACAAATCTGAAAAACTTATGAAGATCTAGCTCCCTCTATTTCTACTGTATCATGTTTAGGCATAAAATCTTCTTTCATGATTTTAATACTTATTTAAGAATTTCTTTATATTTATTTTCTAATTTCGGACACAAATAGTTTTTTCTGTTGGTAATTTTATTCACTAAACAAATCAGAAAAAATGAGACCAAATTGATGTAAAAGTAATATTAGCTTACAAGGCAGATGTGATTATTGGATGCCACCAACCACGTAGCAACAAAAGATGAGGAAAAAAACAAAAGGCTTGCAGGCTGAAAAGTCAATAGCAGTCAAATCCGACACTGTACAGTGCCCTATTCTCAATTTAAGTGTCGATTGCCATTTGCGAATCTCATCTTCATTTCCTTGCCGGTGCTATACTTTTCAATCATTGCTTTCCATGCTTAATGCTTTGCTATTTTTTCTCCTTTCTACTTCAGTGATATTACAGTCATATATATATATACATACTTTGAATGTGTTTTTAAAATATAAATTATGGTTCTCATGATAAAATTACCTAAAGTTTGAATGTTTATACTCGTGTTTAAATCTTCTTTTATTTTATTTTTCGTCTAAATTTTTATAAAAAGAATTTTAGTTTGAATGATATATAAATAATAATAAAAATATAGCAATCTTAATTTGTTTTTATACTAATATACATTATAATAGATTTAGGAAATGATGTTGCCTCATTTATATCACAATCTCACAAATTTGCAAGTAGATCCTATTTTGATATGCACTCCTGTTGGAATAAACCGTGCAGTAGGGTGCGGTCCACCTTCCACCGCCCTCCTATCTCGTAGGCTTTGGAATTTACATAGCCAGTACTCATTAGTTAGTATGAAGTATGAACTCTAATTTGATTGATAGTAATATTTATTTCTTATTTCGTGAATAATATAAAGAGATTATTAGTCATATTTGGTCGATAACTTGAAACTCGAAGATTCGATTTAAATTGGAATTGATATACCGCTTTTGATTCAACTGGCTTGCACATTCCCTATAAATTCAAATCTCATTCTGCATAATTAATTAGTGGGTTGATTTCTTCGTAAATATTTGAGTTGTTCAAGTTATGTTCAATTTCAGCACACTTTGACAAATATTTCATTGGTTTAATATCGTTTATTTTTTAAAACATAAAAATCCATTTC
Organism: Nephelium lappaceum; assembly: GCA_021234005.1. Classification (NCBI taxonomy): domain Eukaryota; kingdom Viridiplantae; phylum Streptophyta; class Magnoliopsida; order Sapindales; family Sapindaceae; genus Nephelium; species Nephelium lappaceum. The sequence continues at coordinate 6,910,283 of CM038005.1, forward strand.
TCTGTTCATAATAAAATGTATGATATCACAGTTATAGAAAACATAAAATCCAAGTATGAGTGGGTATACACAAATTAAACCAAAAAAACTTTATGAGTTATGCAAGAGCAGTTGTTAATAATCCAAAATGTATATAATTAATTTATATTTATTATTTGGATATATCAATACAAAATTCTTAATATTTCAAATAATAAAAATGGATTTTTTAAATTAATTTTTACAATTTTTAACGGTTTTTATTATATTATATACACTAGTAATACAACAAAAACAAATAAATAGATAAAAAGTTCATTATCTTAATATACTTTTAGAGTCAAGCTAATCAACTTAAAAATTTGTCTTTGAACTGTAACTTCAACATTCATTCATTCATTTTCACTCAATTCAAGGGTTGTTAATTATCTTGGTTTTTTTTTTTCATTGGATTGAATGAAAATAAATATTTATGTTGAAGTCAATTTTAAAATTAAATTTTTAAATTGATTTAGTATAATTTGTGCTTTTATTAAGATAAAATCTTAATAAGACAGTATTTATGTAAAAAAATAAATAAATAATTTAGATGAAATGGAGACACTAATTGTCCCATCACTCGCATCCCATATAACACAAGATCAGGTATGACAAGAAATAATATAAAGTTGGTTGAATATCTTCAACTATCCTAATTATTATTTGATTGACAACAAAGTGTGCTCACCCCATTTTTTTGTGGTATTCTCCACAAATAAAATGGAGTCCTTTAGTGATTGAACATGGTTGATAAATTAAACACAGTCATTTATAGTTTAAATAGTTCCATCATCGTTATACAAACTATAAAATTCGTGAGTGTAAATAGATTTCACTTCTACTGTGAGTGTGTATTTTTTTTTTTTTAATATGAAAGTGAAAACACTTCTACTGTGAGTGTTACAATCCAACTGGCGTACGAGACCAAAAAAGGAGAAGAGGTGAGAAGATCTCCACCGTTAGAAATGTGGAAGTGGTCCATCAAGTGTGGTACGTAGAACCCACTCCAGGGAATATCTCGGCGGCGGAAGCGGGTGATTTGGCGTATCTGGATATCAAAGGCCTAGATTTTTTTAATCCACGTAAGCTCTCCATGGACAGTGATCACACGATTATATTCTCTATCCGTCCATTTTTCAAAACAGTACATTTTTTTTTTAATTAAATTTACAAAAATTAATATATTTTGTGCTACACGATGCGATGAGTCAACGACATGGCACATGAACATCCCATCTAAGAAAAGTCGTTTTCGCACGTAGGCACGTGCCAAGCAAACACTTGTCTTTATGTTCTGAGTATCTTTTGTCGTTGTTGCATCACTGGCTCACGAGAACTTTTTTGAATTTTGTAGTTGTTTTGTTTATTTTTTGTTGTTTTCGGTCTGACTTTGAGTGCTCGGCTAGTTTTTTAATTCTGGGTCTGATAAAATTATGCCTTTGGTCCACAGATTCAATGCTGCTGCTCTTTCTGAATAAACCTTCTACTTCTTGGTTGGTGAGAGGTCAAATTCTATCCCTCTTTTTTATTTCTCTTTTTTTGGGAAAATTATTTATTAACTTTTTGAATCAGTAGGTCTTGCCAAATAGCCGCTTGTAATTAAGGGCCAGGCTACTAGATCAATTTCTCTACAGGTCGTTTCAGTTATTAGATTTCTGTTCAATGGTAAAAAGATGGCAGCTAAAATATATAAAAATAATTAGTACTCTCTTGTAATTTTATACATATTAGTAAAGTCCTAATTTGTAACGAGGAGGATTATCAGGTTTTGAACAACTGATTTTGCAATTTAAATACTTGTTTTCATGAGCCTACTTCGTACTATGATAGAGTGCTAATGACCCCTTTATAAGTATAAATATAAATATTTTACGGTTTGATTTGGTCATATAAAATACTTATTTAACCTGATAGTATCATGGATTTGAGTAAATTTGTTGTATTTGGTAGCTAAAAAAATAAAGATAAAGACAAACTAACTTTTATAAACTATTATATAAGATGGGGATTTGGGAGAGAGGACAAGACTCTAATCCACAATCTCAATGGTCTAGGAACTAGAGATGTAAAATTGAAAGGAACAATTTTATTTGACTTCAATGAAAAAAGATTGAATTTCATACACTATTGTCAAAATTTCTACAACTCTTTTGAAAATGCAAATTTGATTATGATAAGGTTCCAATGGTCTAGGTACTAGAGATGTCAAATTGAAAGGAACAATTTTATTTGACTTCAATGAAAGAAGATTGAATTTCATACACTATTGTCAAAATTTCTACGACTCTTTTGAAAATGCAAATTTGATTATGATAAGGTTCCAATGGTGCCCATATCAATCACTGTAGTCTTGATGGATTTGTTGATGAAGGCTTGTCCATATATCAAGGATACAAGACAAGATAAATCATAATTATTTATCTTAGAGCACAGTTATATATACTGTATTTTTCACAATACTTTATTATTGTTGATTGATTAATACAGTTGTGCAGCTCTGTTCTTCTATAAATTGCAATTATCATTAACTTTAGTGTAATTTTATTCCCATTAAAGAAAACTGTCATGTAATTTAGAAACTTCATAATATAAAGTTTCTAGCTTTATGAAAATCACCAGAAGTCATGATGATAGTGTAGTGGACTTTTTGCATTTGCATAGATGCTCTCTCTCTCTCAGTCACACTCCCTCTCAGTCACAATCACAGAGCCCTACTAGTTACTTCATTGATATATAGAAAAGATTGAAAACAACGCAAAACTCAACCTCTCTCTCATAAGCCTTCTTCAATGGCTTACACAAGCCACTTTTCATGTTCATTTCTTCTGTATCTTCTCTGCTTCACATTCTTCGCTTGTAGTTCAGCTACTTCTACTGAAGCAGATATTCTTCTCTCCTTCAAGGCCTCCATTGATGACTCCAAGAACTATCTCTCAAACTGGTCCAACATCTCAACTGCTCACTACTGTAACTGGACTGGTGTCACCTGTACAACTGCTCCTTCACTCTCTGTAACTTCACTCAACCTTCAAAGTTTGAATCTTTCTGGTGAAATCTCATCTTCAATATGTGAACTCTCTGGTCTCACTGACTTGAACCTTGCTGACAATGCTTTCAACCAGCCTATCCCTCTACACTTGTCTCAGTGTAGTTCTTTGGAGACTTTGAATCTGAGTAATAACTTCATTTGGGGTACTATCCCAAATCAGGTTTCTCAGTTTGGTTCCTTGAAAGTTCTTGATTTGAGCAGAAACCATGTTGAAGGAAAGATCCCAGAAAGCATCGGCTCATTGGTGAATCTTCAAGTTCTCAACTTGGGCAGCAACTTGCTTTCAGGTAGTGTTCCTTCTGTTTTTGGGAATTTTAGTGAGCTTGTTATTCTTGATTTGTCACAAAATGAATATTTGGTGAGTGAGATTCCTAGTGATATTGGCAAGCTTGAGAAGCTGGAGCAGCTTTTGTTGCAAAGCTCTGGCTTTCATGGTGAGATTCCTGCTTCTTTTGTGGGTTTACAGAGTTTGACCATTTTGGACCTTTCACAGAACAACCTGAGTGGTGAGGTTCCTCAGACACTTGGTTCTTCCCTCAAGAATTTAGTGTCTTTTGATGTTTCACAGAACAGGCTTTTAGGTTCATTTCCTGATGGTATTTGCAATGCAAAAGGCCTTATCAACCTTAGTCTGCATAAAAATTTCTTCACCGGTTCAATTCCCAATTCCATTGATGCATGCTTGAATCTTGAGAGATTTCAGGTTCAAAACAATGATTTCTCTGATGACTTCCCAGAAAAACTGTGGTCATTACCAAGAATCAAGCTCATCAGGGCTGAAAACAACCGGTTTTCCGGACAGCTACCAGATTCAATATCAATGGCTGCTCAGTTGGAGCAAGTTCAGATTGATAACAACAGTTTCACTAGTAAAATTCCTCATGGTCTTGGTCTAGTCAAGAGCTTATATAGATTCTCTGCCTCTCTTAATGGTTTCTATGGTGAACTTCCTCCAAATTTTTGTGACTCTCCAGTCATGAGTATCATGAATTTCTCCCAAAATTCAATTTCTGGTCGTATTCCAGAGTTGAAAAAATGTCGAAAACTAGTCTCATTGTCCTTTGCAGACAATAGTCTTACAGGAGAAATCCCCCCATCTTTAGCTGAATTGCCAGTCCTCACCTACCTTGATCTATCTCATAACAATCTAACCGGTCCAATCCCACCAGGCCTTCAGAACTTGAAGCTTGCCCTCTTCAATGTATCCTTCAACCGACTATCTGGTAAAGTCCCTTATTCCCTAATCTCAGGTCTTCCAGCATCGTTTCTGCAAGGAAATCCTGGACTTTGTGGCCCTGGATTACCAAACTCTTGTAGTGAGGACCAGCCAAAACGCCACACTAATGGCCTTACAACATTGACATGTGCCATGATTTCTGTAGCATTTGTTCTTGGTATTGCGATGGTTGCTGTTGGCTTTTTCATGTTCCATCGATATTCCAAGCGAAAATCTCAAGCGGGTGGCTGGCGCTCGGTGTTCTTTTATCCACTCAGAGTCACTGAACATGATTTGGTGATTGGAATGAATGAGAAAAGTGCTGTAGGAAGTGGTGGACCATTTGGTAGAGTTTATGTTTTAAGCCTACCAAGTGGTGAACTAGTTGCCATAAAGAAACTTATCAATTTCGGGTGCAATTCTTCGAAAACTTTGAAAACTGAGGTCAAGACATTAGCCAAGATCAGGCACAGGAACATCACTAAAGTTCTTGGGTTCTTCCATTCAGATGAGTCGATCTTTCTGATATATGAATTCCTACAAAACGGGAGTGTAGGAGATTTGATTTGCAGACAGGACTTTCAGTTGCAGTGGTCTATTAGACTGAGGATTGCCATTGGTGTTGCTCAGGGACTGGCATATCTTCACAAGGATTATGTTCCACACTTGCTTCACAGAAATGTCAAGTCGAAAAATATTCTCCTGGATGCAGATTTCGAGCCAAAGCTCGCAGATTTTGCACTTGACCGAATTGTGGGAGAAGCTGCATTTGAATCAACCATGGCTTCAGAGTCTGCATTGTCCTGCTACAATGCACCGGGTATAGAATCTTATACTAATCCTTTCAAATCATTGCATATTGTCTCTTGCTGTGTAATTATACTACTACTTGTAATTGTACTAAATTTTAGTCAGTTGTGATTGCAGAATATGGATACAGTAAGAAACCAACTGAACAGATGGACGTGTACAGCTTTGGTGTTGTGCTTCTAGAACTCGTAACTGGTCGACAAGCTGAGCAAGCAGAATCAGAAGACTCTCTAGATATTGTGAAGTGGGTTCGAAGAAAAATCAACATTACTAATGGGGCATTGCTAGTCCTAGACCCCAAAATATCAAATTCTGCACAACAGGAGATGGTGGGAGCACTAGATATCGCCCTGCGCTGCACTTCCGTGATGCCAGAAAAACGACCTTCGATGTTTGAAGTTGTCAGAGCTCTTCAGTCCTTGACCCCAAAGACTAGCCTTTTGAATTCGGGCCTCTCAACATTGGACGAGCACTCCATTCCTGTTTGAACATTGAACTAAACACTATCCATTTTTTGTTTGTCTTGTATGTAAATCCAACTTAATATCTCATCTCTTATTTTAACCACTCGTGTTTGGGAGAAAATAGAATTGGGCAGATTTTGGCATCTTATACTGTGTCATTAGAACTGTTTTGGGTTTTTGATCCTCAGTGATGCATGAAAATGACATGTCATTGGTACGCTAATTCATTTTTTGTCATCTCACTACTGCTATCTAAAACAATTAGTTCTTGGAAAAATATAATATTCATTGACTAGAGAGAGCTCCTGCTGGCTGTAAGGTACTTTAAATCTTTAATATGGTTGATGATGCTTAAATTACGTTTCAAAAGCAGGAATTTTCAGGTTGAAGACGAATCCGTTTTTCTAATAAAGGCATTCTGATTTTAATTTCATCCAAATTTGACGATGAGCAAGTGTCTAACTCGCTGTGAGATATAGTCAGTAGTTACTCTAAGTTGTCCAGAAAATTGTCTAGTTATAAGTCAAAACTGAAATCATATAGTCATAATCTAAGGATTTTTATATAAATAAGAATTCACTATTATCCTATTTTTTTGTTAAGCTTTTAATAATATAGTAACACATTAGTATAAAAAAAAAAAGATGAATGATCAAGATTGTTAGATTTTTTTTTTTTCTCTCATATATCATTCAAACCTAAACTCCTCTAACAAAAAAGTTTAACATAAATAAAAAATTAATAGATTATCCTTGTTCAATTTGCAAAACTTAATTGGATTCTGCTATTGTCATTGTATTCTCAAGTGCAGCAAAGAAGGGGCTTAATAAGTCCAAGTAGACATGATTGGATCCAGGCTGTATACAATTCTTGTCCTGCCAAGAGACGCAACGCAAAAGCATGGTGTAATTAATTTTAAAATAAAACAATGAAGTCATCATGAGTACACAATAGATTATTCATTAATTACTTGAAATATGCTTCAACGGTATCGAAAGCTAATGCTCCCTCATCCAGCACAGAAGAAAGCTAATGGTGAATTGATTCAACATTGAATTTTATTAATGTCAATTGTCACAAATATCATAATTCAATTGAATAATACAAACCCAATAGCAAAAAATTGAACAGAATTTTAAATAGTTATGGGTTTGGGTCAGGTTCAACCAGGCAGGCTATTTTCCTGACTTTGGTATAGAGTCATGATATTAACACCCTCTAAAACTGTATATACACCCCAAATTTGTATTTAAGTTTGAACAACTTATTCCATTGACAATGAACAAGTTAAAATCACATGCAAAAGGTCTTAATTGTCTCAAAACATGAACAAGATTTTAATCAACTCAATCAAAGCTTCACATGTATATGTGTGATTTAAATGCTCAAGAGATATGAAGCACGAAGTGCACAAGATCAAAGAGAATAATCAAAATATGAAAGATAATTTTCAGATTTTAAATCAAAATTATAATCAATCGTAAGACAACTATTAATATGATAAAAATAGACTCTTTAAAACTTGTGCTTGTAAGTGTTTTCCATTAATCTCTTTTGTTTTCTTTCAAGGGGTAATTCTGTCTTTGAATATTAAATTTTGACACATTGAAAATTTTGTTCAACCTTAATATTATGTTCTATACTCATGATTTTTTTTAATGTACTATTTTCTCAAAATACCTCTCACAATGACTTTCGCAAATTTACAAAGATAGCTTTTTCCTACATTGGTTAGCTTCACACATTCATAAAGGTGGCCCATTTCATGAATGATGCTTGAAACAAGTTATTAGTACCAATCAACCTGAGTATGATCAACACACATTCTAATATCTAATCATCAAATTATCACAAAATTCGACCAGTACTCTTAAAATCAAGTCATTAATGTGCATATATCCAAAGAGCAATTTGTGAAAAAATGTTGAAGCTTTTCATGGATCAAGCATTCCAAGCTCATGTCTATTCAACAATCAATTGTCTTAATGTGATCATCGTAACTATGTTCAACTTTCAATTAAAAAATAAATTCAAGAAACTTAGTTCACATTGTTCAAAAGATTTGCATTTATTGAACTTGAACCCACTAAATCAACTTTTATCTATGGTACAAAATTTTTCTCAACCTATTTCTTTTTATTGTCGACATTCTTAGGCTTGATAGAATTATTCATATGAATTTAACAATTATTCAAGTTAGATTTTTTAATCCAAATCTTTGTTGATTTATATATATATGGCGTGTAGATATTATCACTCAAAATCATCCAAAATTATGATTTATATACCCAAATTATAAGTAAACCCATTATTAAAAATTTTAAAATAAACTTTATTATAAGCACCTAATCTAATATCAAAAGGTTCAAAACTAACCTTATGAAAGTAAATTTATTTATTTACCAAAAACACCCAATTAATTATTAGTATATCCAAATTTAAACTTAAACAACTCTTTACACTTCAAAGGAATAATTAAACTCTTCTCATATCATTTTTTTTTTCTTTTCCTTTTTTTTTAGGAAAACCCTAATCCTAACTAGTCATATTTCCAAGACCAATTTGCAAGTTTTGAATCACCAATTTATTGTTATTTTGGTTTACAAGACTTATGTAAAGTATACTCATTAGTCAAAATTGATTAGCTAATGCAAATGCAAGTGTAATGTGTGTGTGTGTGTATTTCATTGAAATATCAACCCTAAATTATATTACAAGTGAAAAAAATTAATATGTTTGAGAACTAGAATATTTATTAATTTACTAATTTTTTTTATTCTTCACTATAATAATTAATGCTTTTGGAACCAATTAAATTAGAATAAAGCAAGTTCTTACAACTAAGTCTCAAATTTATTTTTGTTATATATATATTTATAGAAAATTATGATAATATATACTTTTAGTACAGTTAAATTTCTAATTTGGATAGACGGATAAGCATGAAAGTATTTTGATTTAATTATTTAAATCTGAAATTAGGATTTAACATATTAGGAAAGATTAATAGCTATGGAAGGTATTTGAAAATATATTTAAATCACATTACCTATAATAGTTATAATAGTTATATATTTGAATTAATATATTTAAATCACATTACCCATAATAGTCATTTTCTTTAAAGTTATTTTTATAATAAGCTTTTAAAATAAAATCTAAATGTGTAAATCATAATTTTGAATGGTAATATCCACACCCATAATTATTTGGGAAAAGAAACAAAAGAGTAACTGAGCATTAGATTTAGGTCCCTCTACCAGTAAAGCAGACTACTAGGGATGCACAATGGGATTATCAGAAGCAAAATGAAGGAGCATTTAGGTTTAAGTCTTATAACACATTATTCCTTACAGCTTAAAAAAAGTTGATAAGACGGGAACAATAATCTCATTGGCTTCCCACAGTCAGTGCTCATAAATTACATTCAAATTGAAAATAAAAGTTGTGTTTCAAAAAAATAAAAAAATAAAAATAAATAAAAGTTTTGTAAATATAATTTCCCCGTTGTTGTTTACTTATTGTAGTAACGGTATGAATCTAAAATTAGAGAGTAATAATTAGTTTACTGACCTAGCCCATTCCAAATATGGTAAAACCAGTGCAAAAAATTAAATGCAAAGATAGAAACCATAACAAACCAGTGTTAAACTTAAATGCGATACTTGCAACAGAATTAAATGTCAAACCATAATAGGCGAATATGTTTCTGATTCTTTTCTGTCACAGATGTTGCTCAGTAATTACTTAAGTATTTTTCCATAATTTTTTTTTCTATATAATATAAATCAAAAGGGAGAAGTTGGAGTTACATTGAATCAACAGGGAGAGGGAGAGTTACAAGCAAGGTTCCTTAATTCTCTTCTCTCTGAATTATTTTTCATTTCTAGCTGATATATATGTATATATATTGTTATTACATCTTCACCCTTGCTCATGCCCCTATAAAATTTTTTAGGTATTTTAAGTTTTTTTTTTTTTTTTTTCTTTCAGCCAAGAATTGCAATTGTTCTTGATTAGCTTTTGAGATATGTTGCTGGTTGATGATCATCAGCTTTCAACTTCTTCTCAGTCTTGGGTTCAGTATCAGAAGGTGGATTTGGTTGAATTAATTCTCCTTGCGGAGATTATTGATTGACACACACATTTATGCACACACATAGACACACACACACATATATATATATATATATATATGATGATGATGATGATGATATGTTTGGATTTGGTGGTTGTGATCGATTATGTTTCATGGTAGATCTGGAAAATGTGTATATGTGACATGTAGTTGATATTGAGATAAATTTCCTTTAGTAGTGAGATCAATCATCCACATAAAAGTGTTGCAGGTTCACATGAAACACATCTACCCAAACACACCTTTTTGTATGAGGTTTGTTCAAAATTTATATTTGATATATGAGAATAATGAAATTATGATTGCTATTTTTTTACATGTTTATCTTGTTAATTAATCCAACAATATTGTTATATGATGTGATGGATTAAACACATGTTAGCTTTTTGTATAATTCAATAATCTATCATTTTAAAGTCGTTAATACCGTTATATGTTATCCACAAATAAGTCGTTAATACCGTTATATTTCCTAATTAATGATTCTATTTTTGCAGGAAATTTCTAAGATTATCAATTCTAATAAACACCAGAGTTCAATAAGATTGATGGACTCTACTAATTCAAGACTCAATTCCAGTTCACTTCAATTATCCTTTCCTATTTCTAGTGAACATCAAGATCAGTCAATTCCATATCTCAATGATGTTGTGATTACAAAGAAGAAAAGAACGACAAAATATCGAAATGCTTATGACTCGGTATGTGTTTTGGCTTCCTTGACAAAATCTTCTAATTTGCAAGTCCTGCAAAGATGTATAGCTAACTTATCATATATGTTTTAGTTCAACCGCAGAAAATATGAGGAAAACAAGTATGCACAGCCATCATTGTATGGATTTCGGCACATACCAACACGACCACGAACGAGTAAGTTTTTGGTTGATGATTGTAACTACTAATAATTACAACACAACTAGAGGATATTGTTGTCCATAAAAGTTGAATAACATATATATATATATATATATATATTTTCAAGTTGTTTCATACATTCAATTTTAATGACTTAGATCTAATTTTGACTGCACCTAATGTCTTGAAAGAATAAACTGTTTTCTATTAAACCTTAATTGATAACAAACTTTCTTATGATACATTATTGTAAACACCTTTCAACAAGTATGAAATAATTTTCTCACGTTATCTTATTTTTCCCTGCAGAATACATAGGTGAGAGAAAGCTATCTGTATCTTTGAATATTAGTCACAACTTACAAGATAGTACTAAGCTTATACGCTGCTAGCTGCAGTAAAGAAAAAATGGCACCAAAAACAAATCAACTTTTGAGGTGATTTAAACATGGATACTCCTTTTTTAACTTATTGTTTTTCCTTTGAACAGCTAAATCTGATTTGCATGACATCGCAGTTCAGAAAACATCAAGTGTTGAAACAATAGTGCCGGTACGTTACTAATTAGAGATTGAAGTATGGTTCATTATTAATTGAGAAAATTGTTGATGTATACTGATTATGTATGTATTTATATATGGAGTCTCACGTGATAGTTGAAATTTTACTCCTTGTAAATCTGACAAGGTTTTGACTATCAAAATTTGTTGTTAGAAAATAATACCCATTAGATTGATTATGAAGGCATACCAATCAATATGTATCATGTTGATGTATAATTAATTATGAAAACTGAATAATAGAAACAATAAAGGAGATTTCATAATTCAAAAATAAATTTTTGTTTCAGAGATTATTCATTGTAGTTTTTAGCTCATTCAAGAAAACTAATGGAAAAACTATATAGAATCTTGATGTAAATTTAATACAGTTACATTTTTATATACAGGCACTAGAAATTAGGTCAGAAATGGGACCTCTGGACTTGGTTTCTGTAAGCAAGTAAGTATAAGAAAAACTTTTGTGACCTCTTTTTCCAGTCTTTAAGTTATACAATTTGTTACTTCTTCTTAACACTGCTCTTTCTCTAAATCATAGGCTTGGCATTAGCTTTCAGCAGTGCAGATCCAGATACGATGGTGTTGTCATGTAATCAGATCATACAATTTTGCATCTCTAAAAGCAATTTAGGTGGAACGGTCTTATTTGCGCTCACCTATTAAATTATGTGACATGAAAATTATATTTGATTGGTAATTCATGCCACCTGATATATGATAAAAGGGTGGATGCACATATAACAATCCCACCTAAGTTCCTCTAAATGATTTAATTCTCTTTCTCTCTCAGTTGTTAACTTTAAAATATTACAGAATAAATGACACAGGAAAAAAAGCTTTAATGGGTTCATCAAGAAGTGAACAAAATCACGTTTAATAGGTAATCTCTACTACATGATAGATATAAGTAGGTGGGAGCCCATATAAAAGAGCATCGACCCTCCCAAGTTTCTCTAAGTGATTTCACTCTGTTTCTCTCTCACTTATTAGTTATGGATATTTGTAGGACCAGCAATAATAGAGAATTGACATTATGGAAAGATCCGAGAACAAATGAAGAGTAAGTAAATAAAAATATATTTGTTAGGTAATGCATGCTACATGACGCAACACAAATGGGCGATGGCATATAGGAAAATCTTTCTAAATGACACCATTCTCTTTCTCTCTTACTTGTTAACTTTGTATATTTGCAGGACCAATTATAACAGTGAATTAATATTATGGGAGGCGCCATCAGCCAAAAAGCAATAAGAAGTCCAGAAAAATACATTTCATAGTATTTTTTTTTTTTTGGGAAACGTATGATATGTAATTGATGCTACATGATATGATATATAAAAGTGGGTTGGAGTACATCAAGCCATTAGCTCACCCAGACTTCTCTAAATGACTGCTACCCTATTTCTCTCTCATTTGTTATCTATTGATATTTGAAAGATCGATGATAATAGAAAATTGATATTATAGAAGGGATAATCATCAAAAAATGAGAAAAACAAGTCAAGAAAAGTATACTAATTAGGTAATTTCATGCCACATGATGCAAAATATATAAGTGGGTATGAGAGGATAAGGCCATTGGCTCAACTAAATTTCTCTAATTGACACTATTCTCTTTCTTTCTCACTTGCAAGCTATGAATATTTGCAGGAGCAACAATAACAGGGAATTGATATTATGGGAGGGACCATGCATCAACCAAAAAGCGAAAATAAGTCAACAAAAATACATTTGTTAGACAACTCATGCTACATGATGCGATGGTTGGGGGCATCGAATATCATCAACGATCTATCTAGTTTCTCTAAATGTCACCAGTCTCTCTCTCTCTCATTTGCTAGTTATAGGAATAAGGAAAACTATAGATGTGACCTATAGAATTAGAGAGCCATTAACAAAAAATTCACAGTATTGGCTTTGAGGGAAGGACTTTTGTTGGCTAAAAAACTAGATTTTCAAGTCCACCTCGCAGAACTTGATGCAGCAGATGCGGTCGTAGATGTGAATTCAAATGTTATGCATTACTTATCTGATTGTTAATGATAATAAGACATTGTGTTTAGAGGTTGGTGCGGTCAGTTGTCGGGCCATTTCCAAAACTGGGAATCGTCTGACTCATAAACTGATCTACTTAGTCTTATATTCAAATGAGATCCTAGGTGGTCGAAGGTCACCGAAAATTGTATTTTTCCTAGTTTGTTTAGTAATATTGCCTCTAGTCCGAAAAAAAAAAAAAAAAAACTCATATTTTTGTAGATAATTCATATTACATGATATGACCTCTATGGGTGGTGACATGTAAAACTGTTAGACCCTGTTAAAATTTAGCTAAATCTTGTATATATATATATATTTTCTTTCATTCTCGAATTTGACTTACAATTTTTTGATAAAATTGTTATCCACTTGGGAACTCTTACATTTTTCATTTGGATTCTCTCCTCACCAATACTTGATAAATTCTATTTATAAGTATATATGATCCTAGTGTGTGTATAATTCTCTAGTAAAAACGTCTTAAATTAAGAATTTTAGGACGTCCTATATAGGATCTTTCTATAGTAAGGCTATCTTAAAATTTTCAGTTTAGAATGTCCTAAACTAAAAATTTTAGGACATTCTTACTATAGAAATGTTGTGCCTAGAAATAATACCAGGGTCAAAACTCATTGAGGGCTTGCAAGCAACTATAACAGAGCTCTTGATTCTATTAATTGGTTTGTGATTGATTAAATATTAGTTCTATAGACTCTCGTATTTGTATTGATCAAATGATGCTTCTAGAGTCTCTAGAAAACTCTAAAACACATGTGAATACATTGAACTCAAGAATGTTGATTAAAAAAAAAAAAAAAAAACCTCAATTACTTCATAGAATGCAGCTTAATTCTAGATAATAATTTTCGATTATTCTGTAAGTGAACTAATTTCCTAAAGTTCTGATCACCGAAGTTGGTTCTATTATAGTGTTGAATCCTACCATAATTTGCACGTCTACAACCTCCCAAGATAGATTTCTGGTCATCCGAGGCTTCGACATTTCAGCGTTAAAATGTGTTGGACTTCTGATCGGTTGATGACTTAACATGATGAAGTCTTTTTTCCTTCTTGTAAGGGTTCACCATCCCCCATGTTGCGTTTTCGTAGTCTGCTAAGGCGCTGACATACTCATCTTGCCTTATAGTATGCACAAGCTAATCATACTCTTGAGTTTTTGGTGCTTGTTCAAGTTCTATTGAGGACAAAACTGCTTTTCCCTTCTCATTTTGCTGGACTTGCTCTTCATTTTATGCTAGTCGCTTCAACAACTTTTGTTTTTCATAATCACCATTTGTGTAAATGTCCATGGACCATGGCTAATAAGTGAGAGAAAGAGTGCAAAAATTTAGAGAAATTGGACTGAGTCGACAATTTTATGTGCCCCATCCACTCACGTCACATAGCATTGGATCACCTATCAAATAGTCTTCTATCGACTAGCTGTTCGTTTCTTTATGGTCCCTTCAGTGACTTCTGTTTTCCATTATTGGTGGTAAATGTTCACAACTAACAAAGTGTGAAAAAAGAATAGATAGTAATTTAGAGAAATGTGGGTTAAAAATCTTATTTGCCACTACCTATTTTATATCATAGCATGTAGTATGAATTACCAAGCAAATATAATTTTCTTTAACGGCTTTTCAAATGTCCATAAATAACAAGAGAGAAAGATAGTAGAGGCAGATAGTAGAGGCATTTAGAGAAACTAGGATAGATCAACGATCTTACATACCCCCGTCCACTTTGTCATATCATTTAACATGAATTACCTAACAATTGTATTTTTCTTTACTTGCTCTTCCTTTTTCGTTGAAGTGCTTTCCATAATATTAACTTTCTAATAGTCACCATTCCTGCAAATATTCATAAATAATAAGAGAAAACGAGAGTGAAGACATTAAGAAAAACATGGATAGCTAGGTTGATGGCCATATATTTTCATAACTACTTAGAGCATTCAATATTTTCATGGACTGTGAAATAATAGTATGTTATATTGGATAAATAGACATGATGTAAAAATAGACCTCTCTAATTTAACTATCCCTATTGACCATCAAGCTAAGGTGGCCAAAAATAATAATAATAATAATAATAATAATAAATAAGAGTGTCTTTCAGAGTGTTTACCTTCAGAGTGTCTTTCAGAGTGTTTGTTGGACAGTCTAACTCAACATATCAATTTTTGTTCTAACCAGTGCCCCCGTCAAATGCATTTTCCCAATCCCCTCTCTCCTCCGTTCTTCACACGCAACTCCTACTGCGCCCAATCTCTCGCCTCCACCGTATCTCCGGCTCTCAGAACTGCAGCTTCGTCATCGCCGTTCTTCAAGGCACTAAGTGAACTCACCGGTTTGAACAGGAGGAATTGTAGCTTGGCTTATCGGAGAATACCGACTCTGACTCGTCATTCTTCTGCTCTGATTCTTCTTCTTCTGGAGATGGCAGCAGCAACGATGGTTCGATTATCCAAGTCGACTTATTGGAGAAGGCCGACTTTGACTCCTCCACTGCTGCTGAGACGACAAGCTCCTCCACTGTTGTATCCACTAATCTGAGACCGAAGGATTATTTAACGGTTTGGAGGGTATTGGTAATGGTTGTTGTAGGAGCTATAATCTCCTTATTGCATATTATCGGGTTGTGGTGAAGAATTTGGATGAAGAAAAGATGATGTGATTGTTTTTTGTGTTTTCGATTGGGAAAACTGTAAAAGTTTCGAGAGAGAGAGAGAGAGAGATATATATATATATATATATATTTGTGATTGAGTTGATATATATATATAGTTGATATATCTATATATATATGTATATTTGAACTGGAACCAAAACAAGCCAAAAACAGAACAACACATGCAAAACAACTAAGAAACCCAGCACAATGACCAACAACATTCCAGATTCCCATTCCTCTTAATTTGATTTTATTGTGTATTGATATATTCACTAAAAAAAGTTTTGTGGTTAAAAAAAAAAACAGCTCATCAAAGTGTGTACACAATTCATGGAAGTATTGGAAAATAATTTTTAATGTGATTGTTTATCAAATGATATTTTATGTTATGTATGAAACAAATCTCTTAACATTGATGATATGATATATATACATATATATTTAAAAAAATACAATCTATGAAAATATTGGAGATACTTTTATATATATCACATCATGTAACATGAATAACCTATAAGTCGTATTCCTTCAAATATCAACAACAAACAAGTGAGAGAGAAAAAGAGCGAAATCGTGCATGGTGTGTTTATTTGATGGATTATGGAATAAGAATGAGGAATATAAAAGATTGTTGCCGTTTAATTACTTTAAAATCAATTCGTAATAGATATGAAGTTATAGGTCTCATATGAATTTGGGGTTGTTGAATGAGAATCTCATTTTTTCCACCTCACTTGGGAATCTCATTCTTACTGTAACACCCCCTACCTGCCCTTTTTACCGAACGACCCAAGAGGCGCTACAGTCATAGTTCTTTATACAAAATCTTTAATTATAAAACCATATATTTAATTTAATCACCTCAAAATACAAATTTCAAAATTTATTTACAAAACAATACAAAAATACTTTTATTTCAAAACAGAAAAACTGACAGAGTTTCCCCTGAAATTTGGACTTTTCAAACCTGTTATAAATCAACATATGCATATTCAAAATATTTATTTCCACAAACATATTCTATAACTGAAACCAAACTCTGTTTGGTTCATCATTTTCCATATCTATCACATATATCCTCATTTTTGCCCAACTATACTTTTCTTTATCAAAAACACCATATTAAAATCAAAATACATATATATACATGCACACACTTACAATATTGAAACTTTTATATACAAAACCAAAGATAATATTTATATACCCAAAAATACGTATGGAAGGATAAATGTGACTGTCTCAGCTCACTGCAGATGCTTTCTCTTCAATCTTCGCCTTCCTTACGCAATCTACTACCTACGCGCGGAAAATCCAACGCGCTAAACATTTTTGCTTAGTGGGTGTACACAAAATTCAATATTTATACTTTAACACTATCAATTTATATAATCAATAACAAATATATATATATATATATATAAACAATTATCACCATTTATCAATATCGCAATTCAATATTCAAAGGAAATTTAAAAACGATTCATTGATTAAAATACTTCTCATAATAAATTTTCATGCCCCTAGTAAACACAAGCACGATACCATGGACTGGTAATCGGGTATTCCGGCATCGGACACTCGGGTGACGACCCGCCGGACTATCATATAATCATGTATATTCGGGGCCGGACACTAGGTGCCTCTCAAAACCACCGAATTTACTGTAACTTTTCACTATAGTCGGTATGAAATCAAACGGCGCAGTATTGCTCTTATGACCCATTAATGGCATGCCACTCCAATCCCCACCTATCTGTGTCAAAGCTTACTAGGGCTTGAATAACAATTCATTTTTAAAATTCATTGGGTTGGTTTCGTTTAAAATTTTCATTTCTAATCATTTTCAAATAAAATTCGGCAACATAACGACTGCATTTCAAAGGTTTCCAGAAAAACTGAACATATGAAAGAACGCTTCTAACTATATTGTCAATCCAACCCAACTTCGTTTTCCCCAATCATATAAATCAGTTCTCAAATTCATCATTTCATTTTTGTCATAATCATATAAATCTCATCAATTATCATATTTCAAAAGCATATATATAATCAAACATATATCAACATATTCGCAAATAATCTTTCAAAGTATCAAAATATTCAAAAATCAATAATATACTATTTATGAAAACAAATTGAATAAAGTGTACACCAACCTTATTTTCCTACGCAAGCTCACACTTTCTCCTTTCCTTTTCTCTGGCTCCCGTGAGCTACTTCTTCTCCTGGATTTTCAAAAAATATATAAATTCTCAATAAAAGCTCATTTCATAGTTTTAAAATGCATGCTTTACTAATCTCAAAGGATCCAACTATTTTCCCAATCTTTCCAACCAAAAATCATCAATCCCAAACCCCAAACAACTCACCCTTTATTTCTTATCGAAACAACGTCATTTGGACTGGTTTTGGGGTGATTTTGGACTGATTTTTGGGGCTGTTTTGGTGACAAATCTGAGGCTGGTTCGAGCTATTTTTCTTCCTCTTTCTTCTCCTCTCTTCCTCTCTCTCTTTCCCTCTCGACTTGGCCGCGGATGGTGGCTATTTCGCCGCTGATCTGTCACCGTTTCTCACGCGTGGAGGAGCTGTTTTGGTCCGTTTTCAGCTTGGTTCTTGCGTGATTTCAGCTCATTTCAGCTCTTGTTCGGGTTGGTTTATGCAGGCTGGTCGGTCGGCAACTCCATCTCCTCCGATCGGGGCTGTTTTGCGCGGCGGTTCTGCTCGTTTGGCGTCGTGCGTTCTGCTCGTGTGCTGCCGTCGCTCAGCTTGACTTCCAGCTGGTTCACGAGCTGCTTGGCGAGGGTGACGATGGCGCGGCGACGATGGCGCGGCGACAATGGCTGGTCAGCTCCGGCGGAATCTTCTTCTTCCTTTTCTTCTTCTTTCTTCTTTCTTTTCTCTTTTCTTTCTCTTCTGGTTCGAGAATTGTCTTTGTTTCTTTTTGACTTTTGTGAATCAATTTTGTTGGCTTCTGTTTTCCTCCCCATCAAATCCTATAATATCAATTTCATCCCTTAACAATTTCATTCTCATACCTTATATTTTAACTCAATTCTATGTTGACCACAAAATCAAATATTTTCTTCAATTAAATCCCTCATCTAATTAATCTTAATAATGATAATGATGATACTATTCATGCATGTGAAAAATAGGGATGTTACACTTACTCTCTTTTACAAGTTAAAAAGTCTTTTATACATTTTATTAAAAAAAAACTATTTTGACAATTTTATTTATATATATATAGACACATTCTAACATACACCTAGGGTATGTATATACTTAACCAAAAAAAAAAAAAAAAGTTAATTACATTTTAAAATTGCCGATTTATTATATCTGATTACAACTAAATACGTATGATTATGATCAATAAATGTAATACTGTCTATCACATTTACTGATTATAATTAGATACATTTAGTTGTAATCAAATATAATAAATGTATAATAAATTAGAATCAGTAATTTTAGAATACAAGAACTCAATTTTTCTATCACGTATATGCATACCTCGGGTGTACCCAAAAGTGTGTAAGTGTGTATGTGTGTGTGTGTCTATATATATATATATATATATATATCATGTGATCGGCACATAAAACAGGTTCTTGTTAACTTGTCATAATAGACTAAAAAAATCTCAATGGTTACATTATTTATTTATTTATTTAATTTTATAAAAAAATGTTTATGAAGTACATAATTTTAATCAATGACATATATGTAACTTATAATTAATCTATTCTGATTTGAAAACAAAGTAAATATCTATTCGGGAATACTGCTGACTCCAATTCCGATCCTGCAATTAAATTAATTACTTATTATGATTACGATACATCATTCTAGTGTCAAGCTATTCTAATTTCAGATAATTCTGATTCCAAATGATTCCGATTACGTGCAAGTAAACACACCATTGTAAATATTTTAGTGGGTCAATGGTCTTGTACTCTCCCATCCACTTATATATGTCGTGCCATGTAGTGTGAATTAGCTAACAAATATATATTTTTCTTTACTTGTTTTTGTGTTTTGGCTGACGGTGCCTCCCATAACATCAAATCTCTGTTATCATTGGTCCTGCAAACATCCAAAGCTCACAAGTGAGAGAAAAGAAAATGGTGTGATTTAGAGATGTTTGAGTGGGTCAGTGATCCTATATGCCTCCACCCTCTTGCATTGGCGCAGGAGCATGAATTACCTAACAAATGTAATTTTTTTGACTTTCTCTTCATTGGTCTTGAACCTTTCCATAATATTAATTTCTTATTATTATCAGTCATGCAAATATATTCATAGCAAACAAGTGAGAGAGTGTGTGTGTGGAATCACTTGGAGTAATTAGGAGGGCCAATGCTCTTATAGGCTCCCACCTATGATCATGTTATGTAGCATGGATTATCCATCAAATGTAATTTTCTTAACTTGCTCCACTACTTGTCGAACTTCTTAAATCTTTCATTCCCTTATCATTTATTCTTCAAATTGTCACAATTAACAAGTGAGAGAGAAAGACAGTTTAGTCAATCAGAGAAACTTGGGTGGAAAAGTTTAATGCACCTCCACCCTCTTATTACATGTCATGTGGCATGAATTACAAATTATATGTAATTTTTCTGTCACAAAACATAATAATTTCCTAGGTGAGGGTGCATAATCACCAATCAGACATGACCTATATTTGAAAATTATATTCATAATTTAGTAAATAATAATCAGCAATTATAGAGAAGATTTACCCATTATATACTTCATTTCCTGTATCTAGATCTAAGAAACTACTAACCACTAGGCTATTTCAATTTCTATTTTGCACCTAGGAAGGACTAAGAAACAAGTGATTAATATAATCATTATCTTAATGTATTAAGAAAATATACTCGTTGTTGTTGCTGATTTGGTTGTGGTTGAAATTCTGGTAAATTGTTGAACCGATTCTGATAGTCGTGTATTTGTCGAGTGTGAAAGCTTTTGTGCTTTGATTCACCAAGTCTTCTTTAGTTTCATAACAATTATATGAAACATGTTGGAACACATGAGCAAAATTGATATGTTGTATCTATAAGTGGGCATTGTGTGGATCGATTCGATTTCTTATCTAACAAATCTAGAAATAGATTGGGCCGTTTCTTGAGAAAACCAACCAATCCAATGAAATTGAACCAAATGAACAGACCTAAAACCAATCAAATTGGACCGGTTCGGTTCATTTCGATCCATTGGTTCATTATACCAGAATGAAGCCATAATTGTTTATAGCTCCTCCACTACCACAACATAAAAACACAATAAAATTACACATGATATGATGATTATCTAATAATAACCCTACCAATTAAATGAATAAATTTTTTAAAACTTGAGACAAATCTAAGAAACCAAAGTAGACAATCAAGGAGCAAAATACAGAGACAAATGCAATTATATCCAAACAGAGATGTAATGATGAATGCGATAAATACAATCGGATCCAAATAAAGATCTGAAGAAGGTAGGTGGTGATGGTGGCATTTTGACTTATGATGGTGAATAATGAGGTATGATATGAGTGCAATGATTGATAAAAGAAGAAATCTAATACTAGTGGAGAAGGACTAGCAATTTTGCCTATACACGAAAGAATGAAAAACTATTGGAGAGTGGTTCATGGAGGAAATGTAGAGAAGGGAAGAGAGAAAATAAAATTAGGGATTAAGTGAGTCGTGAAGGCGAAGGTAGGTTACAGAAGATAAAAAAAGAAAAGAGAGAAAAATTAGGGTTTTTGTTACATATATGCATGGATCTGGAGCCGGTTTTCTAATACGACCCATTCAACTAGAAACTTATCCAATAATGTCAGCTCTATTTAAAATGAACTAGATTGATCCAATACTAAAAAAATCGGCCCAAAACTGATTGGTTAAATCTAGTCATTGGATTTTTTTTCCACAACTAGCTATATTAATGTTAATCTCTATGCTCGAAGAGTTGTTTAATTTTATAATGAAAGCTTAAAGAAAATATAAAACAAAATTTGTGAGAGGAGATAAGAGGAGATATAAGTGAAAGAGGGAAAAATTTATTTTGATAAGCAATGTTTAAAAGAGAAATTCAATTTATATTGCCATGAAAGTCTAGCTAATAGTATTTATGAACGAGATACGGGTGAATCTTCTCAGATTTGCTTGGTCAATTTATAATGTTTGGAAGAAAGAATTGGAATTTACCTACCAGAGGTTGGCCTTTTACATTCATATTGAACTTTGCTTTTTTATTACACACTAACCCCTCCCGTTAATTAATATTAGTCTTTTTTGCTCATGAGAAAGCAACAAGCTCTTAATCTACGAGCTCATAAACTGCTGGATTAAGAAAGTGCTAAGATCCTTAGACTCCTCAATTGCAGCTACAATATATTCATGTTTCTCTAATAGGTTAGATTAAAATTTTCTCAACAATTTTTTTTATTAGCAAATGTTTTCTCCATAAGTCTTTCATATGATTGACAACATCAATGAAGAAATAATCATTCATCCGTTTTTAATCTTTCATTTTAAGATTTTTGAATTCCCTTTGAAAACTTGGGAGTTTGATAACAATTTCTTTTCTACTACCTTGAAACTCTTGCTGAAGAATTTCCCAGGCTTCTTTGGTTTTAAAAGCAACTATCATTCTAGGGAAAATAGCATGCGAAACAACCTTATAAATTTGTAAGAGAGATTTAGCATAATCTGTTCGATTCGTTTCAAGAGCCACTTTCTGTTGATTAGCATAACCTTATAAGTTTATCTTCATCAGTCGGTTTAGAGAAGCCTATTCGTCAATTATACTCCAGCTCCCTTTAGCCAGCAGTAGAGTCCTCATATTAACTTTCCAAAACCCGTAATTTTCTCCACCAAAAATTGAGTGATATAAACTGACAACTTCTCAAACAAGGGATGCTATGTTACAACAATATTTGTAGTCCCATTAGATTTCTAACACTACTCTGACACCTATTTGATAGACAAAAGAGACTATTTGGTTTGAAATTGATTTGCAATAACAGAGCTCTTGATTTTTTAATCTGTTTGTGATTTATTAAATATTAGTTCTGTGGAAACTTGTAATTATACTGATCAAATGATGCTTCTAGAGTGTTTAGAAAACTCTAACTTAACACATGTGAATACATTGAACTCAAGAATATTGATAACAAAAAAAAAAAAAAACCTCTATTACTTCATAGTATCCAGCTTAATTCTAAAAAATAATTTTAGATTATTCTTGAAGTGAATTACTTTCCTACAGTTCTGATTACCGATGTGGGTTATATTATAGTGTTGAATCCCACCGCAATTCTACAACCTTCCAAGGTAGATTTTTGGTCATCTGAGACTTAGGCATTGCAGCGTTAAAATGTGATGGACTTCTCATGGTTGACGACTTAACATGATAAGCCTTGTCTTCCTTCTTGTAAGGGTTCATCACCCCCCATGTTGCGTTTCCATAGTCTGCTAAGGCGCTGACATACTCATCTTGCCTTATAGTATGGCCAAGCTAATCATACTCTGAGTTTTTAGTGCTTGTGCAAGTTCTATTGAGGACAAAACTGCTTTTCCCTTCTCATTTTGCTGGACTTGCTCATCATTTTATGTTAGTCGCTTCAACAACTTCTGTTTCATAATCACCTTGTGTAAATGTTCATGGCTAGTAAGTTAGAGAGAGAGTGCAGAAATTTAGAGAAATTGGATTGAGTCGACAATTTTATGTGCCCCATCCACTCATGTCACGTAGCAATGGATTACCTATCAAATAGTTTTCCATTGACTAGCTGGTCATTTCTTGATGGTACCTTTAGTGACTTTTGTTTTCCATTATTGGTAGTAAATGTTCACAACTAACAAAGAGAGAAAAAGAGAATAGATAGTAGTTTAGAGAAGTGTGGGTTAACAATCTTATATGCCATCACCCATTTTTTATCATAGCATGCGGCATGACTTACCAAGGAAATGCAATTTTCTTTAATGGCTCTTCAAATGTTCATAAATAACAAGAGCGAAAGAGAGTGGAGGCACTTAGAGAAACTAGGATAGATCAATGATCTTACATGCCCCATCCACTTTGTTACATCATCCAATATGAATCACCTAACAATTGCATTTTTCTTGACTTGCCCTTCCTTTTCTGGGTAAGTGCTTTCTATAACATTAATTTTTTAGCTATCATCATTCTTGCAAATATTCATAACTAATAAGTAAGAGAAAAAGAGAGTAAAGACATTAAGAGAAACATAGATAGCTAGGTTGATGGCCTTGTACTTTCATAGCCACTTATTTATGTTATATCATGTAACATGAATTACTTATAAGTTGTATTGTTCTTAACTTTGTTTTCTCTTTCTTGATGATCCACCCTTCTATAACATTAATTTGTTATTATCATTGATCCTACAAATATTAACAACAAACAAGTGAGAGAGAAGAAGAGTGGAATCATTTAGAAAAAAATTTAGTGGGTCGATTGTCTCGTACTCTCCCATCCACTTATATATATGGCACGATGCAGCGTGAATTACCCAACAAATATATTTTTTTTCTTTACTTGTTTTTACTTTCTAGCGGACGGTGCCTCCCATAACATCAATTCTCTGTAATCATTGGTCCTACAAATATCCATAGCTCATAAGTGTGAGAGAGAAAGATAATGGTGTCACTTAGAAAAATTTTCCTATATACCATCACCCATTTGTGTCACAACATGCAGCATACAATACCTAACAAATATATTTTTGTTTACTTACTCTTCATTTGTTCCTAGACCTTTCCATAATATCAATTTCCTATTATTGTTGGTCCTGCAAATATCCATAACTAATAAGTGAAAGGGAAAGAGAGTGGAATCACTTAAAGAAACTTGGCAGGGTCAATACTCTTACGGGCTCCCACCTACTTATATCATGTCATGTAGTAGGGATTACCTATCAAATGTGATTTTCTTAACTTCTTCACTTATTAACAAACGCGTTAAAGCTTTCTTTCCAGTGTCACTTATTTGTAATTTTACGGTTAACAAGTGAGAGAGAAAGAGAAACTTAGGTGGGATTATTTTATGTGCCTCCACCCTTTTATCACATTTCATGTGGCATGAATTACCAATCAAATGTAATTTTCATGTCACATGACTTAATTTAGTAGGTGAGCGCAAATAAGATCATTCCACCCAAATTTCTTTCGGAGATATAAAATTGTATGATTACATGACAACACCATCATTTCTAGATTTGCCCTACTGAAAGCTAATGTCATGCCTATGAATTAGAGAAAGAGCAGTGTTAAAGAAGAAGTAACAAATTATATAACTTAAAGACCGGAAAAAAAAGAGGTCATAAAGGTTTTTCGTATACTTACCTGCTTACAGAAGCCAAGTCCGGAGGTCTCAATTCTGACCTAATTTCTAATGCCTGTATTACAGTTAAATCAAGATCCTTTATAGTTGTTCCATCAGTTTTCTTGAAAGAGCTAAAAACAATAATGAATAATCTCCAAATCAAAAATTTATTCTTGAATTATGAAGTTTACTTTATTTTTTCTCTTATTCAGTCATCATAACCACATCTCTAACAACAAATTTTGATGCAAAGGGAAGCCCAAACCTTGTCAGATGAATAAATGGAAAATACATTTTATATATTTTTCCATTAACGTGGGCAGTACGAACAAAATTTTGACTATGAAGTGAGACTCCATAGATACATACATAATCAGTATGCATGGCAATTTTCCCGAGTAATTAATAATAAACTATACTTCAATCTCTAATTGTTAACGTACCTGAACTGTTGTTTCAATAATTGATGTTTTTTGAACCGTGACAGCATGCAAATCAGGTACAACCATTTCAGCAACTTCTTTAGATTTAGTTGATCAAAGCAAAAATAACAAGTTAAGAATAGACTAGACATGTTTAAATCACCTCAAGAGTTGATATCTATTTTGGAGTACACCCATTTTTTCTTTACTATAGCTTCATATAAGCTTAATACTACCCCGAAAGTTGTAACTAATATTAAAAAGATACAAATAGCTTTCTCTCACCAATATACTTTGCAAGGAAAAGAAAGGCAACATGAGAAAATTATTTCATAGTTGTCAAAATGCATTTACAATAAGACGTCATAGGAAAGTTTGTTATCAATTAGGGTTTAATAGAAAACACTTTATCCTTTCAAGACATTAAGAGCAATCAAAATTAAATCAAAATCTGTAAATTAACCACGTACAACAACTTGAGAAAAAAGAACAATTTTCTTATTAAGCTTTTATGGATACATTGATTGTTACTACGTTACGCATTGCTTGTTGGTCTAACATACTTCACGTTGTTTTTATTCAACCCTAGGATGTTTCACATCAGTTGATCTAACCAATTGCCTAGAGATTATACTTTTCAAAAACAATACAACAAAAGTTCCAAAGATCACTCCAAAAATAGTTTCATGGGAAAAAGAATAATGATAATAATTGTAATAATAAAACAATTCTAACACAAATGCAACACAAAATATTTAGAAATTCCTAGGACAATTATCAAAATCTAACTTGAAAAACATGTACTTAATTCACATAATTTGATATGTGCTATCAACATAATTGATAAATTATGTATTTAAATCATTAATCAGACATGACATATATTTGAAAATTATATCCATAATTTAGTAACTAATAATCAACAATTATTAATTTCTTGTATCTACATTTAAGAAACTACTGACCACTAGGCTATTTCAATTGCTATTTTGCACCTAGGAAGTACTAAGAAACAAGTGATTAATTACATCATTGTCTTAATGTATAAAGAACAAATACTCGTGGTTGTGGTTGAAATTCTGGTAAATTGTTAAACCAATTCTGGTAGTTGTGAATTTGTCGAGTGTGAAAGGTTTTGTGCTTTGATTTGCCAAGTATTTGCTAGTTTTATAACAAATATGAAACATGTTGGAACATATGAGTAAAACTGATATGTTGTATCTATAAGTGGGCATTGCTGGATTGATTCGATATTTGATCGTCTAGAACTAGATTGGTCTAGTTCTTTAGAAAACCAACCGATCCAATAAAATTGAACCAAATGAACCGATCTGAAACCAATCAAATTGGACCGGTTCGGTTCATTTCGATCCATTGGTTCGCTCTATTAGAATAGAACTTTAATTCTTTATAGCTCCTCCACTGCCACAACATCAAAACACAATAAAATTACACATGATGTGATGATTATCTAATAATAAACCCAATTAATTAAACAAATTAAAATTTTTAAAACTTAAGATAGATCTAAGGAACTGAAAAGCAAAATACAAAGACAAATGCAATTATATTCAAACAGAGATCTAGTGATGAATGCAATAAATACAATCTGATCTAAATAAATATCTGAAGAAGGCAGGTGGTGACAATGGCATTTCGACTTAAGATGGTCAATAACATATGAGTGCAACGATTGATAAAAGAAGAAGTCTAAGACTAGAAGAGAAGGATTAGCGATCTTACCCATTGATGGAAGAATGAAAAATGGTTGAAGAGGGGTTGATGGAGGGAGATGAAGAAAAGAGAAAAGAAAAAAGAAAATTAGTGATTAAGTGAGTGGTGGAGGCAGAGGTACATTAAGAAGACAAAAATGATAAGAGAGAAAATTAGGGTTTTCTTTATATATATACATGGATCTCTAGTCAATTTTCGATTATGACCCATTCAACTAGAAACCAATCCAATAATGTTAGTTCTATTTAAAATGAACTAGATTGATCCAATATTAAAAAAAAAATTGGCCCAAAACTGGTTGGATAAGTCTAGTCACTAGATTTTTTTCCATACCTAGCTATATCTATGTTAATCTCTATACTCGAAAAGTTTAATTTTATAATGAAAGCTTAAGGAAAAGATAAAACTAAAAGAAAATATAAAACAAGTGAGAGAAGATAAGAGAAGAGATATAAGTTAAAGGGAGAAAAGTCGATTTTGATAACAAATTTTTAAAATAAAAATTCAATTTATATTGCCATGAGAGTCTAATAGTATTAATGAATGAAATACAGGTGAATCTTCTTAGATTTGGTTGTCAATTTATAATTTTTGAAAAAAAGAATTAGAATTTACCTATTAGAGAATGACTTTTTACATTCATATGGAGCTTTGCTCCATTTTTTTTTTTTACACCTTAGCCCCTCCTGTTAGTTAATATTAGGCAACATTGATGTTTGTTGTTCTTTTGGCTTTAATGACCAAAATGCCCATCGACAAGAAAAAATAGAATTAAAAAACTAAAAGTATTTAAAAACATAAAGTGTAAAAGAACATAACATTTTAAAACAAACAATTGATGAATCTCCACTATTTAACATTCTTGATAGATGATGTTGATCATTTTTTTTCTCTTTTTTATAAATCCACAATTTAAACTTTTTGAAAAAACATTAAAGAAAAAAGTGAAGATCCAATCCAAGACTGGATTCCAACATCCATCTAGTAGAAGAACAACAACTTAAGAACTAAATAAACCATGATTTAATAAACCAGAGCCGTAGATTTATCGCAAATATAGTACCTAGATAATTTGCTTTCTACAGATTATTTAAATTACTAATTTCAAACTAAATTCTGTTGTATATAACACTTATATACTACAAGAAAAAAAAAAGTTTTCTACAATTGACCCATTGTAAATGATTTTCTACAACAAGCGGAGTGCTCGCTATCTTTACTCTTGTAGTAAAAAGAAACTTTTCTATAGCGGACATCACCTGCTATGAATGAGCTTTCTACAACAAGATTGCTATGGAAACACGTTTCTACAAAGGGCAAATGCTCACTATAGAAATACGTTTTTACAATAGGCCATGCCTGTTGTAGGAAGGTTTTCTAACATGGGCAATGCCACATGTTCAATAACTAGAAAAAAAAAAACCTTTTTAAAAATGAGTAACACCTGTTTTAGAAAATATTTTAAAAATAATTTTATATTTTTATGTAATATATATATTGTACAATACAAATAATTTTCGTTTATATATATATTATTTATATATGCAATTTTATATTGAAAGAGAAATAATATTAAATTATACATTGAAATTCCATTTATATATATACCTAAAATCACCATACATTGAAATATATCATAACATATTAATACACAAACTCCTAAGATATAATGCATTTTGTCGGCCAAGCAATAAAAGAGTAATGCATTTTTCAAAGTTTTAAGCTCACTAGTAGGCCGACACAAGGAAACCATGTTTATCATTATTTTCTTGACATAAACCCACCAATAATCTAGGCCAAGCTTCAAGTAATGAACTGTGGGATGTGGATTCTTGCGGTCAATTTCAGCTTCAGTCACCACTTCTCCAGCATCCATCCAATCCAATAGCTTGTACTTTTTTCCACTCAAACCATTGCCTTGACTTGTAGAAGTCCGAGATAACGACCACACCCTTAGATTCCTCAATTGCAGCTACAATATATTCATATTTCTCTGGTAGGTTAGATTAAAAGTTTCTTAACAATTTTTTGATCAGTAATGTTTTCTCCATAAGTCTTCATATCGTTGACAACATCAATGGAGGAATAATCTTTCATTCTTTTTGAACCTTTCATTTTAAGATTTTTGAATCCCCTTTGAAAATTTGGAAGTTTGATAGCAATTTCTTTTTTGCTACCTTGAAACTCTTGCTAAAGAATTTTTCAGGCTTCTTTGGTTTTAAAAGCACCTATAAGTCTAGGAAAAATAGCATGTGAAACAGCATTCCAAATTTTTGAGAGAGCTTAAGCATCATTTATTCGATTCGTTTCAAAAGCCACTTTTTGTTGATTAGAAAGTTTATCTTCATCAGCCGGTTTAGAGAAGCCTTCGTCCATGATACTCCACTGCTGTTTAGCCAGCAGTGGAGTCCTCATTTTCACTTTCCAAAACTCGTAAATTTCTCCACCAAAAATTGAGTGAGGTGAAATGGACAACTTCTCAAACAAGGATGCTATGTTACAACAATATTTGTAGTCCCAATAGTTTTGCAACACTACTCTGATACCAATTTGATAGACAAAATAGACTATTTTGTTTGACATGGAGTTGCCGTAAAAGAGCTCTTGATTTTGTTAATCATTTTGTGATTGATTAAATATTAGTTCTATAGACTCTTGTACTTACACTGATAAACTGATGCTTCTAGAGTCTCTAAAAATCTCTAAAACACATATGAATACATTGAACTCAAGAATATTGATAATAATTTTTTTTTTTAAAAAAAACCTCTATTACTTCATAGTATCCAGCTTGATTCTAGAAAATAAATTTCGAATATTCTGTAAGTGAATTAATTTCCTACAGTTCTGATCACCGAAGTTGGTTTTATTATAGTATTGAATCCCACCATAATTTGCACGTCTACAACCTCCCAAGATAGATTTCTGGTCATCCGAGTAAAATGTGCTAGACTTCTCATGGTTGACTTAACATGATGAGCTTTGTTTTCCTTCTTTTAAGGGTTCATCGTCCCCTAGTATTGCGTTTCCGTAGTCTGCTAAGGCGCTGACATACTCATCTTGCCTTATAGTATGGCCAAGCTAATCATACTCCGAGTTTTTGGTGCTTGTTCGAGTTCTCTTGAGGACAGAACTGCTTTTCCCTTCTCATTCTGCTGGACTTGTTCTTCATTTTATGCTTGTTGCTTTGACAACTTCTGTTTTTCAATTCACCATTTGTGTAAATGTCCATGGACCATGGCTAATAAATGAGAGAGAGTGCAGAAATTTAGAGAAATTGGATTGAGTCGACATCCACTCATGTCATGTAGCAATGGATTACTTATCAAATAGTCTTCTATCAACTAGCTGTTCGATTCTTGATGGTCCCTTTAGTGACTTCTGTTTTCCGTTAGTGCTGCTAAATGTTCACAACTAACAAAGTGAGAAAAAGAGAATAGATAGTAATTTAGAGAAGTGTGGGTTAACAATCTTATATGCCACCACCATTTATATCATAACATGTAGCATGAATTACCAAGCAAATGTAATTTTCTTTAATGGCTCTTCAAATGTCCATAAATAACAATAGAGAAAGATAGTAGAGACATTTAAAGAAACTAGGGTAGATCAACAATCTTACATGCCCCCACCCACTTTGTCACATCATCCAACATGAATTACCTAACAAACGTATTTTTCTTGACTTACCTTTCCATTTCATAATATTAATTTTCTAGTTATCATCATTCTTGCAAATATTCATAACTAGTAAGTAAGAGAAAAAGAGAGTAAAGACATTAAGAGAAACATAGAGAGCTATGATGATGGCATTGTACTTTCATAGCCACTTATATATGTTACATCATGTAACATGAATTATCTATAAGCTATATTGTTCTTAACTTTGTTTTACCTTTGTTGATGATCCACCCTTCCATAACATTAATTTGCTATTTTCATTGATCCTGCAAATATTAGCAACAAACAAGTGAGAGAGAAAAAGAGTGGAATCATTTAGAGAAATTTTAGTGGGTCGATGGTCTCGTACTCTCCCATCCACTTATATATGTGGTGCCATGCAATGTGAATTATTTAACAAATATTTTTTTTTTCTTTACTTGTTTTTGGTTTTTGGTTGACGATGCCTCCCATAGCATCGATTCTTTGTTATCATTGGTCCTACTAATATCCATAGCTCACAAGTGAGAGAGAAGAGAATGGTGCCATTAGAAAGATTTTCCTATATGCCATCACCCTTTTGTGTTGCATCATGTAGCATGCATTACCTAACAAATATATTTTTATTTACCGACTCTTCATCATTTGTTCCCAGACCTTTCGATAATATCAATTCCCTATTATTGTTGGTCCTGTAAATATCCATAACTAATAAGTGAGAGAGAAAGCAAGTGGAATCACTTAGAGAAACTTGGTAGTGTCGATGCTCTTATGGGCTCCTACCTACTTGTAACATGCATGTCATGTAGTAGGCATTATCTATCGAATGTAATTTCTTAACTTGTTGTTCACTTCTTAATGAACCCGCTAAAGCTTTCTTTTCAATGTCACTTATTTTGTAATTTTACGGTTAACAAGTGACAGAGAAAGAGAATTAAGTCATTTAGAGATACTTAGGTGGGACTGTTTTATGTGCCTCCACCCTTTTATCACATGTCATGTGGCATGAATTACCAATCAAATGTAAATTCATGTCACATAACTTAATTTAGTAGGTGAGCACAAATAAGGCCTTTCCACCTAAATTTCTTTCGGAGATACAATATTGTATACTTTGATTACATGACAACACCATCATTTCTTGATCTGCACTGCTGAAAGCTAATGCCATGCCTATGAATCAAAGAAAGAGCAGTCTTAAAGAAGAAGTAGCAAATTATACTTAAAGACTGGAAAAAAGAGGTAAAAAAGTTTTTTCTTATACTTACCAGCTTATGGAAGCCAAGTCTGGAGGTCCCATTTTTGACCTAGTTTCTAGTGTCTGTATCTGTATATAAAAATTTAACTATATTACATTTACATTAAGATTCTTTACTGTTGTTCAATTTTCTTGAAAGAGCTAAAAACAACAATAAATAATCTTCGAAACAAAAATTTATTCTTGAACTACAAGGTGTCCTTTATTGTTTCTCTTATTCAGTCCTTATAATTAATTATACATCAACAAAACTCAACAAGATACATATTGATTGGTATGCCTTCGTAATCAATCTAATATATAATATTTTCTAAAAACAAATTTCGATAGTCAAAACCTTGTCAGATATATATGAGTAAAATTTTAACTATCAAGTGAGACTCCATAGATACTCACGTAATCAGTATGCATCAACAATTTTCTCAATTAATAATGAACCATACTTCAATCTCTAATTAGTAACGTACTGGAACTATTGTTTTAATACTTGATGTTTTCTGAACTGCAGTATCATGCAAATCATATTTAGCTGCTCAAAGGAAAAACAATAAGTTAAAAAAGGATACGTTGATTTGTTTTTGGTGCCAATTTTTCTTTACGAGAGCTAGCAGCGTATAAGCTTAGTACTATCTTGTAAGTTGTGACTGATATTCACAGACACAGGATTGCTCTCACCTATACACTCTGCAAGGAAAAATAAGAAAACGTGAGAAAATTATTTCATACTTGTTGAAATTAAGGTATTTACAATGATATATCATAAGAAAGATTGTTATCAATTAAGGTTAAATAGAAAACAGTTTATTCTTTCAAGACATTAGGTGCAATCAAAATTAGATCAAAGTCATTAAAATTGAATGTGTAAAATAACTTGAAAAAAAAATGTTGTTCAATTTTTATGGACAACAATATCCTCTAGTTGTGTTGTAATTTTAGTGGTTACAATCATCAACCAAAAACTTACTCATTCGTGGTCATGTTGGTATGTACCCAAATCCATACAGTGATGGCTGTGCATACTTGTTTTCCACATATTTTCTGCGGGTGAACTAAACCATATATGATAAGTTAGTTATACATATTTGCAAGACTTGCAAATTAAAAGATTTTGTCAAGGAGGCTAAAACACATACCAAGTCATAAACATTTCGATATTTTGTCGTTCTTTTCTTCTTTGTAATCACCATGTCAGTAAGATATGGAATTAACTGATTTTGACGTTCACTAGAAATAGGAAAGGATAATTGAAGTAAATTGGAATCGAGTCTTGAATTAGTAGAGTCCATCAATTTTATTGAAATCAAGTGTTTATTAGAAATGATAATCTTAGAAATTTCCTGAAAAAAAAAATCATTAATTAGGAAATATAACAGTATTAATGATTTATCTGTGGATATATATATATATATATAATGGTATTAACGAATTTAAAATGATAGATTATTGAATTATACAAAAATGTGATGTTTAATCCATCACATCATATAACAATATTAACGGATTAATTGAAAAGGCAAACATGTAAAAAAGTAACAACCATAATTAAATTATACTCATATATCAAACATAA
Source organism: Nephelium lappaceum (assembly GCA_021234005.1). NCBI lineage: Eukaryota > Viridiplantae > Streptophyta > Magnoliopsida > Sapindales > Sapindaceae > Nephelium > Nephelium lappaceum. Next base: position 6,944,116 of record CM038005.1, read on the forward strand.
ATTTTGAACACATCTCCAAAAAAGGAGTGTGTGGGTAGATGTACATGTTTCATGTGAACCTGCAATACTTTTATGTTGATGATTGATCTCACTACTGAAAGGAGAAATTTATCACATATCACATGTACATATTTTCCAGATCTACCATGAAACATAATCGATCACAACCACCAAATCCAAACATATCACCATATATATATATATATATATATATATGTGTGTGTGTGTGTGTTTGTGTGTATGTGTGCATAAATGTCTGTTGTGTTAATCAATATTCTTCGCAAGGAGAATTAATTCAACCAAATCCACCTTCTGATACTGAGAAGAAAGCTGATCATCAACCAGCAACATATCTCAAAAGCTAATCAAGAACAAGTGCAATTCTTGGTGAAAGAAAAAAAAAAACATAAAATAACTTAAAATTTTGTAAGGGCATGAGCAAAGATAAAGATATAATAACACAATATATATATATATATATATATATATCATCTAGAAATGAAGAATAATTGAGGAAGAAGCGAATTAAGGAATCTTGCTTGTAACTCTCTCTCTCTTTCCCTGTTGGTTCAATGTAACTCCAACTTTTCCCTTTTGATTCATGTCATATAGAAAACAATTTTATGGAAGATATTTAAGAAATTACTGAGCAACATCTGTGACATAAAAAAATCAGAAACATATTCGCCTATTATGGTTTGACATTTAATTCTGTTGCAAGTATTGCATTTAAGTTTAACACTGGTATGTTATGGTTTATGTCTTTGCATTTGATTTTTTGCACTGGTTCTACCATATTTAGAATAGGCTAGCTCACTAAACTCATTATTACACTCTAATTTTCATTTCATACTGTCAGTACAATAAGTAAACAACAAGGGGAAAATTATATTCACAAAATTTTATTTTCAATTTCAATTTAATTTTCTCTCCAAAAAAAAAAAAAAAAATCAATTTAATTTATGAGCATTGAGTGTGGGAAGCCAGACAAGATTATTGTTTTCGTTTTATCAACTCTTTTTAAGCTTTAAGGAATCATATTTTATAAGACTTAAACCTAAATTCTCCTTAATTTGCTTTCGATAGTCCCATTCTGCATCACTTGTTAGGGGTGGCAATTTGGAACCCAACACGACGGGTCGACACGAATCCGACACGATAATTACGGGTTCGGGTTGAGCATTAACGGGTTGGATAAATTAACGGGTCAACCCGTTTAACCCGTTAACTTATCGTGTCGGGTTCGTGTTCCTCTAATCGTGTTACGGATTGACCCGTTAAGGAGGGTAAAATGGTAATTTTACATTAAAGAGTGTTTATGTAATTTTACTAATAATATATATATTTGAAAATCACTAACCCTACCATTCCCTTCTCATTTCATCTCTACTTTCTTATTTCTCTCATGCAGCAGCCGACTACCCACGTCTGAGCAGCAGCCGCGCGATCCACCGCCAACACACGCCGATCTGCTGCTGCCGCGCCGTCTCACCTCCGCCGTCCAGCATCTTCTTCCTCGCACAGCGTCTTCTCCTCTACATCTGCATCTGTATCTGCTACTGCTACTGCTGCGCTGCATCTGCATCTGCTACTGCTACTGTTGCGCTGCATCTGCATCTACGTCTCCTCTGCATCTGCTACTGCCACGCCGCGTCGTCTCTGCCATGTAGCTCCTTCTCTTCGCGCCGCGTTGTCTCCGCAGATCTGGTGCCGCCGCGCCGTGTCTTGTTTTTAATTTTTTATATTCATTTTATGTGGATGATGTATTTTTATATTTTGGATGTATTTTTATGTTTTTGATTGTATTTGTGGAAGATTGTGTTTTCATGTTTTGGATTGAATTTTTGGATGATTTTATTTTGAGGTTTTTGATTGAATTTGTGGATGATTTTATTATTATTTTTTTGAAATATGATAATTATATTTTTAGGTTTTGAATTGGATTTGAGTATTTTAATGTTATTTTTTATTAAATGTGAATTAAAATTTAAATATATTAAATATGATTAAATTCATAAACGGGTCAACGGGTTAGCTTAACGGGTCATAAACGGGTCAGTTAAACGATTCGTTAATAAACGGGTTATCGTGTCGTTTTCGTGTTGACCGGTTTATTATCGTGTTGTGTTCATGTCGAGTGAGTTCAACCCGTTTATTTATCGTGTCGTGTTAAAAATTATCGGATCGTGTTCGGGTCGTGTCTAACCCAACCCGTCAACCCGAATTGCCATCCCTATCACTTGTAGTCTTTACTGGCAGAGGGACCCTTACTCTTTTTTTTTTTTTTTTTCCCAAATAATTATGGGTGCAAATATTACCATTCAAAATTATGATTTACACATTCAGATTTTATTTTAAAAGTTTATTATAAAATAACCTTAAACAAAATGACTATTATGGACAATGTGATTTAAATAAATTAATTCAAATAATTTTCATATCTATTAATCTTTCCTAATATTTTTAACCCTAATTTCATATTTAAATAATTAAATCAAAATACTTGGATACTTATCAATCTATCCTAATTTGAAATTTAATTACACTAGAATTACATCATTATTATTTTTTTTTATGAAAAAAAAGTTATAAAACAAAAACAAATTGGAGACTAAGTTGTAAGAACTTACTTTATTCTAATTTAATTGGCTCCAAAAGCATGAATTATTATAGTGAAGAATGAAAAACAATTTAGTAAATTAATAAATATTCTAGTTCTCAAAAATATTTATTTATTTTTCATTGTAATATAATTTAGGGTTGATATTTCAATGAAATAAAAAATATACATATTACACTTGCATTTGCATTAGATAATCAATTTTGACTAATGAGTATAACATACATAAGTCTTGCAAACCAAAATAAGAGTAAATTGGTTATTCAAAACTCGCAAATTGGTCTTGAAAATATGACTAGTTAGGATTAGGGTTTTCTTAAAACAAAGAAAAGATATGAGAAGAGTTTAATTATTCTTTTGAAGTACAAAGAGTTGTTTAAACTTAAATTTGGATATACTAATAATTAATTGGGTGTTTTTGGTAAATAAATAAATTTATTTTCATAAGGTTAATTTTGAACTTTTCAATATAAGATTAGATGCTTACAGTAAAGTTTATTTTAAAATTTTAATTGATAATGGGTTTACTTATAATTTGAGTGTATAAATCATAAATTTGGATGATTTTGAGTGATAATATCTAACTATATGTATATATATATATATATATATATATATATAAATCAACAAAGATTTGGATGAAAAAATCTAACTTGAATGGTTTTTAGATTCATTTGAACAATTCTATCAAGCCTAAGAATGTGGACAATAAAAAGAAATATGTTAAGAAAAATTTTGTACCTAAGATTAAAGTTGATTTAGTGGGTTCAAGTTTGGTGGACGCAAATCTTTTGAACAATGTCAACTAAGTTTCTTGAATTTATTTTTGTAGAAATTACAAAAAATGACAATTCTAGAAAAAAAAAATTCATTTTTACATTTTTTCTTAAAAAAAAATCGTTTTTTAATCCCTCAAACAAATTAATTGCAACCTATTCTCAAATTACCCAAATTGCCCTTGTATACCTTGTTTTCCTCCATTACTCATGGTATGAGATCTTTGGTTTTCTTTATTGATTGTTTGAGTTTTGTTGGGATTTTTTGAGTTTTTTTTTTTTTTTTTTTTTGTGATTTTCGAGTTTTTTTGTATTTTGGATGTTGGGTGTTTGTATTTAGGATTAGATTTGGTTGAATTTAACTTGAAAATAGAGATTTTTGGTGAGATGCAATAATATAGAGGATGGTAGGATTTATCGGGTTTTGTAGCCCACAAAATCCAATTTAAGTTTTGTGCAACCATTTAGGTTTTGTGGTCCCACAAAACCTGAATAAAGTTTTGTAACCCCGTAAAACCCGATGTCGAGTTTAAATTTCGTGTTTTTAAAATGTTAACTTAAGGGTATTTTGATAAATTTGGGTATAGAATTTAAATAATTTGTTTGAGGGGTTAAAAACAAAATTTATTGAAAAGTGGGTAAAAACAAATTTTTCTTTCTGATTTGGGCTGCAAGTGAAAAGCTCCCTTAATGTTGAACTTAGTTATGATGATCACATTAAGACTACTGATTGTTGAATAGACATGAGCTTGGAATGCTTGACCCATGAAAAGCTTCAACATTTTTGCACAAATTACTCCATGGATATATGCATACTATTGACTTGATTTTAAGAGCACTGACTGAATTGTGTGATAATTTGATGATTAGATATTAGAATGTGTGTTGATCATACTCATGTTGATTGGTACTAATAACTTGTTGCAAGCATCATTTATGAAAGGGGCTACCTATATGAATTTGTGAAGCTAACCAGTACGGGAAAAAACTATGCTTGTAAATTTGCGAAAATCATCGGTGAAAGGTTATTTGAGTAAAATAGTACATTAAAAAAAACATGAGTATGGAATATAATATTAAGGGGGAGCAAAATTTTCAATGTGTCAGAATTCAATATTCCAATATAGAATTACCCCTTAAAAGAAAACAAAAGAGATCAACAGAAAACACTTGCACACACAAGCTTTAAAGAATTTAGTTTTATCATATCAATGGTTGTGTTATGATTGATTATAATTTTGATTTAAAATCTGAAAACTATCTTTCATGATTTGATTATTCTCTTTGATCTTGTTGACAACGAGTTTCATATCTCTTGAGCATTTAAATCACACTTACATATGTGAAGCTTTGATAGAGTTGATTAAAATGTTGTTTATGTTTTGAGATAATTAGATCTTTGGCATGTGATTCTAACTTGTTCATTGTCGATGGAATAAGTTTTTCAAACTTAAATACAAATTTGGGGTGTATATACAGTTTTAGAGGGTGTTAATATCATTACTCTATACCAAAGTCAGGGAAATAGCCAGCCTCGTCTTGAACCTGACCCAAACCCATAACTACTTAAAATTCTCTCCAATTTTTTGCTATTGGGTTTGTATTATACAATTGAATTTTGATATTTTTGACAATTGACATTAATAAAATTCAATGTCGAATCAGTTTCACCATTGTAGTTTTCTTCTGTGCTTGATAAGGGAGCGTTAGCTTTGGATACCGTTGAAGCATATTTCGAGTAATTAATGAATAATCTATTGTGTACTCATGATGACTTTGTTGTTTTATTTTAAAATTATATACACCCTGCTTTTGTGTCAAGTCTCTTGGCAGGACAAGAATTGCATGGAGGCAGCCTGGGTCCAACCATGTCTACTTGGATATATTAAGCACATTCTTTGCTGCACTTGAGAATATAATGCCCATACTGGAATGCAATTAGGCTTTGCAAATTACTTACATAGAAATCCTCTGAATATGATTATATGATTTCGGTGTTGACTTATGACTAGACAATTATATGGACAACTTAGAGTAACTACTAACTATGTCATGCGATCTAGACACTTGTTGACAAGTGTGCTACTCACAGTCAAATTTGGATGAAATTAAAATCAGGATGTCGTTATTAGAGAAACTAATCGTTCAAATTATTTAAGCATCATCGAGCATATAAAAGATTTGAAGTACCTTACAGCCAGCAGAAGCTCTCTCTAGTCAATGAATGTTATATTTTTCCAAGAACTAATTGTTTTAGATATCAGTAATGAGAGGACAAAAAATGAATTAGTGTACCAATAACATGTAATTTTCATGCATTACTAAGGATCAAAAACCCAAAACAGATCTAATGACACAGAATAAGATGCCAAAATCTGCCAATTTTATTTTCTCCCAAACACAAGTGGTTAAAATAAGAGATGTGATATTAAGTTGGATTTACAAACAAGACAAACAAAAAAATGGATAGTGTTTAGTTCAATGTTCAAACAGGAATGAAGTGCTCCTCCAATGGTGAGAGCCCCAAATTCGAAATGCTAGTCTTTGGGATCAAGGACTGAACAGCTCTGACAACTTCAAACATGGTAGGTCACTTTTCTGGCATCACAGAAGTACAGCGCAGGGCGCTATCTAGGACTCCCACCATCTCTTGTTGTGCAGAATTTGATGTCTTGGGGTCTAGGACTAGCAATGCCCCATTAGTAATGTTGATTTTTCTTCGAACCCATAGATGTCATATATCATGTAACATGAATTATCTGAAAAAATATTATTATTATTTTTTGAATAAAGGTAATATTACTAAATCAAACCAGGGGAAATACAATTTTCGATGATATTCGACCACCTATGATCTCATTTGAGGACAAAACTAATGAGACTAATTTATGAGCCAGACGATTCTTATTTCCGGGAATGGCCTTACACCTAACCACAGCAACCTCCAAACATAATGCCTTAATATCATTAACAATCAAATAAGTATCACCACAATGCATAACATTTGAATTCACATCTACGACCGCATTTGCCGCATCAAGTTCTGCCACGTGGACTTAATACCCAGTTTTTTAGCCAACAAAAGTCCTTCCCTCAAAGCCAATACCCTGATTTTTTGTTAATGGCTTTCCAATTTCTATAGGTCACATGTATAACTTTCCTTATTCCCATAACTAACAAGTGAGAGAGAGAGAGAGTGGTGACATTTAGAGAATCTAAGATAGATCGATGATAGTATATGCCCCCACCCATTGCATCATGTAGCATGAGTTATCTAACAAATGTATTTATCTTGACTTATTTTCGCTTTTTGGCTGATGGTCCCTCCCATAATATCAATTCCCTATTCTCGTTGTTCCTGCAAATATTCATAGCTTGCAAGTGAGAAAGAAAGAGCATATGTAGTTTCATTTAGAGAAATCTAGGTGGGCCAATAATGGCCTTAGCCTCTTATACCCACTTGTATATTTCGCTTCATGTAGCATGAATTACCTAATTAATATATTTTTCTCGACTTGTTTTTTCATTTTTTGATGTTTATCCCTTCTATAATATCGATTTTCTATTATCATCGGTCTTTCAAATATCAATAGATAATAAATGACAGAGAAGTAGGGTAGAGTCATTTAGAGATGTCTGGATGGGATAATGGCCTGATACACCCCAACCAACTTATATATATATATATATATATATATCATATGATGTAGCATCAATTACCTATCAAATGTATTTTTCTTGACTTCTTGTTGCTTTTTGGCTGATGGTGCCTCCCATAATATTAATTCCCTGTTATCATTGGTCCTGCAAATATACAAAGCCAACAAGTGAGAGAGAAAGAGAATGGTATCATTTAGAAAGATTTTTCTATATGCCATCGCCCATTTGTGTAGCATCATGTAGCATGCATTACGCAACAAATATATTTTTATTTACTTACCCTTCATTTGTTCCCGGATCTTTCCATAATATCAATTCTCTATTATTGTTGGTCCTGCAAATATCTATAACTAATAAGTGAGAGGGAAAGAGAGTGGAATCACTTAGAGAAACTTGGGAGGGTCGATGCTCTTATATACGGGCTCCCACCTAGCTACTTATATCATGTCATGTAGTAGGAATTACCTATCAAATATGAATTTCTTAACTTCTTGTTCACTCCTTGACGAAGCCGTTAAAGCTTTTTTTCTGATGTCATTTATTCTGTAATATTTTAAAGTTAACAAGTGAGAGATAAAGAGAACTAAATCACTTAGAGGAACTTAGGTGGGATAGTTATCTGTGCCTCCACCCTTTTATCACATATCATGTGGCATGAATTACCACTCAACTGTAACTTTCATGTCACATGACTAAATTTAATAGGTGAGCGCAAATAAGACCTTTCCACCTAAATATCTTTTGGAGATACAAAATTGTATGATTTGATTACATGACAACACCATCATATCTGGATCTGCACTGCTGAAAGCTAATACCAAGCCTATGAATTAGAGAAAGAGAAGTGTTAAGAAGAAGTAACAAATTATAAAACTTAAAGACTGGAAAAAAGAGGTCATAAAAGTTTTTCTTATACTTACTTGCTTACAGAAGCCAAGTCCAGAGGTCCCTCTTTTGACCTAATTTGTAGTGTCTGTGTATAAAAATGTAACTGTATTACAATGACATCAAGATTCTTTATAGTTGTTCCATCAGTTTTCTTGAAAGAGCTAACAAAGAATAATGAATAATCTCCGAATCAAAAATTTATTCTTGAATTATGAAGTTTCCTTTAGTTTTTCTCTTATTCAGTCGTCATAACCACATCTCTAACAACAAATTTTGATGCGAAGGGAAGCCCAAACCTTGTCAGACGAATAAATGGAAAATACATTTTATATATTTTTCTGTTATTGCGGGCAGTGCGAATAATTTTGACTATGAAGTGAGACTCCATAGATACATACATAATAAGTATGCATGGCAATTTTCCCAAGTAATTAATAATAAACTATACTTCAATCTCTAATTGTTAACGTACCGGAAATCTTGTTTCAATAATTGATGTTTTCTGAACCATAACAGCATACAAATCAGGTACAACCATTTCAGCAACCTCTTTAGATTTAGCTGATCAAAGGAAAAGTAACAAGTTAAGAGTTGACTAGACTTGTTTAAATCACCTCAAAAGTTCATATCTATTTTGGAGTACACCCATTTTTTCTTTACTATAGCTTCATATAAGCTCAATACTATCTTGAAAGTTGTAACTAATATTAAAAAGATACAAATAGCTTTCTCTCACCAATATATTCTGCAAGGAAAAATAAAAATTATTTCATAGTTGTCAAAATGCATTTGCAATAGGACATCATAGGAAAGTTTGTTATCAATTAGGGTTTAATGGAAAACACTTTATCCTTTCAAGACATTAAGAACGATCAAAATTAAATCAAAATCTGTAAAATTAACCACGTACAACAACTTGAGAAAAAATAACAATTATCTTATTAAGTTTCTAGGAATACATTGATTGTTACTATTACACATTGCTTGTTGGTCTAACATACTTCATGTTGTTCTTGTTAAACCTTAGGATGTTTCACATCAGTTGATCTAACCAATTGCCTATATATTTCACGTTTCAAAAACAATACCACAACAGTTCCAACCATCAATCCAAAAATAGTTTCATGGAAAAAGAATAATGAATAATAGTAATAATAAAACAATTCTAACACAAATACAGCACAAAATATTTAGAAATTCCTACGACAATTGTCAAAATCTAACTTGAAAAACATGTAGTTAATTCACATAATTTGATATGTACTATCAACATAATTGATAAATTATGTATTTAAATCACTAATCAGACATGACCTATATTTGAAAATTATATCCATAATTTAATAACTAATAATCAACAATTATTTATTTCTTGTATCTACATTTAAGAAACTACTAACCACTAGGCTATTTCAATTTCTATTTTGCACCTAGGAAAGACTAAGAAACAAGTGATTAATTTCATCCTTGTCTTAATGTATTAAGAACATATACCTATGGTTGTGGAGGAAATTTTGGTAAATTGTTGAACTGATTCTAGTAGTTGTGAATTTGTCAAGTGTGAAAGCTTTTGTGCTTTGATACGCCATGTCTTCTCTACTTTCATAACAAATATGAAACATGTTGGAACATATGAGTAAAACTGATACGAAGTATCTACAAGTGGGCATTGGTGGATCGATTCGATTTTTGATCTATCAAGTCCATAACTAGATTGGCCTAGTTCTTCAGAAAACCAATCGATCCAATGAAATTGAACCACATGAACCGACCTAGAACCCATCGAATTGGACCGGTTCAATTCATTTCGATCCATTGGTTCGCTCTACCAAAATGAAACCTTGATTCTTTATAGCTCCTCCACTGCCACAAAATCAAAACACAATATAATCACACATGATGTGATGATTATCTAATAATAAATCCAACAAATTAAACAAAATAAAATTGTTAAAACTTAAGATAGATCTAAGGAACCAAAAAGCAAAATACAAAGACAAAAGCAATTATATCCAAAAAAAATCTAATGATGAATGCGATAAATACAACTGGATCCAAATAAAGATCTAAAGAAGGTAGGTGGTGACAATGACATTTTGACTTATGATCGTCAATAACATATGAGTGCAACGATTGATAAAAGAAGACATATAAGAGTAAAAGAGAAGGACTAGTGATCTTACCCATTGATGGAAGAATGAAAAACAGTTGAAGAGGGGTTGATGGAGGGAGATGAAGAGAAGAGAAGAGAGAAAAGAAAATTAGGGATTAAGTGAGTGGTGGAGGCGGAGGTAGATTAAAGAAGATAAAAAAGAAAAGATAGAGAAAATTTAGGGTTTTCTTTATATATATACATGGATCTCGAGTCGATTTTCAATTATGACCCATTCAATTGAAAACTGATCCAATAATGTCAGTTCTATTTCAAATGAACTAGATTGATCCAATACTTAAAAAAATCAACCCAAAACTAGTTGGATAAGTCCAGTCACTGGATTTTTTCCCATACCTATAATGATATCAATATTGATCTCTATACTCGAAGAATTGTTTAATTTTGTAACGAAAGCTTAAGGAGAAGATAAAACTAAAAGAAAATATAAAACAAAAGTTCTGAGAGGAGATAAGAGAAGGGATATAATTTAAAAGGCGAACAACTTATTTTGATAAGCAATGTTTAAAACAAAAATCCAATTAATGTTGCCATGAGAGTCATTTATATATATATATATATATATATATCTAGCATTAATGAATGAGATACAGGTACATATATATTTAGATATATATATATATATAGCATTAATGACATATATATAATTAGATTTCATACCGTCAGTACAATAAGTAAACAACAACAAGAAAATTATATTCACAAAATTTTATTTTCAATTTCAATTTAATTTATGAACATTGAGTGTGGGAAGCCAGACAAGACTATTGTTCTCAGTCTTATCAACTTTTTTTAAGCTTTAAACAATCATATGTTATAAGACTTAAACCTAAATTAGTGCTCCTTAATTTTGCTTTTGATTGTCCCATTGTGCATCCCTAATAGTCTTTACTGGTAGAGGGACCTAGATCTAATGCTCCTTACTGATTTTTTTTTTTTTTTGAAATAATTATGGGTTCGAATATCACCATTCAAAATTATGATTTACACATTCAGATTTTATTTAAAAAGTTTATTATAAAATAACCTTAAACAAATGACTATTATGGACAATGTGATTTAAATAAATTAATTCAAGTACTTTTCATATCTATTAATCTTTCCTAATAGCTTAAACCCTAATTTCAGATTTAAATAATTACATCGAAATACTTTCATACTTAACTACACTAGAAGTACATAATTATTATAATGTTTAAAAAAAAAAAAAAAAAAAAAAAAAAAAAAAGTCATAAAACAAAACAAATTGGAGACTAAGTTGTAAGAACTTACTTTATTCTAACTTAATTGGTTCCAAAAGCCTTAATTATTATAGTGAAGAATAAAATACAATTTAGTAAATTAATAAATATTCTAGTCCTTAAAAATATTTATTTTTTTCATTGTAATATAATTTAGGGTTGATATTTCAATGAAATAAAAAATATACATAATACACTTGCATTTGTATTAGCTAATCAATTTTGACTAATAAGTATATTATACATAAGTTTTGTAAACCAAAATAACAGTAAATTGACTATTCAAAACTTGCAAATTGGTCTAGAAATTATGACTAGTTAGGATTAGGTTTTTCTAAAACCAAAGAAAAGATATGAGAAGAGTTTAATTATTCTTTTGAAGTGCAAAGAGTTGTTGATACTTAAATTTGGATATACTAATAATTAAGTGGGTGTTTTTGGTAAATAAATAAATTTACTTTCATAAGGTTAGTTTTGAACCTTTCAATATAAGATTAGGTGCTTACAGTAAAGTTTATTTTAAAATTTTTAATAAGAGAAAAAATCATTTTAGTCCCTAACTTTTGGGAAACAAATCAAATTTTTAACTATGTTTTGAAAAATGACGAAATGAACCCTAACATTTCAAAAAAATGTCAAAATAGTCATTCTTATCAATCAACTGATGGTCAAATATAACGAAAAACATGAAAAACCTAATTTACCCTTGGACTTAGTTAAAATAGACAGAAAGATTAGCATATACTCATTCATAGTTAAATATTATAATAACATTTACTTATGAAATTGCATTTTGCTAGTTTTATATGTAAATTTTATAAAATTATAAATTTGTCCTTGGACTCAATTTTTTTAGAGTACAAATTTTAAAAAATCATTAAATATTAAATGTTACTGTAAAATAGAATAATAAACTAAAATCATTAAATATTAAAAAAAAAAAACCATCTACCAGATTTTCATCCAACCATTTACTTGATTGATTTTTTTTTAAAAAAAAATCATTTACTTTTTTATTTTTATTAATGTTAAAAATGTTCAATTCTTTTAATGGTAAATATCATTTTTATTATTTTTAAATTAATTTTTTATTATTTTTATTTTTATTAAATATCTTATCTTTCATTTATTATTATTTTTAAAATTTTTCTTAATTGTTTATTTTTTAATTTCCCTTTCTTTTTTTAATTTCTTTTCAAATTATTTGGTTCGTACCCGTGTTAAGATCCTGAGTTATAATTTCAAATGACAAAATTACCGTTGCACACTATGTTATTCGTTAGGTTTGACCATCGATTGACTGACAGGAGGAACTATACTTTTTCGAAAGGTTAGGGTTCATTTCATCCTTTTTTGAAGAATAATTAAAAATTTTATCATTTCCCAAAAATTAGGGATTAAAATGATCTTTCCCCTTTTAATAATGGATTTATTTATAATTTGAGTGTATAAATCATAATTTTGGATGATTACACCATATATATATATATATATATATATAGCCTAAGAATGAGGACAATAAAAAGAAATATGTTAAGAAAAATTTTGTACCCAAGATAAAAGTTGATTTAGTGTGTTCAAGTTCAGTGGACACAAATCTTTTGAACAATGTCAACTAAGTTTCTTGAATTTATTTTTGTGGAAACTACAAAAAATGGCAACTCTAGAAAAGAAAAATTCGTTTTTATCCATTTTTTTTTAAAAAAAAATTATTTTTAACCCCTCAAATAAATTAATTGCAATCTATACCAAAATTACTCAAATTGCTCTTGCATACCTTGTTATTCTTCATTGCTCATGGTATAAGATTTTTGTTGATTGTTTGAGTTTTATTGGGATTATTTTTACTTTTTTTTGTGATTTTTCAAGTTTTTTGTGTTTTCGATGTTGAATGTTGATATTTAGGATTAGATTTAATTAGATTTGGCTTAAAAATTGAGATTTTCAGTAAGATACAGCAACGAAGATGATGATATGATTTATGGGTTTTGTGACCTCACAAAACCCAACTTTTGTGGCTCCACAAAACTAGATTTTTTTTTGGGGTTTTGTGGCCACCAGGTTTTATGGACCACAAAATCCGAATCAAGTTTTATGGTCTCATAAAATTCAACATCGAGTTTAAAGTCCATGTTTTGAAAATTTTGACTTGAGAGTAATTTGATAAACTTGAGTATTGAATGAAAATAATTTATTTAAAGGGTTAAAAACAAATTTTATTAAAAAGTGGGTAAAAACGAATTTTTCTTTTTGATTTGGGCTGCAAGTGAAAAACTCCCTTAACATTGAACTTAGTTATGATGATCACATTAAGACTATTGATTGTTAATAGACATGAGCTTGGAATGCTTGATTCATGAAAAGCTTCAACATTTTTGCACAAATTAGTCTTTTGTTATATGCATATTAATGACTTGATTTTAACAGCACTAATTGAATTGTGTGATAATTTGATGATTAGATATTAGAATGTGTGTTGATCATACTCATGTTGATTGGTACTAATAACTTGTTGCAAGCATCATTCATGAAAAGGGCTACCTATATGAATGTGTGAAGCTAACCACTACAGGAAAAAGTTATCTTTGTAAATTTACGAAAATTGTCAGTGCAAGGTTATTTGAGTAAAATGGTACATTAAAAAAAACATGAGTAGGGAATATAATATTAAGGCTATCTAAGGGAGCATTAGCTTTCGATACCGTTGAAGCATATTTCAAGTTATTAATGAATTAATAATCTATTCTGTACTCATGATGACTTTGTTGTTTTATTTTAAAATTATATACACCCTGCTTTTGTGTCGAGTGTCTTGGCAGGACAAGAATTGTTTAGAGGCAACCTGGATCCAACCATGTCTACTTGGACTTATTGAGCTCATTATTTGCTGCACTTGAGAATATAATGCCCATGCAAGAATGCAATTAAGCTTTGCAAATTACTTACCTAGAAATCTTCTGATTATGACTATATGATTTCAGTTTTGACTTGTGACTAGACAATTATGTGGACAACTTAGAATAACTACTATGTCACGCGATCTAGACACTTGTTGACAAGTGTGCTACTCATGGTCAAATTTAGATGAAATTAAAATCAGGATGTCGTTATTAGAGAAACCGATCCTTCAAATTATTTAAGCATCGTCGAACATATGAAAGATCTGAAGTACCTTACAGCCAGCAGAAACTCTCTCTAGTCAATGAATCTTATATTTTTCCAAGAACTAACTGTTTTAGATATCAGTAACGAGATGACAAAAAATGAATTAGTGTACCAATAACATGTAATTTTCATGCATTACTAAGGATCAAAAACCCAAAACAGTTCTATTGACACAGAAAAAGATGCCAAAATCTGCCCATTTCTATTTTCTCCCAAACACAAGTGGTTAAAATAAGAGAGGTGATATTAAGTTGGATTTACATACAAGACAAACAAAAATGGATAGTGTTTAGTTCAATGTTCAAACAAGAATAGAGTGCTCCTCCAATGGTCGGAGCCCTGAATTCGAAAGGCTAGTATTTGGGGTCAAGGACAGAAGAGCTCAGACAACTTCAAACATGGTAGGTCGTTTTTCTAGCATCACAGAAGGACAGTGCAGGGCGCTATCTACGGCTCCCACCATCTCTTGTTGTGCAGAATTTGATGTCTTAGGGGTCTAGGACTAGCAATGCCCCATTAGTAATGTTGATTTTTCTTAGAACCTACAGAAGTCATATCGTGTGACATGAATTATCTAAAAAAATAAGATTTTTTTTTTTTTTAATAAAGGTAATATTACTAAACCAAACTAGGAAAAATACAATTTTTGCTGACATTCGAACAATATTTGAAAACAAGACTAAGGAGACCAGTTTATGAGTAAGACGATTTCCAGTTATGGGAATGGCCTTACACCTGACCACACCAACCTCCGAACACAATGCCTTAATATCATTAACAATTAGATAAGTATCACCACAATGCATACCATATGAATTCACATCTACGACCGCATCTGCCACGTGGACTTGAATATCCATTTTTAAGCCAATAAAAGTCCTTCCCTCAAAGCCAGTACCTTGATTTTTTGTTAATGGCTTTCCAATTTCTGTAGGTCACATCTATAACTTTCCTTATTCCCATAACTAACAACTGAGAGAGAGAGAGAGTGGTGACATTTAGAGAAACTAAGATAGATCGATGATATTATATGTCCCCAGCCATCGCATCATGTAACATGAGTTATCTAACAAATATATTTTCCTTCCCTTATTTTTGCTTTTTGGTTGAGGGTTCCTCCCATAATATCAAATCCCTATTATCGTTGCTCCTGCAAATATTCATAGCTTGAGAGTGAGAAAGAAAGCAGAGTGACATTTAGAGAAATTTAGGTGGGCCAATGGCTTTATCCTCTTATACCCACTTATATATTTCGCATCATCTAGCATGAATTACCTAATTAATATACTTTTCTTGATTTGTTTTTTTCATTTTTTGATGGTTATACCTTCTATAGTATTGATTTTCTATTATCATCGATCTTTCAAATATCAATAGATAACAAATGAGGCAGAAATAGGGTAGTCATTTAGAGAAGTCTAGGTGGGTTAATGGCCTAATACACTCCAGCCCACTTATATATATCATATGATGTAGCACCAATTACCTATCAAATGTATTTTTCTTGACTTCTTGTTGCTTTTTGGCTGATGGTGCCTCCCATAATATTAATTCCCTGTTATCATTGGTCCTGCAAATATACAAAGCTAACAAGTGAGAGAGAAAGAGAATGGTATCATTTAGAAAGATTTTTCTATATGCCATCGCCCATTTGTGTAGCATCATGTAGCATGCATTACGCAACAAATATATTTTTATTTACTTACCCTTCATTTGTTCCCGGATCTTTCCATAATATCAATTCTCTATTATTGTTGGTCCTGTAAATATCCATAACTAATAAGTGAGAGAAAAAGAGAGTGGAATCACTTAGAGAAACTTGGGAGGGTCAATGCTCTTAAATATGGGCTCCCACCTAGCTATTTATATCATGTCATGTGGTAGGGATTACCTATCAAATGTGATTTTCTTAACTTGTTGTTCACTCCTTGACGAACCCATTAAAGTTTTTTTTCCATTGTCATTTATTCTGTAACATTTTAGAGTTAGCAAGTGAGAGAGAAAGAGAATTAAATCATTTAGAGGAACCTAGGTGGGATAGTTATATGTGCCTCCACCCTTTTATCACATATCATGTGGCATGAATTACCAATTAAATGTAATTTTCATGCCACATGACTTAATTTAATAGGTGAGCACAAATAAGACCTTTCCACCTAAATTTCTTATGGAGATACCAAATTGTACAATATGATTACATGACAACACCATCATATCTGGATCTGCACTGCTGAAAGCTAATACCAAGCCTGTGAATTAGAGAAAGAGCAGTGTTAAGAAGAAGTAACAAATTATATAACTTAAAGCCTGGAAAAAAGAGGTCATAAAAGTTTTTCTTATACTTACCTACTTACAGAAGCCAAGTCCGGATGTCCCATTTCTGACCTAATTTCTATTGCCTGTATATAAAAATGTAATTGTATTACATTTACATCAAGATTCTTTATAGATGTTCGATCAGTTTTCTTGAAAGAGCTAAAAACAGTAATGAATAATCTCCAAAACAAAAATTTATTCTTGAATTACGAAGTCCCCTTTATTTTTTCTCTTATTCAGTCCTCAAACAAAAATTTATTCTTGAATTATCAAGTCTCCTTTATTTTTCCTCTTATTCAGTCCTCATAACTACATCTCTAACAACAAATTTTGATGCAAAGGGAAGCCCAAACCTTGTCAGACGAATAAATGGAAAATACATTTGATATATTTTTCTGTTAACATGGGCAGTATGAATCAAATTTTAACTATGAAGTGAGACTCCATAGATGCATACATAATCAGTATGCATGGCAATTTTTCCAAGTAATTAATAATAAATTATACTTCAATCTCTAATTGTTAACGTACCGGAAATCTTGTTTCAATAATTGATGTTTTCTGAACCGTAACAGCATGCAAATGAGGTACAACCATTTCAATTTCTTTAGCTGCTCAAAGGAAAAATAACAAGTTAAGAATAGACTAAATTAGGCATGTTTAAATCACTTTAAAAGTTTATATTTATTTTGTTGTACGCCCATTTTTTATTTATTGTAGCTTAACATAAGCTCAGTACTATCTTGCAAGTTGTAACTAATATTAAAAAGATACAAATAGCTTTCTCTCACCAATATATTCTGCAAGGAAAAATAAGACAACATGAGAAAATCATTTCGTAGTTGTCAAAATGCATTTACAATAAGACATCATAAGAAAGTTTGTTATCAATTAGGGTTTAATAGTTCAAGACATTAAGTGCAATCAAAATTAAATCAAAATTTGTAAAATTAACCACGTACAACAACTTGAGAAGAAATAACAATTATCTTATTAAGTTTCTATGAGTACATTGTTTGTTACTATTACACATTGCTCGTTGGGCTAACATACTTGACGTTGTTCTTGTTAAACCTAAGGACGTTTCCCGTCAATTGATCTAACCAATTGCCTAGACATTTCACGTTTCAAAAACAATTCAACAACAGTTCCAAACATCAATTTAAAAATAATTTCATGGAAAAAGAATAATGATAATAATAATAACAATAAAACAATTCTAACACAATCTTTCAAAAAAAAAAAAACAATTCTAACACAAATGCAACACAAAATATTTTAGAAATTCCTAGGACAATTATCAAAATCTAGCTTGAAAAAAATGTACTTAATTCACATAATTTGATATGTACTATCAACATAATTGATAAATTATGTATTTAAATCACTAATCAGACATGACCTATATTTGAAAATTATATCCATAATTTAGTAACTAGATATAAGAAACTACTGACCACTAGGCTATTTCAATGTCTATTTTGCACCTAGGAAAGACTAAGAAACAAGAGATTAATTTCATCATTGTCTTAATGTATTCAGAATATATACCTGTGGTTATGGTTGAAATTTTGGTAAATTGTTGAACCGATTCTAGTAGTTGTGAATTTGTCAAGTGTGAAAGTTTTTGTGCTTTGATTTGCCAAGTCTTCTCTAGTTTCATAACAAACATGAAACATGTCGGAACATATGAGTAAAACCGATACGTTGTATCTATAAGTGGGCATTGGTGGATCGATTCGATTTTTGATCTAACAAGTCCAGAATTAGATTGGGCTAGTTCTTCAGAAAGCCAATCGATCCAATGAAATTTAACCAAATGAACCAACCTAGAACCAATCGAATTAGACTGGTTCGGTTTATTTCGATCCATTGGTTCACTCTAGCAGATTGAAACTTTAATTCTTTATAGCTCCTCCACTGCCACAACATCGAAACACAATATAATTACATATGATGTGATGATGATCTAATAATAAACCCAACCAATTAAACAAATTAAAATTGTTAAAACTTAAGATAGATCTAATGAACCACAAAGCAAAAAACAAAGACAAATGCAATTATATCGAAACAGAGATCTAATGATGAATGCGATAAATACAATCAGATCCAAATAAATATCTGAAGAAGGCAGGTGGTGACGGTGGCATTTCGACTTATGATAGTCAACAACATATAAGTGCAACGATTGATAAAAGAAGAAATCTAAGACTAGAAGAGAATGACTAGCGATCTTACCCATTGACGAAAGAATGAAAAACGGTTAGAGAGGGGTTGATAGAGGGAGTTGAAAAGAAGAGAAGAGAGAAAAGAAAATTAGAGATCAAGTGAGTGATGGAGGCGGAGGTAGATTAAAGAAGATAAAAAATAAAAAAGAGAGAAAATTTAGGGTTTTCTTTATATACATATACATGGATCTGGAGTCGGTTTTCGATTATGACCCATTCAACTAGAAATTGATCCAATAATATCTGTTGTATTTAAAATGAACTAGATTGATCCAATACTAAAAAAAATCGGCCCAAAACTGGTTGGATATGTCTAGTCACAGGATTTTTTCCCATACCTATAACGATATCAATGTTAATTTCTATACCCGAAGAGTTGTTTAATTTTATAATAAAAGCTTAAGAAAAAGATAAAACTAAAAGAAAATATATATATAAAAAAAAAAAAAAAAAAGAGTTGTGAGAGGAGATAAGAGAAAAGATATAAGTTAAAGGGAGAACAACCTATTTTCATAAACAATGTTTAAAACATAAATCCAATTTATGTTGCCATGAGAGTCATATATACCTATTTTGATAAACAATGTTTAAAAACAAAATCCAATTTATGTTGCCATGAGAATGAAAGAGAGAGAGAGAGAGAGAGAGAGAGAGAGATAGTATTAATGAATGAGATATGAGTGAATCTTCTTAAATTTACTAGTCAATTTATAAGTTTTGGAAGAAAGAATTGGAATTAACCTACCAAGGGATGGCTTTTTACGTTTATATTGAACTTTGCTTTTTTGTTACACCTTAGCCCCTCCCATTAATTAATATTAGTCGGCATTGATGTTTGTTGTTCTTTTGGCTTTAATGACCAAAATATCCGTCGACAAGAAAAACTAGAATAAAAAAACTAAAAGTATTTAAAACCAAAAAAAAAAAAATGTAAAAGAAATTAACTTTTTTAAACAAACAATTGATGGATCTCCACTATCCAACATTCTTGATAGACGATGTTGATAAATTTTTTTATAAAACCATAATTTAAACTTTTTGAGAAAATATTAAAGAAAAAAGGGAAAATTAC
Source organism: Nephelium lappaceum (assembly GCA_021234005.1). Lineage (NCBI taxonomy): Eukaryota > Viridiplantae > Streptophyta > Magnoliopsida > Sapindales > Sapindaceae > Nephelium > Nephelium lappaceum. Next base: position 6,964,258 of record CM038005.1, read on the forward strand.
ACTAAAGTACCTCGACCTATTGAGTACCTCGACCTATTGAATTATTACAGTCATGATGCGAGTTTAAACTAAATTACACATAAATACCTTTGACCTGGTTTGACTAACTGTTAATTAACGGTAAAGTTAACATCTTAAGGGTAAATTGGTCTTTTTATATATTAAATAAATTAAAAAATAAAAAATAATTAATTCCCACTTACAAACTGCCACGTCACACTAAATTTTAAAATAATTTAATTATTTATTTTTTATACAAAACAATTTAATTAATTTATATTATTATTATTTAAATAAAAAATTAAAAGAAAAAGTTTCCAACACTCAGATTCATCCCAATTATCAACATCAACACAAACTTTATTAACAAATCACCATTAACAAACACCAACAAAACTTCATTAAAGCATTAACTCACATCAACACCAAAAACATTCATCAACCCACAAGTATCATCATCAAACCATCATCATCAACTCATCTTAATAAACATCTAAACAAATCTTAAGAAAAAATTAAAAAAAAAAATACAAATTAAAGCATCTGACGAACCCAGATTCGACTGGGTTCGTCGAATCTGAGTTAATCTGGGTTCGCGACGTCGACTGGGTTCGTCGCGAACTCAGATTCGACGAACCCAGTCGAATCTGGGGACGACGAACCCAGATTCGAGTGGGTTCGTCGCGAATCTGGGTTCGAACGAACCTAGATTCGACTGGGTTCGTCGCGAACTCAGATTCGACGAACCCAGTCGAATCTGGGTTCGTCGTCGCGAATCTGGGTTCGACGAACCCAGATTCGACTGGGTTCGCGATGAACCCAGATTCGACTGGGTTCGCGACGAACCCAGTCGAACCCAGTCGAATCTGGGTTCGTCGCGAACCCAGATTCGACTGGGTTCGTCGCGAATCTGGGTTCGACGAACCCAGATTCGACTGGGTTCAGATACCCAGAAGAACAAGAAGAAGAAAAGAAAAAGAAGAAGAGAAGAAGAAAATGGAGGAAGAAGAAGAAGAGAGAAATATAGAGAGAGAGAGAGAGATTTTGTTTTTTTAGGAGAGAGAGAGAGATTTTGTTTAAATAATATTCCAAATATTGTTTGATATATAAAAAGACCGATTTACCCTTGAAATGTTAACTTTACCGTTAATTGATTGTTAGTCAAACCAGGTCAAAGGTACTTATGTGTAATTTAGCTTAAACTCGCATCATGACTGTAATAATTCAATAGGTCGAGGTACTTTAGTGTAATTTGCCCAAGAAAAAAAGGGAAGATCCAATCCCAGACTAAATTCCAACAACTATTTGGTAGAAGAAGTACAACTTAAGAACTAAATAAACCATAATTTCATATACTGCAGTTATAGATTTATCACAAATAAAGTATCCAGCTTTATTTATTTTCTACGGACTATTTAGATTACTAATCTCAAATTAAATTCTCTTATAAATACAACACTTATATACTTAGTTTGAGATTATATTATAATCTTTTTTAATAAAAAAAAAAAAAAAAAAGGTAATCTACAGCGAATACATTGTAAAAGCCCTTCTAGAGCGGACGAAGTGCCCACCCTATAAAAAAAGTAACTTTTCTATACCGGACATTGTCAGCTATGATTAAGCTTTCTGCAATGGGATCGCTATAAAAACACGTTTCTACAACGCGCAAATGCCCGCTATAGAAATACATTTTTGCAACAGGGCGTACCTATTGTAGAAACGTGTTCTAACACAAACAAAGCTTGTGTTCAATGACTCTTTAAAAAAAACCTTTTTAAAAAGGGGCAACACCCATTTTAGAAAATATTTTAAAAATAATTTTATAGTTTTATGTAATGCATATATATATATATCTGTCTAATACAACTTATTTTTGTTTATATATATATATATATATATCACCTGAAATCACCATACATCGAAACATATCATAACAAATTAACACACAAAATCTTAATATATAATGTAATTTATTGTCCAAGCAATACAAGATAATGCATCTTCTGAAGTTATTAGCTTGCTAGTAGGCCAACACAAGGAAACCATGTTCACCACTATTTTCTTGACATAAACCTGCCAATAATCTAGGCCAAGCTTCAAGTGATGAATTGTGGCATGTGGATCCTTGCAGTCAACTTCAACTTTGATCACCACTTCTCTAGTACCCATCCAATCCAATAACTTGCACCTTTTTCCATTCGAACCATCATCTTGACTTATAGAACTCCAAGATAATGACTTTACATGCACAAAAATTTAAATAATTAAAATTAAATATCCAATTAAGTGTCAACAATAAATAATATCAATTTCATGAATATTATAGAAGGTTCAATAAATTTGGCACTTGTGTTACCTCTCACCAAATTTGAGTCACTTGAATACTGCATCTATGAAAAAAAGTAAATAATCGGTTTTCAACAAACATGTATACAAAAAAAATTATTTAAGTATTAGAATATGAAAGTAAACAAATTTATAATTTTAGAGTTGTGTACGTAGGAAAACACGTTACTACTTGAATTGGATCAACTTGACATTCGACTGTGTTGTTTAATACAATCTTCAACAGCCAGCCTTTTACTATGTCAATCGTTGTTCATGCTATTAGCAACAAGGGTCTTCCTAGTAAGATCGACGCGTCTTGTTGTCCAGTGTCTACCACCATAAAATTAGTAAGAATCATCAATTAGTTAACTTTGACAACTACATCTGCAAGTAGCCCTAACGAACGTGTGATCATGTTATCGGCTAGCTGGAGTCGAATCATTGAAGACTTCATATTATTCAAGCACCACTTCAGGTAGATCATCAAAGGTCGTAAGTTGACACTTGCTCCTAAATCCACCATAGCCTTTTCTCTGCTTCTATTCCCTACCGAAATTTCCATAATTACGCTCCTTGGATCTAGGTGGTACTTGAACTTCCTCTTGAGTGTTGGACTCTTCTATTTCTTCATTTTCTTCCTTTCCTGCACACACAACAAATTCATCAAAAGGTTTAGTTAGATCAGGTTCCTTATCTGTTACCTCCTCTTTTGTAATTCCTCAGCAGCCTTTGCCTGTTCTTGCTGGCTCGAAAATTGTCCCGACACACCTACTTCCCTATTGCTTTCGCAAGCTACCCAACCTGCGTTTCGATCTTCTTCATTGACGCCTTATTTTGAAGGAAGTGTTGTTCAATGTCACGCCGGAAAGCTTGTTGATCTTTCACTAATTGTTGAATTGATTCTTTCAACTATGGCTTCCTTCATTGAAATGAGGACAGTACTTCTCTAAGGTTTCTTTGGAACTCTCAAACTCGGTTACCAAATAGGGTAGAATGTACCAACTTAATTGATTCAAAAATTAATAAACTTCACTTGTACATAAAACTGTGAGGCTTTCGGTTATTATATTTTACCGTTCAAATTTATAACTTTTCAAAGCCCATCCAATGAATGAAGGAAATTGCTTTTACAAATTTTGAAATTAAGAAATCTCACATTGCTTTTAAATTTACGAGTCCAAGCGAACCAAATATATAATTTCCTTCCAGAGTTCTGCCAAGTATGGAGGTGTCAGTGGCGTCCAACAAAAAAAAAAGTACGGAGGTGTCATGCTTGTGGTCGAAGTACTCTGATGGTCAGAGATTTCAGAATGGATACAGCTCTTCGATTAAGAGTAATGTCTAAATGAGATTTCTCATTCTATTTGTATTTGTCTTGATACTGTTTGAGTGTGTGCTACCTTTTTATAACATATGTGTTATAATTATTAATTTCTTTCTCGTTTTTTGTGTGCTCTAGACTTGAAATATATAGAGAGATTAAGGTATCCGAAAATCTATTAAGTTTGATGCTAGTTCGCAATCAAACACTAATTTTGCATAGTTTGCGCATTGCAAAGAATGATAATATGTGAATTAATAATTTATATTTCGTTCAACATGTGTTATATAAAGTTTAAATTATTATTTTTTTTTTTTGGAAAGAATTACATTTTGTTTTTGGCATCTAGAAAGACATAAAACATTATGAATTCATGTTTGTCTTATAATATAGAAGCGGTTTCAATAACATAATAATTATAGTCCTACCCAAGCCCAAGATAAGTAACACAGCCGGCATATCAATACATCACCACTAAAGAAATCTGCAACTGACTCCATTTATAAAAGAAAAGCACAGCTTGCATATAAAAATTTTTGGAAAAAAAAAACTGAAAAATTTTCTAAGGTAAAATATAATATCATTGAACCTCATTTTTTAACATCAAAAAATATGAATGATTTCAGATTAATTTTAGTTTCAGAGGGTAATTTGAAAATATCTCAATTTTTTATTAGGTAATTCACCAACTACTATATACCTTTCTGCCCGTACCTAAATATTGAAAACGTCCTATAATCTCTCATTCAAACTGTACGTTTTGAGTCATCAATTTCCCAATAATCCTTCCTCAGTAAAAAAATTTTGTGAAATAACTTTAATTTATTTTCAAAATTGATTCCATACAATCCTATTACATGCAATCTTTGACTATACCAAACAAGCAAATACAAAAATATGATTTATTTTAAATCAAATTCATGCTATAGAGACAAAGAACGATACCCAATGAAGTCATTTAATCTCAGCCCCTAGTCTGATAATGTGATGTCTAAGCTCTAGCATTACTAATATCAAGCACAAAAGTTCATTAGTTTTTTGAAACAAAACACAGAAGTTTATTATATTTAGTCAAATTCAAGCTTTTGTATATAAACCACAATACTGATTTAATCCCGATCTCATCATTGCTAAATATTGATCCTATCACATTTCTTACACCATAAATAAGTTTTCAATAAAAAAAAAAAAAAAGAGAGAGAGAGAGAGAGAAAGAGAGAGAGGAAAGGGAAAAGAATAATGAAAAGAAAAGAAAAGAGGTTTATTGTGATTGGGTTCATAAAACAAATATGTCAACATACTATAATAGGTGCATCTTTATTTTTATTTTTTTTTTCCTTTTCAATTGAAAATAAAATTATTGTAAAGAATTATGACGCGCATGTATATATGTAGATTGGATATCATGACAAAAGGTAACAACCTTTGGCATATCGATTGGAGGAGGTCGATGGCCTCCTCCCATTCGAATGGGAGAAGACTACGACCTCCTTTTATTTGGGCGAAGTTTCACCATCCTTCATCAAACGTAGGGACGATATTGGCCTCCTCTAGTTATTATTTGATAATGTCACCAATCTAAGGATTAGTTAGAGTTATGCTTAGGGTTTGATAAGAATTGAGTGTTTTTTTTTATTTTTTTGGTTAAGGGACATTCTAGTAATAATTTAATAATGGAAGGTTAATTTAAGGAAAGACATTTTCATTAGAATATAAGTAAGAAAATTTGACTTTTTAAAAAATATATTTTTTTCACTTAAATTAAGACATAAATACAAGAACAAATAAACTAAAATCACTTAAGATTAAATGAGAATAAGACTTATTAAGGAAAAATACCCACAGCCCCTAAAACAGAGTAGCCTTGGAAACAAACAACCCCTGACACAGAGTAGCCATTGCCAGATTGCAAGCAATGATGCTTTGACTTCTTAAAATATGAAAAAATTTCATTTTAATTCTTAAGATTTCAAAAAATAACAAATTTTTAAAACTCTTTTAGAAACAAATTTTTTTATCCCTAGCTTATTAAAAACTCTTCAAAACAGTCCAAACCGTTAGTCAACTAACAATCAATAATAACTTTAAATCATTTTTAACAACTTAAATTTAAATATATTTTAGATAATCTAACTTGTAAATTTATTATTTTATTAAAATAATCCGATAATTTATGTGAAACCAACAATCATCAAAGATAAAAATATTTTTTTACGCATTTTATTAATGTTAACCATCAGTTAACTAATAATATTGAATCTTTTTGAAGAGTTTTTACAAAATTAAAGATAAAAGGAACTGTTTTCAAAATAATTTTAAATTTTTAATATTTTTTGAAATCTCAATAACTAAAATAAAACTTTCCCAAATCATATATCAAAATATCCCCATTTCTCTCAACTTCCTTTGACTAGAAGGAAAAAGATTGGGCCAAAAAAAGAGAAGGATAAAGATTGGGCAACAAAATATACATTAATAATTTCAAAGAAGAGAATAAAGTAATTCTCTGTTGTAAATTTATTTAAAAAATAAAGGCTGAATTTATATACTGAAAACACTGCCCAAACACTAAATCACATGTTGTATGTATAGAATGGACTTTTCATTAATGTTTTCTGATACAAAAGCTGCAGCAAATCTGAGAATTCCATCAAATTTTTTTTTTTTTTTTTGAAAGGAGAATTCCATCAAATTTGTATCATCTAGATTTGTATACCATGTGCTTATTATACACTTGTTTGTCTCTATCTTTTTTTTTTTCTCCAAATTAACTTCTCCACAAATAAAAAATCTCACAAATATACACAACAGGCATAGCAGTCCTTTTAACTTTCAAGAGACCACACCTCTCGAAGGAGCTTGTACCTTGCATTTGCACCCGTGTAAGCTGTATCATCCTTGTTTTGTCCGCTTCCATTTTCTCTAACTATGACAGTTGGTGAGGAAAGGCAGATTTTCTATGATAGATGTAAGAGGAGAATCCAACTCCTCCAATTCGTCATCGCTAGTATATCCTTTCCTCTGTATTGCAGACACATTCCTTAACAGCTGAGATCTCCCACCTGCCTCTGCAACTTTTTCTGCCACATCAGAAGTAGAAGGAGGGCTGTACACAACTGGGGAAGCGGTATAAGGGAAGCTTCTAGCCAGATCTCCCGATATTCTCCGCTCAATAAAGCTCTAAACAAATGAAACAACCACAAATCAGAACATTTTATGTCTTTCAGTGAAAAACATAAAAATTAAAGTAAGAACTCATCAAGCACATAACTATTGTATGATAGGCCTAGATTGATGGTTTCCATATGATAAACACCCTTTATAATCTTAAATCTACCGTTGATTTGTTGTTCTTTTTTATAATCTTCATTGACATAGATTTAAAAAAAATAAAATGTCTTATAAATTTCAAACAAGGCATATCCGCAACCCTTTAATAAAAGATCAGCTTTGAGACATTAGAGTGTCCAATGCAGTTGAATCATTAAACATATCAACTTTGCTCATCCAATAGAAGGAAAACAATCATATTTCAGCAAATAGCGTATAGGGAAGTCAATAATCAAGGTACATTTCGATGGACATAGAATGAGAAAACGAATATATGATGTAATGCTCTAACCTCAGCATTAAGTGCCTCTAATATATCTCCCGGCACAGCATCTGGACAGAACTCGTCTGGAGTAAAGTTGCAAAGTATCCGTTTAATCAGTGGAAGACCAATTGATGGGCAGACCTAAATATATGGCAACAAAAATTTCAATCAAGCTAGCGATTCAACTCAACAGAAAACACAAAAATGCTAACTTCTAAATACAAATATAATCTAGCCACAAAACTAACCTCCTTTCTGATTGATCGGTCCAATAGCATATCTTTCGGAAGCATAAGAAGATCACTAAGTTCATTAAGAAGAAGAAAGGATTTAGGTCCCCCACTGCCATCTTGCTTGTCATCATCCTCACTGTTGTGCTGATCTTCCTTCAGGAAATCATCATCCATATCCATGCCAAACATATCAGGTAAACCATCTAGACCAGTTGCCAACCTGCAATATATTGTCTATCTTTACGAATTGCTCAGATAAACCATGCCAAATGTGAACTAAGTGAAGTGAAAATAATACATACAGCATTTTTAAGTTGTGCACCAGATCCGAAACTCAAATCCCCAGCTGGAATGGGCAGAACATTGGAATCTATTATAGGATCTGACACAGGATCAGTCGGAATCTCATGGGCTGATTCACGGAGAATAGCATTGAACATAGCCACATCTAGTCGGGCGACACACTGTTCCATAACCTAATCAAGGAAATAATATACAATTAACCACTAATGCAAAGCAAAGAAAATGAACTGCGATACATTAGGCTTTGACAGTCCGCTATAAATTTGCAGAAGATATAGTGGTTTTCTTATATGCTACAATGTTTGCTACACAACAACATAGAAATTGAAGCACAAGGGAATCGCAGAAGGTTATAAAAAGAAGCATACCATTCTAGCCAAAACAGGTAAGCACCCACATTCATGCCCTCCTGCTCGAACAGGACAAAGTCGTTGAAAAGCATCTTGGAAAGCATTTTTCCACAGGTTGATAGAGAAGCTGCCTTGCTTCTGATCACCCAAGGCTGGTCCCAAGAACTTTCCAATGGATTTATTGGTTGACAAAACCGCAGATTGCATATGCGGGGTCAAAGCCTGAAGATGTAGTAAAAGGCACATCAAAGCCATTCCTAACTATGTTTGTGAAAATATCCTTACTTGTGTAAAACTTTGATCAATAATACTAAGTAAATGAATGATTGTATATAAATACAGGAAAATTAATTTATTGGACCACGTGCATATAGCTTATACATCCACATATTCAATCAAACATCAAGCTATGTCCATTAAACCAAGCAAAAGAACATGAAACATTGTTTAACAGCATAACATAAACCTATGCCTATGAACTGAAAGAAACAGATAAACTATCAATTTCAACAATCTGAGAAAGTCTTTACCTGCCACCAAACTGACTCAACTATTCGAGAGAAGATCCAGGATTCAACTTTTTCTAGTGCAGCTGTGAAGGTTCCCGTCTCCTGCCAATCTTCCAAAAACTGCAAATGACCATTTACATTTTTATTGCCAGAACCACCCTTCCATTTAAGTGCCATTGACTTCATTTCACTTCGTTTGCCAGATCCATTTGACTCAGCAAACCTTGGAAGCGGTAATGAGTTCCGTGAACTACCAAATGCGTGAGAAATGATCTCCCTCAGCACTATGGCGTTTGACAACCAAAAGGTTAACCTTAACATACAAAATAAAGAAAATTGTCGTTAGTCTACCAAAATCAACAACATATCAAAACTTTTAACATAAAACAAGACAATTCTTACCTCGAAACATTATTAGCACAGGACTTAGCAACCAAAACCAGCCCCGATACAGTATTTTTAGCAATTGTCGCTCTCTTGTCTTGTGTCCATTGCTTGCAGGCATGAATGTACAGTCTAGAAAGGCGCCGAGCAGGTGTGTGAACCTTGTGCGCTGAGCTCCCATGCTCTGGCACAACAGAATAAAGCGAAATTTCAAGAGCAGCAACTTCTCTCAGTTCTTCTTCAAGCTTTTCAATTCTCATCTCCATATCTTCAATCTTTTGATTCAAAGCCGCTTCATCTACAGGTTCACCATATTCTTCAGTATCAACAGTTTCATTGTCACTTCCAACACTCTGAGCACCATTCGAGGCTGCATCTAGAGTACCGTTAGACACTGCATCTAAAATATCGATTTCTTTAAGCTCTTCAATGGGTTTATCATCAACTCCCTCAGAAGATTCCGATGAAGGAACTTTATTTTTACTAGAATTAGTACCGGAAGGATTTTTGGTAGCAACATTCGCAATACCTCCATCAGATTTTGTCGATTTCTTCGGAGTATTATCTAATGCCATGGTTTGCAACTTCTTTATTTCTCTATCAGACCTCACTCTTGATCCTTGTGAACTATTTTCCGAGGCATTTTTATTGGCAATACTCTTGGGAACCTTCTCATCCTCCACCGTCAACAAATCCTCTCTGCGAAGATACTGAATCTTTAACTGTCTCAGTTTCCGATTCCTCTTCCTTCCCCTGCTTAAGTTGTTTCTCCATATCACTAGAATGATCATCCACCGCTTGATCCTTGGTCACTTTAGCAATCGTTTCATTCGATTTACAATCTTGATCCACTCCGTCAGTCCTGTTGACATCATCCACATAATGTACAACCGTATTTTCATAACCTTCAGCGGACTCTGCGCCCGCGCTAACTAAATTACCAGAGTCGCCTCTAGCAACCAAAGCTTTAGGTTCAGTTTCTTTTCCATTTAGCTTCTTGCCGCCATTCTCCTGATGCTGTTTATGATCTGCCCTCTCCGCTCTTCCAGAGCGCCTCGATTGCTTATTATTCGGAGTTCTCTTCTTGTCAATCTCTTTCATACTCGAATTATTTCACCTTCGCAACCACAATCAAATAGAATCTCCAATTGCCCACAACTGGCTTCAGATATGCATGTTACGGCAAACCACACCTACACTACACAGAGATTCCTCAATTATAAAATATAGTAGGAAACATAAACAATAACAATCAAGAATAACTCTTTAACATCATCACTGAGGCTTAACATAGAGAAAAACAAAAATGACAGCAAACAGAACCACTTCTACACTCATTTCAATGTTTGCATATTCATATTCTGTGAAAACAAATTGAGTCTTGATGAAGCATTTTGGAAAGTCAAACGTAACCGTTTCAGATCCAGTTTTACAAACTAGATCAACAACAGAATCCTCAACTACATTACTCATTCTAGGATTTGACTATCAAATTAGCAACTTAAAAGAAAAAAAAAAATCACATCTGCCAATAAATTACACTAATGAGAGTTACAATTCGAACATGTGAGCGACAAAACACAGCACAGAGAATGCGAAGAACCACCTGAGAGTCCTGAAGCTTGACGCGAACCTAAAGCAAGCACAAACATAAACAAAGACTAGTAGAAGAACTTAGAAGAAAATAAAAGGCTAAGAAAGAGAAAATTCATCCGCAGACGGCGACAGGATCTAATCATCAAATGCCTATCAATAATAGAGCATCTTGAAAAAACGAGTTATCAGTTTCCAGTAAAACGACAACGAAAAAAAACGAAACGCAGTCAATAAAGTTGAAATGTTAAAGAGTAATAATATAATAATAATAATAATAGCAGTAGTGTTCATGCTTACCAGAAATAATAACAAGAAACTTCAAAGTTCAAAAACTGCTCTTCGGGATTATCATGTACATTACACACAGCTGTCTCTTTGAGAGCATTGAATTACGTGCGGAGAGTGGCAGAGAGTCGAGTCAATGAGTGCGGGAAGAGTGGATTTAAAAAAACGCTTGGTGATTAGTTGGATGTACGGACGTGGATTAATGCGGGCAGGCAGTGACGGACAGGGTGTTGTCGGTGGGAGGAGTTACCGGCTTTGCCGGTTCACTTCACGCGTTGCTCGTAAGTTTTTTTATTCCCTTTTTTTCCTGGTATACCTAAACTGCCATCGTTGTCGGAGGAGAAATTACCAAACTGTCACTGTCTCCAACGATCGGGAATGTGATAGTGTTTATCTTTAGATTTGATTGGACCGTAGTCCCTCCACAACTGCAACGATTCCGAGTCTCAACTTGGACGTAATGTACCACCTTATTGAGCAAAATATTTTATCAATAATATTTTGCTTTAAAAAAAATATATTTATATTTTTCATTTCAAAAATATATATTAATATTTCTTATAAATACTAAAGCTTTTATAACAGTCTCTTTATAATTTAAATGGTTAGTAGAGTCTCACCATATCTATGTACGGCTAAGCACAGTCTGATTTGGCCCAATTTTAACTAGAATCAGACTAAACCAAAAATTCGGATCTTAAAAAATATAGTACAAATTTACACTGTTGTTTTCTTCCAAATCAAATTGGTCCGATCCAATTTGGTTCAATCTAATAAGGGTGACTCTTTGTCATCCAAAAAATTTCTTGTTACACTAGTTTTTTAATAAAATCTTTTTTATTATTATATCCTTACATGTAATTACTTAACACTGCATAATTATATAATTAAAATTTTCAATTTGCTTTATACATCCAATTTAGTATAAACCCTAATGATATATACAAAATCAAAAGTAATATGATATAAATAAATATAATTTTCACAAATAAATAAGGAATGGATGAATAATGAATTGATTTGATGAATTCAAAATGTATATAGGTATGTTTATTTTAACTTCTAGTATCTTTGATGTTAATAACTCTTTATGGTTATTTTTTATGATAAATGACAATATATATTTTGTTTAGACATAAAAAACTAGTTTCTGATCAAAGAAAAAATTATTTTGTTTAAAGAGAATGATTTTTTTTTATAAGTTTTTATAGCGTAATGTTCACAAAAATAACAAAAAGAAAAAATTGTATAAATAATATTTTAAAAGATGTAAAAGAGTTTTTTTTGTTTTTTTAAGACTTTTTCTTTGGGGCATTTCATCATCCACATGTCTAGTGGACACTAAAATCAAGAACCAACAAGCGATGTGCTTGCTGATTTCCTCGCTACTGTGCGAGCTTCTTCCCCCTCCCCTCTTAGCTCCCAGGCGCTGTCCAGCCAGGTTGAGTGGTGCCCTCCGCCGGCTGGCTGTCTGAAGCTGAACACCGACGCGGCTGTGCGTCAGGGTCAGTCTATGTTCGGTGTGGGGCTGTCGATCCGAGATCAGGAGGGGCGTGTGGTGGTTGCGGAGTCGCGTGCTTTGCAGGGTCGTGTCTCGCCTGAAATGGGGGAGTTATTGGCGCTGCGTGCTGGGCTGTTGGTGGCCATTGAGCTTGGTCTGCTTGTCTCTTGTGTCGAGGTGGACGCCTCTAATGTTGTGGCGGATGTGATGTCTGGTCGGGAGCTGTGGGGTGACAGTGGGTTTATTGTGAGTGATGTTAGAAGTTTATGTCTTCAGGTTGGCGTGTCTTCGTGCCTAGCCATCCCGCGAACTCGGAATCGCTTGGCACATTCTCTCGCCTCTTTTGCGTTGTCCTCTTCGGGGGCCCATCGGTGGCTAGAAGTCACCGCTGATTGTCTGTTTTCCGTTTGTGGATAATACAGCTATCTTTCAAAAAAAAAAAAAAAAAAAACAATGCTACTCTTAAAAAAAACCTGTGGCTTCACATTTTGTTTAGAGCATTTTATCAAAAACATATGTAATTTTTTATAAATTAAGGTAAAATTAAGAGAACCTCATAATTAATATATAAAAAAACCACATATTTAGTTTCATCACTCCATTTAAAAAAAAAAACAAAACAAAACAAAAACCATTATCATAAATAAATGATAAGAAAGAAAAAACAAACGAATAAAAAAAAACAAAATGTAAGGAAGAAATAAAAGCAATAAAAGAAGTAAGAACAATAACACAAATAAAAGTCTCAATCAAATCCAAATCAAAATAAGAAAACTATATTTGTGTTTTAAATGAGCATAAAATGAGTGTAATGAGAAAAAATACATAATTAAAATTATTATTAATGTTGAAGGATAATTTTGACATTTTAAAGGTTGTAGAATGTAAAAATTTAACATTAACATTTTAATATGGGTTTATAAAGTATTTGGGAGTATGAAGAAAATTTTTGAATGGAAATAGAGCCACCCGTCTAATAAATATAAATTTAATTTGGGTTTAATAATTGTGATCATTGTTCAAAAACTTAACCAAGTAAGGCAAGTTCTTGGTGAGTACTCCCGGCTCGGCATCCTGTCAATCCAAGAACCCTTAGATCTAAGGTCTTACTTAGACAAACGAGTACTCGGCCTAACTTGCTCGCTCCACCTTTTTTTTTTATTTTTCAAATTAACAACACCAAAACGGCGTTTTTTGTGTGTTTAAAACGATGTTTGTTTTAAATCAATCCAAAATAGTGTAGAAGGCAAAAATAAAAAGGGTTATGACAACAACCTTTTTTATCAGTTTCACTTCTTCAGTTCTTCTCACTTCTTCGAAACTCTTTTTTCTCAATCTTCTTGTCAGTGCTTCTCTTCTACTTATAGATTTTTCGTATCTTCGACGTATGCCTTCGTTGTCGCTACTTTACTGAGTTTTTTTTTTTTTTTTTCAAAAATTTGTTTTAACTTTTAACGCACTTTTTTAATTTTTCAGATAAATTTATTTAGGATACAATTTTATAGGTACTATGAGCTTATATTTCATTATGTTAGTTCTTAAATAGTGATGAAAAATGTTTTGAGTAACCAAGAACTCATTATTTACTGCCTTATCGATTAAGTAACGAGTAGCAAGTTTTGGAATTTTGATTATGATTATATAATGTCAAATTTATATAAAATGTTGGGATCATTTTAAATGAATATGTAATATTTATTAAGTATTAAATGCAACTTATATCATATTTAATATTTTAAATATGATATAAGTTGCATTTTTTTCATATTAAAAAAAATTCAACTTATATCATATTTAATATTTTAAATTAACATATTGGGTGTAATATATAGTAACATATAATGTGTCTTCAAGGTATTCGGTTTGTGGACTGGTTTGGGTTTTAATAAACTTGGACCATATATCAAACCAAACCATACAATTTTGTAATAATAAAACCATGCGGTATTTTTAAATTCGCAAACCAAACCAAACAATGTGGTTTGATCCAATCTGATTTGTCTCAACAATTTATAGGCTTTTTTGCCTAGTTCTATATCAACATGTATGAGTAGCTTTTCTCGTCTTATTGTGGAACTAAATTTCTCCCACTATTATAGGAATAGATTTTCAGGCTACACGATGTGTTTAATCTCAATAGGTTTCAAGGGATTTCTAACCATTAATATCAATAAATTTTCAATCATATTGTAACTACAGTACAAAGTGAATAATAAAACATTTGTTTTATATCATATAAATAATTATGTCGATAAGTTTTAAATATTAATAAGAAATGCCATATGTATGTCTTTCAACACTTAAAAATACGTTTAGAACACATCACCCCTTTAACAAAGCTGATTGGACACCTCCCGATTCACTAAAGTATTTGAATTTGAATGTATAAACAAATTTAAAGTAAACACATTTTAAATAAATATGTAAACAAATTGGTCCATCAAATTTAACAATGTTTTTACATATAAATTCCATATTTAATAATAATTTGTAATTTTAAATGAAAAATAAATAAAAAATTGTTTTTAATGTTAGTCATGAATGGTTTTTAGATTAAATGTAAAACATTAAATCTTATAATATTTGTAAAGTTGAATGTACGCTTTTTTGTAATATATATATGTACATACACTTTTTATCATTAAAACATACGAAAAATCCTTAAAAATTGTTCGTAGTATGAAAAAGATATCATATTTCACACACTAGCTAATTTCATTTTTATTTGAAATCCTCTCTACCATTATTATAAATATATAAAATACCATCTATTGTTATAAAATTTGATAAGTTGAACTATTGACTATTTGACTTTAAGGGTAAAAAGAGACTTGCATTACTCAATTTAAATAAAATTTATTAAACAATATATATATATTAATAAATGAATTAAATAGTATTAAAATTTATAACAACATGAAATAACAAAAAAAAAAAAAAAAGAAAAAACCCAAAAACCCTTGTTCATCTACCCCTCACCAAAACCATTAACCACCAACCCCTAACCCCTGTCCCCATTGTCATTTCCCCCTCTCTCTCTTTCTCTTTCCTCTCACCATTTATCTCTCCCTCTTCTCTTCTTTTCCCTTTTTCATCTTTTCTCCTCCTTTTTTTTGCTGGTTGTCTTGGGTAGGTTGATGATGTTGATAAATGATGATAGTTGGGTTAATGGTTGATGATGGTTCGATAAATGGTTAATAATGGTTGGGGTTGATGTTGGGTTTCCAATGACAGGAAACCCAGATGGAGAGAGAGCGAGAGAGAGAGAGAGAGAGAGGAAGGAATAGAGATAGAAAGGTTTCTAGGTTGAAGGTTTTTAAGATCGAGGAATAGAGATGGAAAGGTTTCTAGGTTAAAGATTTTTAAGATCGATCATAGATAGAGTCCATGGTTGATAGAGATTCAGATTGAATATCCACCGCCCATCCAAATTGAATGGATCCGAATCTCCGCTCTTTTTTCAATTTTTTATTAATTTATAATTTATATTTTTAATATTGTTTTATAATTATTTCTTATTTTTTACTTTTAATTGGGAGTAAAAATATATTTTTATATTTTATACTTGTCAGACTTTATTTTTTTGTTAACTTGTTAATGTTAAAGAAATTTTGGATAAAAATTAAGTTAGTGTGGAAAAAGAAAATTTTTCGAAACTACCTATAGTTTTTAGAGATTTTCCCTAAAACATATTAAACAATTATTACAAATAAACACAGATTTTTTAAAAATAGATTTTAATGGTTTGTTCCAAATCTCGAAATTCTTACTGAATTTGGTTTGACACCCAACAATGGTAGCTAATAATGTGGCCGCTATCCCACCTCCTATGGGCGGTTCTCACTTTCTCGTGAGACGATCTCTTTTATATGAAAGTTATTATTCGGATTGAATTGTCAATATTTTATTTCTTTTCATCTCGATTATTTTTTGAATCTATTTTCATAAAAAAAGAAAATCTCGGAATTCAATGAGAATAATACTAATGGTAGCGAAAGGAAAGTTTGTGTAATTATGGACCAAGAATTAATTGATGCTGTACAGAACAGATTGGGGCCGATGAAAATTTATTATGGATAAACGCAAGTGTACTATGTACTATACTCGCGAGTGGCTATCATCGACAGGGACGACAATCGCGCGATGCAATGGTTAAAGAAGAGAACAAATTATTTAGAGCACCAGCTGGCTGCCACCCATTTATCTTTCTAGTCAGCTAAATCTTTATACAATCTAATTTGCATTCAATTTTGCAGGCCCCACCAGCCTTTCAATTCGACGTTTCGTCCTGAAGCTGGTTTTGGGTACTATTTCTTTATCAGATAATTAATTTATCAAATCTTGTATTTCATAGTTGACTGATGGATGGTTCCACGAAGCAACAATTTGTAGTTAAGAATCAATATCAACAGATCTCAGGACGACTCAGGAGAACAATATTGAAGATGAGAATGTGCTGGCATCTCGGGATTAGCCTTTTGCTAATTGAACTTGGACGATTATGTTTTGGCGAGGCAAATTCGTTTTCTTAGAACATTAAAAATAAATTGTGAAATTATAAATTAATAAGAATTTTATAACGTTAATTATCACTTAATATGATTTAATAGTATTAATTTCTTGCATTATGACATTAGGAATTGGTGAGAAGTATTTGTAATTTTGGCGTTAGCCCACACCATTCAGCGGGTCAGGTTCAGCACAATCTAAGGGTAGATAACAAACATTTTTGCAACTTTAACGAGGACCAAAAGTGCCGCACTTGGGTTATGGGAATGGGGAGATTGTCCCCGGCACAACGGTACCCCACAGATTTTTTTTATTTTTTTCGAAAAAGCGAGAATCATACATTAAATCTAACCTTTTTGTTTCACTCACGCCTTGATCATTAATCTAAACATATACATCAATAAAAATTTATCTCACGTCCATTTATTAATAATCACCTTATTGATTGAGATATGAATTGAAATATCTAACATTATTAAAATATACATGTAATGGTTAAATTGTAATTAAAATCAAATTTGTGTACAAGGGTCAAAACAATACTCGTGGCTAATACATTTGGAAACCTTTAAATTTGTTATGAACATATAAAAATGAGTTTTAAAAGGGAAATAAGAAATTGAAAGTCCCCGAAACAGCCCAGTTTAGCAATAATGAAAGCAAGGCATTGAAAATCTTTTGTTGCCCAAACTTCGGAGTCTGGACCACTAATGGTGGAACTGATGCTTCTGTTCACAGACATGTAAATGTAGCATTTATTGTCTCCCTTGCAATTGTTCCATTTTTTTTTTGTCAACAATGCACCTTTTTTTTTTCAACAAGCATAATTAGCCATATAGAATCTGTAACTTGTTACAGTCCCCTTTTATTTTTATTTTTTGCCATGAAAATTCCATCAATAAGTTAAAAGAGATATTGACCTCATTCTGCTTCCTAAGATGTGAAAATATATTTTATATTGCAATTTGAAAAAAAAAATGAAATTAACAAGGTGAACTTGATCGTCCATGTGTCCTTCACATTAAAATGGTAAGTCTCAAACTCTATTTGATATTACTTTTGATAAGTTAAAATCAAATTATCTTAATAATTTTAATATAAATAAGGCATCCTATAAAAATTTTTTAAAGAAATTATTTGATAATTTGAGTTGATTTGACAACGATTTCAGAAAACAAGTGAATAGTTGCTGTTATAAAATGATTATAAAATAATCTACTGTAAAATGTAATGGATTTTCTAAATAATCAAATTACCTTTGTTCATTTTAATATAAAAACATATATCTCAACCTCAATCACACATAAGTAATTAGTGAAAAATTGTTAAAATGAACCACATTTTAATATGAAATTTCAAATTTAATTTGGGCTAAAAAGGAAATTTATTCTTTAGATTGTGGTTATCTATGAATTTTTTTCCATGTATATATATGTCTATTTTTGATATTATATAAATTCATAACAATTAATATATAATTTATTAAATGCAACTTTTGAATCTTATGAGTGTTGTTAAATATAGTGATTCTAAATTGGATCTTAATTGTATCTCTCTTCTCAAGTTTCAAATAAATTATAGTACGGATGCAACAATGACCAAATTTTAAAAAGACACGTCATGCCAAAAAATACATGACATGTATAAATGTATCACTGACCTTCGATCAAAGGAACTACACACATCTATCGAAAGTTGGTTTGTTAGCTAAAAGTTAAGAAGAAAAGCAGAAGAGGGAATGGCAAGAAGAAATAAGGTCAAGAAGTGATAGATGTTACACATACAACTCACCTATCATCCCAAGAATTACAGTAATGAGAAAAATATATGAATTAATAAAAATGATGAAATGAAAGTATGAAACCAAACTTGATATTATTTTTTGAAGAGATTTTCATTTTAATCTTTATATTTTGATACTCTTATCATGTTTTTAATTGTGAATGCACATTTGGAACTTTTGGTCCCAAGCTTTCTATAACCCATCAATTTGATCTTATCGACAAAAAATTCACAACCGAAGGCGACAGAGTAAAAAAGATGACTATTTAGACCTTCACTTTAAACGAGGTGATTAAACATACCATGTTATCCTGTAATCCTCCAAAATTTAACAACCTAATCTTAACGCGTTAACTAATAAGAATCTAACACAAGTAGTTACATTTTTAATATAAAAATAAATAATGTTATTTTATTACAAAATTCATAAATGTAAATAAAAATAAGAAATAGAAGTTTAAAATTATATAAATAATTATTTCAAAAAAAATTTATATAAATAATTTTTTAAGAAATCATATAAAATTTTATTAATTGAATATAACACTTAAAAAAATATAGAAAACATAACTTTGAAAATATATAACTAATTTATAAATTAAAAAACTATAATCAACTCTCTAAAAAGTTGAAGCGAAATTTATTTAAAACAGAATTAAACAAAAAACAAAAAACAAAAAACAAAAAAGTTAAAAAAGGAAAATCAAAGATGATTGGGATCCTCCAACGCTTGGAGAACCGGGGGATGGAGGATCTTCGGGGATCAAAGGATTTTCTTTTTGTTTACTTTTATTTTTATTTTTATTTTTATTTTATTTTATTTTATTTTATCTTTTCACTATATATATGTATATTCTATTTTAATATTAAATTAATTTTTCTTATGTTTACCAGTGATATTTTTCTTGATTAATGGCTGTACCGTTGATACCGTTAAGTTCATTTGGCAATTGATTGATAGAATATTGATGTGTTTTGAAACTTTTTGGGACATCGTTTAAAAAATATATGTATAATTAAAAATGTGATAAATATTGAAGTTAAAATTTCAAATATTTAAACTGATGTCTTAAATGCAATCCGGGATATCCAACATTGTAACGTTCTTCCTTCTGATTTTATGCTTATTGATGATATTAGATATTTATTATTATCAGTTGAGAATGATTTTTGTCATCATGTGTCTCGTTAAAGAAACAAAGTAATTCATTCTCTAGCTTTTTTATCTGTTATTTTTTCTTCTAATTGGATTTGAGTTGATTGTCGCCCAATATTTATTTTTAATGATGTAATAGCTGACTTTTTAGAATAAAAATCCAAATTTTTCTCTAAAAAAAACAACATTTCTCATTTTTATAAAGTTTCCAAAGAGAAACATTGTGGGTTTTCAATTTCATATTTGTCAAAGGAAAAAGAGAAAAATCGAGGTTGTTTTCGTTCCAACACTGATACTAATTATAACAATATAAAATTTTCTTTAAATGATTATTAAAGTACCAAAAAAAAAAAAAATTAGTTGGACTAAATTGAACTTGCATCGATGAATCATGACTCATGAGTCATAATAAAAATTTAGAGATTAATTTGTTTTTATCACTTTTTATTTAATAGATCTGAATTATATCTATTAAATGATTCTTATTTATTTTTTTTAAGTGGTCAACCCACTTAAAACTATTCAAAAATCACTAAAAAAAAATTACATTTTATGACTTTTAATTGAATGTCAAATCATTTAATGATTTTTTAATTATATTATTCAAAATCTATCATTCCCAAAATAACATATTTTTAAATTTGAGCCATTTGACACAATTTTATATTGTACAAATTCTTTTTAAAAATAATTAATGAACTATTGTAATGATTAAAATATATATTACTTACAATTTCAATTTTTATTGCAACAGTAATTTAACTTAAAATCATTTTATTTATTTTTATTTAAATATATAAATTTAATTTACTTTACTACAACAATTTATATATATAACTTAAAAAAAAATACTTTACTATAATAATTAATCATATTTTAATATGAAAAAAATATTATTAATATATACATAAAAACGTTTTTAGTATTTATTAAATAATTTATTATAATCATTTATATTATATTAAACAAAGTTACTTAACAACTAAAAGTAAAAAAATATAAATATCAAATTACTAAATTTTAGATAATTTTAACTTTAAAAAATAAATAAAATTATTATAAATTCATATATAAGAAAAAAATAAATATATTATTCAGATTTTAAATTTTAATTACTATTTAATTTTTAATAATATGGTTTAATCTTAAAAAAAAAAAAAAAAAAAGTAATAATTATTGACGCTTAGAATTGCTTGTTTGTGAGGAAATAGGTCTTGAGGCCGAAGCTCATTCACGTGATTTGCATGTGCTGGATTACCGATTATGAATCCCGTTTTAGGTAAAAAAACATGTGGCACCGGGATTCCCAGTACGTGGGTAGTGTGATGTGAAAGACGGTGGCTTGCATTGGATTGTCAGTGAGGGCAGTATCGTAATTGAGAACCGTATTTTGTGCACCGACTGTGCGTGACGCCATTGTTTCAACCTTGAAGAATGACGATGTGGATTGAATTGATGATTTGATTGATTGAGACGAGACCCTTTGTATTTGTCAAAAGCTGTACCCCATCGACGCCCTGCTCCTGCTGGTAATCAGTCATCCATTTTCTTCTACTCTCTCACTTTCT
Organism: Nephelium lappaceum; assembly: GCA_021234005.1. Lineage (NCBI taxonomy): Eukaryota > Viridiplantae > Streptophyta > Magnoliopsida > Sapindales > Sapindaceae > Nephelium > Nephelium lappaceum. Next base: position 6,985,681 of record CM038005.1, read on the forward strand.
CCAAGCCTTTTGCTCATCACATATTATGTTTTTTTAGCAGATTTGTTAGGAGGACCGACCATCTGTAAATTTTGCTGTATTGATTACAAAAATTAACGGAAAAGGAAGTTTTAGTTTTAGATAGGACTAAGTTGATAATTTTTAATTCAAAATAAGATTTGCACATTGAATTCATTATGTCTAATTATTATCGGGCGTTATCTGATTAAAGAGCTATATATGTTAGGTGTTTTGGTTAAAGAGTTCCATTAGGGATATTTTTGGAATTATAATTGGTGTCATAAGTAAAATTTGATTTAACAATTTGGATGATTGGTATAACGATAAAATGAGTGGAGGAAGAATTTTATTGAGTTATGATGAATTCACTGATAATTAAATATATCAACCACCCTCTAACACAATTTGATTGTAAGGAATGCTCATTCAATTGAGTATGTTTTTAATTTTAGTCGTTGTACTAAGGTGATACTTAAAAAGATGATGTTAAATATAACAATTTATTATCAATAATAAAATCTATGTTCTAAATTCTAATCATGGCACTAAAGGTGGGACTTAAAAGATAGTGTAAATTTATTCTCAATAATAAAATCTATGAATGTAATCTTATTTCCCTCAAAACAAATAAGATCAGATTTTTTATACTGTCAAAATATACACATAATATTTTGTGCAACATTATTGATTAATAAGATCACTTAGATCCAAGAGTTGTTTCATTAAATATATAAATTTTGTTTTATTGAATAATCTTGAACATAATAATAGTGTAAAAGTCTGTATTTAGCATATATGACTTGATTTCATTAAAAATCTTTATCATACATTAAATTTCATATACCAATTCGTGTAATCTTTATGATTACTTCATCGCTTACTAATTAACTTAAAAAAAATGTAATTTAAAAGTTAGGAAAGAGGAAAAATATTCAAACCCAAGTCCTATTCATGTGAATGTGAGAGAGGAACCATCAATTTCCGTCATATGTTCACCCACCCCCCCGCAGAAAAAAAATAAAAATAAAAAATTGTTGGTTGGTGCTGCTTGTGGAGTTAGTCAGTGTTAGAATTGTTCATGAAAATTTAAGTTTTAACGTATAAAAAAAGAGTTCGATTAAATCAGACATATTTCTAACCATCACCTATTTTGTCACAACATGCATGTAATTTAATATCCATTTGTTTTCTAAATGAACGAGGTTATCAGTGACTATATAACCCATTAAGCCATAAAACATATATGAAGTACAAGATTATTTCAATTTCCTCCCCAGTCCCCACCAACTTTGAACGAAACGAAAGCCACACAAATTCATTTTACTTTGGATTCTTTATTCAATTCATGACAAAATAACCTCGTTCACCGGTCACCACTACGAGAAGCCTTTAGGGACGGCCAATTTTAACATTTTACCCCAGGCCACTGATCCATCTCAATCTTTTTCTATTGTCACTCCTAGTCTCCTACTACGTGCAAAACTTTCAATATTTACGTTTACATATGTATATATGTTCGAATCATTTATAACAATCTCATGTAGTATGAAACTCTAATTAATTGAATCTATTTAATATATCACATTATACGAGTGACTAGATGTTTGTACTCCAACGCACGTTAATTACCTCTATTTCCAACCGAGAAGTTGGCACAAGCAGCTACCATGTGGTCAACAAGCAACCATGAAAAGTTGATGGACTTTTTTGCAGGGAGAGCGAGCTCGGTAGGCGAGATGGAAACATCATGGGCGTTGTTGGCGGTGTCTTCAGACTTCAAAGTGGATCCGACAAATAGTAGTGGCTTTGATCTTTAAACTAATTTTGTTGAATGGGTTTTCTCGGACTGATTTTGTCGATTAATCTAATGATATATGGAATTTGGAATCTCCTTCCTGGATTACATGTCGCCAACTTAGCGTCATTATGCTGCCCTTGTCTTGTCGGCATTGGATCCTTTTCTTTTCTTTTCTTTTCTCTTTTACTATATTTTTCTATTAATTTTGTGAAAATAAAACAACATTTTTGTATGCAAATTTTTAAGTGCCGCTACCATAGTGGCGCGCCTGTTTATCTTTAAACTATTTAATAATTACCCAAAAAAAAAAAAATCAAATCCCATTAAAATGTTGTCATGTTTGTTTAAATATTATATATAATAATTAACTATAAACATGATCAACAAAAGATCATTTAATAATATGTTTTGTTTTGTTTCAGCTCTTTATCTTGTCATTTTTGTTTTTGTTGTTTTTTTCTTTTTATTAATGGAAAAACTTCATTTTAATCCTTAAAGTTTCTAAAAATATTAAATTTTTAAATATATTTTAAAAACAACTCTTTTAACCGCTAATTTTTCTAAAACTCTTCAAAATAATTCAAACCGTCAGTCAACTGATGGTCAAAAAAGATAAAAAAAGCAAAATAATTCATTTGCCTCTCATTTCATTTTGCATATAATGTATTAAATTACCGTTTGACTCATAGTTAAATAAAAATATTATAATTAAATAAATATATAATTAAAATTTTTTACTTAATTAGAAAAAGAAAAATAATTAACAATAAAAAAAAATCTATCATCTTTATCATCAACAAACCACCAAAAGCTCTCTCTCTCTCTCTCTCTCTCTCTCTCTCTCTCTCTCTCTCTCTCTCTCTCTCTCCCTCTCTCTCTCCCTCTCTCTCTATCTCTCTTCAAAAACTATTCTTCTTCTTCTTCGTCTTCTCCAATCTCTTATCTCTTCTTCTTCTTCTTCTTATCCTCTTTCTCCTTTCCAATCTCAAATTATGGGTTTGATGGAACCCATAACTAGAGACTGGTTCTAGGTTCCATCGAACCCCGAACCATCTAGTTTTGGGATCAAATCCAGAACCAGATGCTTTTAGTTGATTGAACCCAGAACTAGAGGCTTCTGGGTTCGATCATTCAAAAATAGAGGGTTTTGGGTGAGGTCGAACCTAGAACCCAGAATATAACATCAACAAAAAAATAATAATAAAAAATTTGAAGCATTTGTAGGGTGGGGAAGATGAAGACGATAGCGGCGAGAGAAAAATGTTTAGGGTTTAGGTTGATATTTGTTATTTGAGGTTGATGTTTGTGGTTGTTGTTTAGGGTTGATGTTGGGGTCTAACAGATGTTTGTTGGGTTGGTGTTTAAGGTTACAGAGTGTATTTTAATCTAGATCAATTTGGAAAGGTGGGGGCGAAAGTGAATTTGCTGAGTGGTTGTTCTGTTTTAATTTTTTTTTTTTTTTTAATAGAACTTGTTTTGGAGATCTGAGATCTAGGTTTTGCAACCCAGATCTTCAACCGCTTGGATTCAAACTAGGTTTGAATCAAAGGTTTTTTTTTTTCCCTTAAATTTTTATAATTAATTTTAATATTTTTATTTTAATTAACTAATTAATTAAGTTTTTCTTGTATTTTTTAATTATTTTAAATTTTTTATATGTTTAAAAATTTAGTCATTCACATGTCGTAATCTTAGTTTCTCACACAAAAGATTATCTTACTCTTTCATCCAAACTATCTGTTATGGTTGACCGTTAGTTAACTGACGGTTCGAACTATTTTGAAAAGTTTTGTAAAAGTTAGGAATTAAAAGAACTGTTTCCAAAATATATTTAAAAATTTAACATTTTTCGAAACTTTAAAGACTAAAATGAAGTTTTCTCTTTATTAATATGTTGGCTTTGATCAATAACCTTACATAAAAAAAAAAAAAAAATCATTTAAATGTAGTTATAGCATTATTATGGTTCATTAATAAAAATCTTAAGTTTTATTGAGTAATTATGACGATTACTTCTATCTTATGTAATTTTCTATTCGTAAGTTTTTGATTAATATTCAGGATCCAATCATATAAAGTTGAATTTTAGAACAATAATTGCATAACATATGATCCAACATCATAACACAATAACTAGACCATCATGATGACTTAAAAACATAATTAAAAAAAAAGACATTAAAATGTTATCAGGATGTCAAACGTACCCAGGTACCCTAATATTCGGGGTACCTAATGCCCATTTGTCTTTTGGGGTTTTTTGAGTAAGAGTGTGGACTTGGGGGTAAATTCAAGGTTTTTTTTTTTTTTTTTTAGATTTAGTGAATTATGTTTTTATTTATACATATTTAAATTTATGAATTTTATTACTTCTATAAAATTTTTTATCAAATATGGTCAAACGATGTCAAATGAGAGAAATCGAGTAAAAGATATATGAATCGGGGAAACCATCCCCACATACCCCATACCCATTTCAAATAAAGTTTAGGATGGGTATGGGGAAAATGATGGATAATGGGTTTGAATATAAGGATACTTTAAATATAAGGATACTGATCCCCATATCCATCTGACCCATTACCATCCTTTAATATTATATATATATATATATATATATAACATTAAGAGATATTAATGAGTCAGATGGATATGGGGATCAGTATCCTCATATAATCCATGTGAATATATAGGGATGTTAATGGGTCATATGGATACGGGGATCAGTATCCTCATATAATTCATGTGAATATATATATATATATAGTAACAGGAACATGATAATAATTTACAAAGAGCAATTGTAATAAACAAGAAATGGAATTATGAATGTATAAGAACTTCTGTAATTGAAAATACTTTAAAATAAAGATATCAATTAAGACTCAAATTTACAAATACGTGTTGTGTTTCCTCAAGTGCAGACTAGGTTAAGGTATCTATTCAGAATTACCCCTGGAATTTACCTCTGAGGGATCCAACTATATACTTGTAAATTGATAAGAATACAGATGTGAGATATACTGATAAATCAGAAACATTTAACATTGATTGAAATACGAAGTACAAAAATTGAATTTGAAACTTACAAAATATTGTTCACAAATGGAGATAGTAGAAATTTTCAGAGAGGGGAATGGTGCTAACTCAGATCGTTTGTTCCACACATGAACTCGGTCTGAGACTTAGGTAAAAAGAAAAAAAACTTTTGCCTCCCTCAGAAGGAGAGTTACATATTTATATTTGTTCGAAAAACTCTAAACCCTAGTTAGCTTCCCCTAGTAACTCAGGTTTAGATCACATGATCATATGATTCCAGCTTTTCCGAAAATATCGGTAGTGACTGAAGGAATCAATGCACATGTTGTCTATTGGGAGAATCATATTGTCAGACATCTTGGACCGAAAGTTTATTTGTCTTCGTATGGCAAATAGGAAGAGACTGAAAGGAGCATTGCACATGGTGTTGATCAGGAATAATTCATAGTGACTGAAGGAATCAATGCACATGTTGTCTATTGGGAGAATCATATTGTCAGGCATCTTGGACCGAAAGTTTATTTGTCTTCGTATGGCAAATGGGAAGAGACTGAAAGGAGTATTGCACATGGTGTTGGTTAGGAATAATTCATCGAAATGTCTTTTGTCATTTTGAGGTGTGCTTGTCAAGTTGTCATGACCCGTGAATTCAGAAGAGTCATAATTTCTGATATGAGGCCAGGTCATAACCAAAGAGATCTGGATTGAAATCTTCAAGTCCTTATTGGTCATCATTGTCTTCACTTTGTGGGGAATTGGACTTGGTTGAGGAGGAAACTGTTAGCAGGAATTCTGACATTATTGCAGCAACCTCTTCCTTGGATTTAGCTGCTCCTAGGCGTGCTTGGGGCTGAGATTTGGAGAGAAGAAATTGTTCGTGCTCGGGTTTGATGGTGGGAGCTCGGCAGAGCTCAGGGTTGTCTGCAAGGTATTGCTTGACTGCATTGTCATCAATCTTGGAGAGGTTCATACCACTCCACCATTTGATCATATATTGCCTTCCAAAGTATGGGACCGTAAAATTTCCAATTTGCCTATCTTGAATTTGATAGTCTAGCATCAGAATCCAAGTGAGGTTGAGATGTTTGTAGAAAATCAAAAGGATTGGAAGAAATTCTTGATCTTTTGGGACCACCACGTGGGTTGTCCAGTAATCAAAGCCTCTTTTGACTGAGGGAGGAAGAAAATCAATTGTCGGCCCACATTTGTCCCACCATTCGTAAAACCAATGAGGTAAATCTACTAGCTGAAAGTTCTTGTCAAAATAAAAAAACTATGATTTTGAGTTTGAAAAGTTTTGTTTGTAAAATGTGCGATACCACGCATCCATATAGTCTCAATAGGTATAACTTTGGGGTATAAAGACTTGTGATAAAGTTTTGGCAGTATTTGGGTTTCCCCATTGCCCTTGGGAAATTATTTTTCTAATTTTTACTTTTGAAAATGCTATTTTGGCTGGATTGATTTTGTTCGCAATAGGTTGAAGACCTATTGAGTCTGAATCCACCAGAATGAATTCATAAAATTGTTGAGTTTTGTGGGAGTTTTCATATAAACGAAAATGTTGATTTGAAAGATAATGGTCAGCCAATCTTTTGAACTGGTTCAGATTTTGTTCGGTTAACATTGAGGGTTCTAGAGGGAAAATTCTCTCTAAGTATGGTTTGTTAACATAGGTGAATTTTGGTTGGTTGACTTGTGGGAAAAGTAAGGCTTTCTTGGCAGGTTGTTGGGTCAAGGAAGTTGAGGCGGCACTTTTATATGTATTTGTCAATGAAGTAATTGGGTTGAAACGATTTGTCAGGTCTAAGGGGGTAAGGAGTTTTTGTGGGAATGTTCCTAGAGGAACCAATTGACTCTGTGGAGATTGGTCTTGGGTTGATTGAGAAGTTTGGGCCATGGAATAATTTGATTTTTGAGTGTAGGTCAGTTTGTCTTCAATTTTTGGGCTAGTGATTTGTTGTGTGGAGATTAAAGTCTGTTTTGAGGCCGAAGCCTTTAATTGTACCTTTTTTGTTTCACCCGAAGATGCCGGACTATTTTTATCTTTTCCTTTGGAAGCAGTAGAGCGGAGGTTGGCAATCATTTTCTTCCCTGCAAGAATTCTCTTGTCAGAAAATCAGGCAAATAATTCTGATTTCCATTGATATGTTGGATCTCAAAATCAAATATTGATACAAGGACTTGCCATCTGGCAAAGATTTGTTTGGAAGCAAGATTTTTAACATCTTTTTATAAAATGAACTTGGCATATTGACAATCAATTTTTAAAAGGAATTTTTGATTGATCAAATCGTCTTGAAATTTTTGAATAGTTAAAACAATTGCCAAAATTTCTTTTTTGACTGTAGAATATTTGTTCTGGGTTTCATTCCATGTTCCTGAGAAATATCTAACTAAATGGTCTTGGCCTTGAATGGTTTGCGTTAGTATCCCGCCATATCTTATATCAGATGCATCTGTTTCAACTATTTTGGGTGCTAATGGGTGACAAATTGTGAGACAGAGAATCTTTTTAACCTGTCTTTTGATGGACCTGACTATGTCGGTATGGTGTTCAGACCATACTGGAGGGTTTGATTTTAATCTATCAAACAATGGCTTACACATTGGTCGGATATTTTTGCAGAAATCTGCAATATAGTTAAGACATTCTAGAAACCTTTGTAATTGGGTTTTATCTTTGATGACATCAGGAAATTTGTCAGTGAAATCAAGACTTCTTTGAATTGGAATGATAGTTCCATTGTCGATATTATGGCCTAAGAATCTAATATTTGTCTGTAGAAGAACTATCTTTGGGGCCGAGACCACTAATCCGTTGTTCTTGACTATATGAAGGAAGGTATTCAAATCTTTCCAATGTTGGTCAATATTGTTTGAGAAGACTAAGACATCATCTATGTAAACTATTATGAATGATGAGTAGAGGTTAAAAATATCATTCATAATGGACTGGAATTCTGATGGGACATTTTTAAGGCCAAAAAGCATGACATTCCACTCATATTGGCCGAATGGTATAGTAAAGACTGTTTTATATCTATCTTTGTCGGCTATTTGTATTTGCCAGAATCCTGATTTCATATCAAATTTGGACATAATAATAGCACTATGAAGTCTTTTAAGAAGGTCGGATTTGTTAGGGATAGGGTACCTAATCCATTGTAAAGCTGTATTGAGTGGTTTGTAATTTATGACTAATCTTGGTACTCCTCTCTCGATCTCAGAGGCCTTTTGGACATAGAAAGCTGCACAACTCCAGGGGGATTTGAACTTTCTTATTAAGCTCTTTTCCAATAATTCTTGTATTTCTTTTTGACAGAATTGTAAGAGAGCATCATTCATTTGTATTGGTCGTGCTTTGGTGGGGATTTGACGCTCATTAAAGTCCTTCCGATAGGGAAGTTCTACAATGTGTTTTTTCCTGTTCCAGAAAGCATTAGAAAAGGAGGAGCAGACTTGAGATTCTAATGTTTTATGGAACTTGAGAATTTGATGTTGTATTAATGGATTTTCTAATTGTTGTTTTTGTCGTTGATATTGGATATCATGTTGTAGATAAGTTAATTGTTGTTGTTTTCTGTCTAAAGATTGAATGGCTTTGTCTATGGAAATTGAATTGGTCTTTAAAAGGTCCAAATCTTTAGTTTGCTTAGGCATTGAAAATTCAAATAGTAGCTCTTTATTCATATAATTTGTAATTATTCATTTGTCTGTTACTTGGAAAGGAGTAATTAATTCTAGGAAAGGTGTTCCTAGGATGACTGTTTGTGTTAATGTTTTAACCAATATAAATGGCATCTTATAACAGACACCTTGATTACAGACCTTGGCCGATGGTAACTTGTATTTAATGTCAAGAGGTGTTTTGTTAGCTCCATAAAAGAGTTCAGAAGTTCTTTTAAAATATTTTGTAGGAACTAGTCCTTCTTAGATACAGTTTAAATCAGTTCCTGAATCTATTAGGGCATGTTGGACTTCTAAGATATAATTATCTTTTATTCTTATTTGAAGACTGCAGTACCATTTTTGAAATGTTACTCTTTGAGTGAGATTTATAAACAGATGGTCTGAGATTGGTTCAATTTGATTTTCGTTTTGCTCAGAATCTGAGCTAAAGGAAGATGGTGATGTGGTCTTAAGATTTGATTTTTCTTGGAGGACTTTTATTGTTAATTTTAGTTCTTTTATCTCGTTTTTAATTTGTTTTACTTCTTGTTGGAGGTCATTAATAGTTGTCTTTTTAGGTTTGAACCTAGAGAGGACATCTTTGTCAAAGTCGGTTGGTTTAAAAGGTTTTTTAATTTTGCTAATACTGGAGCTAGCTTCATTGTCTAAGTTTGTAACCATTTCTTTAAGGCTAGCTAATTGTTTTGCCTTTTGTTCTGGATTGCTAAGTTGGTCTATTAATTCTATCCAATTAATTAAATCTTTTTTTTTCTAGGACACAGAATGTTTTTACAGAACTATCTTTCTCTTTACAATTACAAGCTTGTTTGTTAATACTGGTTGATTTGCTATCATTATGGTCTGCTGAAGAATCAGAAAGGGTCCAAATTTCGTTATCAGTTTGGATATCTTCTGATTCAGTAGAACCAGAATCAATAATATTCATGATTTGTTGTTTAACAGAGTTTTCTATTTCTAAGTCCTAGATTTTCTTTTTCAGTTCTGGACATTTGTTAGCATAGTGACCTATTTTTCCACATTTGTAACATTTATTAGACTGTCTTTTGAATGGTCTAAAGGATCGGTTTTTGTTTTTCTTATTTTTATTGTAATAGTTATTGTCTTGATTTCTGGGGTATTTGTTGTGTTTTCTATAAGGTGGGTAAGTTTTGTGATTACCTTTCTTTTTTTCTGGAGGATTTATTAATTTTGTCAAATCCAAATTGATCAAACCAAGATCCTAATTCCTTATGGGTTTTTTTCCTATCCTTTTTGATTTGATCTTGGATCCTTAGGTCGTTATATAATTGTAATCCTGTTACTTCTATTGCCTGTATTATTTCGTCATAGGTCATGTTTTCTATATCGACTTCTAACCAATTATCTTCAGATTGTAAGGTTACTATTTTGTCTCGAACTTTGTTAGCGAATAATGTTGGTAATCCTGAAATAAATTTTTCTTTCCAATATGCTGCATTACTATCTGTTCTTTGCATTACTCTTGTCAGAAATACGTCTTTATACCATTTGAATTCTCCTAAGGTTTTACACCTAAGATTATGGAGTTTGGATAATTGTCTTTCTTCTAAGAAATTTGGATTTCCTATGAAATGCAATCCTATGGTCGCGATTAGTGTATGTAAAGCATCTGGTTCTCTGGGATTCCTGTCGGGTAAGTTTAGTCTTGTCGCATTTAAGATTTATTTCTTTGTATTTCACTAAGATGGTTATGCCACCATCCTGACAATTGTCCTTCAAAACCTAGAGTAATCATTTGGGCAACATCTTTTTGTGATAAATTTTGTTTTTCTATGTAAATTCTTCCTACAGTGTACATTTGTTTTAAAACAGTCATTATCTGGTAATAGGCTAAACCATCTATATTCCATTGGTAACAGACATTTCCTGTATAGGCTCTATAGAGAACAAGTGCTTCATATTGTAAATCAGGGGGTGATGGCTTAGGGTAATATGGTTTCTCTTGTTTAGTGGAATTGTATATTTTTTGGACAAATAATTCTGCTTCAGATATTTTTATGTCATCTTGGTCTGTGAAATGGTCTGAATCTGTATCTTGACTAATTGTTTCATCTAAGGTCAGGATATTGGGATTATTGCTACTACTAGGTTCGTTTTTTAGTTTTGCTAGTTTATCATCAATGGTTTTAAGAATATCTTGAGTGTCAAAACACTTGCCTATTCCTATTGGTTTAGGGAATAATGGTTGGGAACTTATTCTAGCCGGCTTTGAATGTTTTAGCCTAGGTGTGCGATTGAGTATTTCTAATTGTTCTATTTGTTGTTTGAGTTGTTTGTTGTCAGTTTGAGATTGAAGCTCTAAGCGATCTAGTTGTTCACTTATTATAATCAAATATTCATTAGCGAAATTATTCTGTTTTATGATTATGCCGGATTGGTGTTGAGTAGCAGGATCGGTTTTGGACAGATCTTCTGGAATAGTGGCAAAAGGGGTGATGCCACAGGAATTTGTGATTCTGTTAGGGTTTCAAATTTTTCTTTTGGAGGATGGTTTGACTTATAAATTCCTTTACTAGTCTTATAATGTTTTGGAGATTTATCAGTTAGTGTATTATATTGTCGTTCATATGTATGTCGGTGTTTGTACCAAATAAAAAAGGGTAAGGTTTCTTGGAGATGTTTGACAGTTTCTAACCATCTTACTCTAAACTGTGCTCTCTTCTTCTCGGAATATTTGTTTTCATAATGGTCTCTTTCTTCCTTGTTTATGGAGAAATAATAATCTTGTAACAGGAAATCAAAGTCAACTTTGCTGGTGGAGATGACATTGATCTCTGCACAACATTCAGTTTGGATTTGTGATTGGGTAGGAGAGAAATGTTCCTTTTCTTCTATTTGTCTATTATTATGTATGGGTCTAGCTATTTGTTCATCTGTTCTATAGATCCTATTGGTCAAATTATTATAATCTCTAGATAACGTGGGCATAGATTGTTTACTAGAATGACTTCGTAAAAGAGATCTAGCCGTTTGAAAGGTTGTAGAGGTCGGACTGTTAGGTCTAGATGTATTGTAATGTGAAACAGAATGTCTATGTCCGAAGGATATTTCAAAGATCCATCAGCATAGTTTCTGTGAGATGTTAATGGTCTTTCAGGAGGGAGTTGAGTATTGGGGGCTTGATTCTTTTTGATCCATTCGTCAGGAAACTTAATTTGATGCCATCCTAATGGTCTAGATACCAAGGGTTGGATTTGTTTAGAGGCTACAAAGGACATGATCTGATTTTTTGGTATATTTGGGCGGATAAAATTGGAGACAATTCCAGTATTCATAACCTTATAATTGACATTGTAAATAAGTTTGTAAGGACATGATCGTTTTATAAAATTATAATTGTGGACTTGTATATCAACCTTTAGACATAATTCTTTATGGTCATCTGCTTTTAGGGCAATGCTAAAGTCTGGAAAACAGACAAAGTATACTGGTCCGTATGTGAGAGTTGTTTCTAGGGCTCCATGGATGGATTCCATGTAATCTTCTATTCTAGCATCTCTTAACACAGTTAACATTGAATTATTTAGTCCTAATTTTAACATTGGTTTCACAACTAATTGTACTCCTCCTATGTGGAGATCAGTGTATCCTAATTTAGTATAATAATTTAGACTATTTTTATTAAGCAGGTTGGTCGAGAATGTATCGGTGATGAACTTGACATTTATTTCTTTTAATTTGTTACCAAGAAGGCTTTTAAAACTAAAAAAATTTGATGGTTTGTAAATTGTCTTTAATTCTAATTTTGGTAATTTCCAATTACTAAGTTCTTGGTCGTTCCAATTTGTTTCATAGTTTACTACAGATTGAGCTTCTTCACTATTCTCATGGTCTGGATCTACTCCCCTAAAGATCGGAGTTTCTGACATGGTTGTGGGATTAGAAAGAGATAGAATTGGTCTTAATCAAACCTATGGCTCCCAGTTCAAGGATTTACACAACCAACACCTCCTCTTGGGCTTATCGGTCTACCTTCCTAAGGCTTCACCTAGTATTTGACTAAGAACAAGCTTATCTAATGCTTTCCACACAAACATAATCACAAGGCTCTAATACCACTAGGTAGTAATAGATGCCTCTGATATAGGATATGACGGGATACTAACGCAAACCATTTAAGGCCAAGACTATTTAGTTAGATATTTCTCAGGAACATGGAATGAAACCCAGAGCAAATATTCTACAGTCAAAAAAGAAATTTTGGCAATTGTTTTAACTATTCAAAAATTTCAAGACGATTTGATCAATCAAAAATTCATTTTAAAAATTAATTGTCAATCTGCCAAGTTCATTTTACAAAAAGATGCTGCCCAAATGATTACTCTAGGTTTTAAAGGACAATTGTCAAAATGGTGGCATAACCATCTTAGTGAAATACAAAGAAATGAAATCTTAAATGCGACAAGACTAAACTTACCCGATAGGAATCCCAGAGAACCAGATGCTTTAAATACACTAATCGCGACCATAGGATTGCATTTCATAGGAAATCCAAATTTCTTAGAAGAAAGACAATTATCCAAACTCCATAATCTTAGGTGTAAAACCTTAGGAGAATTCAAATGGTATAAAGACGTATTTCTGACAAGATTAATGCAAAGAACAGATAGTAATGCAGCATATTGGAAAGAAAAATTTATTTCAGGATTATCAACATTATTTGCTAACAAAGTTCGAGACAAAATAGTAACTTACAATATGAAGATAATTGGTTAGAAGTCGATATAAAAAACATTATAAGACTAGTAAAGGAATTCATAAGTCAACCAACCAAAATTCACCTATGTTAACAAACCATACTTTGAGAGGATTTTCCCTCTAGAACCCTCAATGTTAACCGAACAAAATCTGAACCAGCCCAAAAGATTGGCTGACCATTATCTTTCAAATCAACATTTTCGTTTATATGAAAACTCCCACAAAACTCAACAATTTTATGAATTCATTCTGGTGGATTCAGACTCAATAGGTCTTCAACCTATTGCGGACAAAATCAATCCAGCCAAAATAGCATTTTCAAAAGTAAAAATTAGAAAAATAATTTCCCAAGGGCAATGGGGAAACCCAAATACTGTCAAAACTTTATCACAAGTCTTTATACCCCAAAGTTATACCTATTGGGACTATATGGATGCGTGGTATCGCACATTTTACAAACAAAACTTTTCAAACTCAAAATCATGGTTCTTTTATTTTGACAAGAACTTTCAGCTAGTAGATTTACCTCACTGGTTTTACGAATGGTGGGACAAATGTGGGCCGACAATTGATTTTCTTCCTCCCTCAGTCAAAAGAGGCTTTGATTACTGGACAACCCACGTGGTGATCCCAAAAGATCAAGAATTTCTTCCAATCCTTTTGATTTTTTACAAACATCTCAGCCTCACTTGGATTCTAATGCTAGACTATCAAATTCAAGATAGGCAAATTGGAAATTTTACGGTTTCATACTTTGGAAGGCAATATATGATCAAATGGTGGAGTGGTATGAACCTCTCCAAGATTGACGACAATGCAGTCAAGCAATACCTTGCAGACAACCCTGAGCTCTGCCGAGCTCCCACCATCAAACCCGAGCACGAACAATTTCTTCTCTCCAAATCTCAGCTCCAAGCACGCCTAGGAGCAGCTAAATCCAAGGAAGAGGTTGCTGCAATAATGTCAGAATTCCTGCCAACAGTTTCCTCCTCAACCAAGTCCGATTCCCCATAAAGTGAAGACAATGATGACCAAGAAAGACTCGAAGATTTCAATCCAGATCTCTTTGGTTGTGACCTGGCCTCATATCAGAAATTATAACTTTTCTGAATTCACGGGTCATGACAACTTGACAAGCACGCCTCAAAATGACAAAAGACATTTCGATGAATTATTCCTGACCAACACCATGTGCAATACTCCTTTCAGTCTCTTCCCATTTGCCATATGAAGACAAATAAACTTTCGGTCCAAGATGCCTGACAATATGATTCTCCCAATAGACAACATGTGCATTGATTCCTTCAGTCACTATGAATTATTCCTGACCAACACCATGTGCAATACTCCTTTCAGTCTCTTCCCATTTGCCATACGAAGACAAATAAACTTTCGGTCCAAGATGCCTAACAATATGATTCTCCCAATAGACAACATGTGCATTGATTCCTTCAGTCACTACCGATATTTTCGGAAAAGCTGGAATCATATGATCATGTGATCTAAACCTGAGTTACTGGGGGAAGCTAACTAGGGTTAGCTAACTAGGGTTTAGAGTTTTTCGAACAAATATAAATATGTAACTCTCCTTCTGAGGGAGACAGAGGTTTTTTTTTTCTTTTTACCTAAGTCTCAGAGCGAGTTCATGTGTTGAACAAACGATCTGAGTTAGCACCATTCCCCTCTCTGAAAATTTCTACTATCTCCATTTGCGAACAATATTTTGTAAGTTTCAAATTCAATTTTTGTACTTCGTATTTCAATCAATGTTAAATGTTTCTGATTTATCAGTATATCTCACATTTGTATTCTTATCAATTTACAAGTATATAGTTGGATCCCTCAGAGGTAAATTCCAGGGGTAATTCTGAATAGATACCTTAACCTGGTCTGCACTTGAGGAAACACAACACGTATTTGTAAATTTGAGTCTTAATTGATATCTTTATTTTAAAGTATTTTCAATTACAGAAGTTCTTATACATTCATAATTCCATTTCTTGTTTATTACAATTGCTCTTTGTAAATTTACCACTAGGTAGTAACAGGAACATCATAATAATTTACAAAGAGCAATTGTAATAAACAAGAAATGGAATTATGAATGTATAAGAACTTATGTAATTGAAAATACTTTAAAATAAATATATCAATTAAGACTCAAATTTACAAATACGTGTTGTGTTTCCTCAAGTGTAGACCAGGTTAAGGTATCTATTCAGAATTACCCCTGGAATTTACCTTTGAGGGATCCAACTATATACTTGTAAATTGATAAGAATACAAATGTGAGATATACTGATAAATCAGAAACATTTAACATTGATTGAAATACGAAGTACAAAAATTGAATTTGAAACTTACAAAATATTGTTCGCAAATAGAGATAGTAGAAATTTTCAGAGAGAGGAATGGTGCTAACTCAGATCGTTTGTTCAACACATGAACTCGCTCTGAGACTTAGGTAAAAAGAAAAAAAACCTCTCTCTGAAATATATATATATATATATATATTCACGTGGATTAATTAAGAAAACATAAGGAAAGAAAAAAAGTTATGTGCTGCCAACCATGCATGCAGGTGTAATGGAGTAGTGCTAGTAACGTCATCTACAAAATCAAGTTTATTCTCTCTTTCCAAAACTGCTTTATCTCAACTTTAAAGCGATTACTCAATTAAGGCATCCCTAATCTCTTCAAAATTAGAATGCAAAAAAATTCATATTCAAAAGCAATGGAAAAGTTGGGAACTTTAATATTGCATGACATCTTCAAATTATAAAACAAAGATGCAAATCGGATGATTCACGTACCTCTACTTTTACAATAGTCAAATTATATCTTTTCATGTGGTCTTTTTTTGATAATGTTATTTCGTTGAAAAGCAAAAATTTGGATGGAACCATTGCTTTAATAAGTAATTGATTTGATAGATTAATAACTGGCTATTTTTAATGATATTTAAAATATATTAATGAAATAAAATTTCTATAATAATATTCAATTATATAAGCTAATATAAATTTAGATAAATAAATCAATAAGTAATTTTCTGTTAAGTATAACCTTCATGTCCATTGTAAAGTAGTAAGCAAACTCGTAAAGTGCATTAAAGTAAGCCATAATACGCATATAATCTTGATTAGTTGCAGACTTATTCATTAACATAAATATGTGTATTGTCGCCTTAGATTGATCCGTAGTTAAGTGGAAGTTCATTAATTAGAAGCGATGCTTCGAACAAGGCATGACAAGTTCTAAAGTAATCTAATAAATCTATAAATGGTTAGACATCATGAAAAAATGGATTGTTCAGGAAGCATCATTTTCAAGTTCAAATAAAATGGAGGTTCAAGTGCATCAAGCGTAGTTTATAAGCTTTGTATAAATAGTTTTCATTCCTTATTTTGGAAGAAGTAATGCAAGTAAGTAATCGGACAACACATTTGATCTTGGTAAGTCTTGATATACTTGAAACCCAATCAGTTTTAGCTTTGAAAAAAAAATATATATATAACCAAAATTATATTAAACCCCATTTCTTTTTGTATCCATGGTTACTTCATCACTAACCTCTACTTTCTATACCTTTGTATCTCTTAATTAACAATCACTAGATTGATTCATGTTTAAGGTGAGCTCCTGTTTTTTGTGGATAGAGTTCAAGGGTTGTAAGGTAAAATGGCATTAAGAGGATAGTGTTTAATATACATGAGTGACCTGATAACCTAATAAAAACCTTCTGGCGTTAATCTTCATCTGTTGCATGGACCAAATGTGATTAAGCATTAGGTGGATTTTGAACATAATTACCAAGGTGATGAGATATGTGATATGGAAGGTGATGGCATAGATGATGCTAGATGTGAGGGTGAGGGTTAAGTGAGGGTGGATATGGAGCTGATAACTGTAATGGTATAGATGATCTGCTGATGCAGAGGATGACCTCAGATTATTTGTAGGTTATCAGTCTAATGACAATGATGTCTTTAATAGTGATATTGATGATGAAGATCCTCATGTTAGTGTTACTAAGTTGATGACTAAGTCGATGGAGGGCAAGCACCTTGCATAGATCGTAAAAGGTAAAATAGAAGCAAAACAAACTCACAATTGTGTGTATGCAATGAAAATTAAATGTGTTAAGAGAGTATACCATGCAAAAGTAATTAGTCTTGATAAAGAGAAGAATGATAAGGATAGACTTATCTACAAGTCCTTAGTATTGGGGTTGTACATGAAGGATATATGCCAAAATTATGAAGGATAATTTCATTATGATAATCAAATCATACAACAATGTGCATCAAAATCATAGGTCACAATACATTAGTAATGAAAATAAGGCCGAGTGGATTGAAAATAAGTTTGATAGGGTAGTAAATTGCAATCTTGACTCTCGAGATAAGGGTTAAAGTTATAACTAATATTTGGAGGGATAGATATCATGTCAGTGTCAAAACTCAGAGGTTATATTATGCTAAGAAAAAGAGCTATGGAAGCACTTTCATATGTACATTTTTTTTATATATGATATAATTCCATAAGATGGATATATGTATATTTGATCTTCAAAGACTGTCATGTTAAATTTGTATAAAAAATTATCATAGCATGTCCTAGAAAGCGATCCGAATTAGTGGAGAAAGTTTACTAGAAATTACCGTACATAGCATGATCTCTAATGTTATCCGAATTTGTGGAGGAAGTTTACTTGATTTACACATAGATAACATCAATAATATCTAGTGAGGGATCTCACTCTTTTGTTGATTCTTATATATCTCCAAGAACAAAATTAATATTACTTCAATAAAAAATAAAATACAATAAATTTTCCCATTAAAAAAATTACCTCATGCTGAATCTAATGTGACAAACTGACAGGCGTAATTAATCTCATCAATTTACGAAGTTGTTAACAGTTTAACCACCATAACTATGTATAAGTAGTACAACACTCATTTTTTTGTAATTAATATGGCGAAATAAAATTTCTTTCTCACAGTTCAAGAAAACTGCCATCAATGGAGTTCTTCACTTCCAAAAATCCCTTTGAATTTTTTCAATGACTTTTATTATCTTTACGTATTGGAATCAATTTAAATTAATTCCACATTTTTCGAATTACAATTTCGTCTGCAAGAAACATAAAGTTAAACTATTTAAAAAAAAAAAAACAAAAACACATAAAGTTAAAGTATGTCACAAGATGTTTGCTTTGAGTGATGGGCTTTAAGCATACACAAAAGTTAAAATTCTATTTCAGAATATCTTTTGTTAACAATGTTATTATCTCAATTGGAATGATATAAAGTGGGACATTTTTCATAGAGTAGAAGTAGAAAGATACTGAATAATCTTAGAACTCCATCAAGGCTTCAAATAGTTGTGCACCTACCAACCATGGGAAGCCAGGTTCTGACCTGGGGGAGTTATACTATTTTTCACAAAGTGTAATTACATCAAAAGACTCTAAACATAAGAACAATTTCAATTTTGTCAGAGAATTTGTCCATCCAGATTCATGTAATTTATTATCAAGATTTCTGATATGAAAAGATTTTTACTTACTAGTTCAGAGAGTACTTTTATAATCAGATATAGCTAATTTTAAAATATAAAGATTAATCAATTAAATTCATCAATTATATTCTTTTCTCTAAAATAAATTCTCTCTTTTATTTAATTTAAATACAATAATAAATTTGATTAATTGATCCTTACCTTTTCAAATCAGGTATACCTGATTATAAAAGTACTACTAATTCAGAAAACCTTTTAAAGACAATCAGTTTTCACAAGTTATGTTTATAATTTCTACTATGTCTAATCATATTATGTTTACATGAATCGAAACACCACCCGTGAATTTTTTTATTTAATCTAAACATGATCCTTATCGTGTCACTAATCAAAATCCAAACATGACTTATGAAATTAACTAGCTATCAATAAAACTCGTTTAATCCATTAATTTTAGGCCATAACAATAATGTGAAAAAGTGCAATTCAATTAATTCATACACCTATTTAAAACTTTAAGATAATTTGAAACTTTCAAATTTAATTATAATTCAATTCACTGAACACATTTAATAACTGAAAAATAATCAACTGTAATATAATAGGAATTCAAAATAAAATTTTAAAATAATATATTAGATATTTAATCGTGGTAAATACTAAACACATTTAATAAATAAAAATAACCAACTACAATATAAGAGTAATGTATGGCAAGATTACATACATTACTAATGTGTCGTATTTGGGTTGTATCCTTAATAGTCTGAACTAATAAAGTAACATTTCAAAGGCTCAGATCAGATTCGTGACAGCATACTATATATAGTTTCAAGAAACAAACATGAAGCAACTAGCAAGTAATGACAATTAGTAATGGCAAGGCACAAAAGAGTGGCTCGGATCTAATGAGTAATGACCTGGTATTATTTAGCAAACAAACATTAAAATCCCGTCATAACGAACTCGTAGAAGCCACTTTCTGACCTATGAAAACCATCATGGAGATAAACAAAATACATTGACCTAGTCACAGCTACCAAGTGGATTTCAAAAAATATATAGAGCAAGTTATTGCTACCAATCGAGGCAGATACAAAACAGACATTTATGAAACGACAGCCAAGAGAAACATCTACTTCCACTCAAACAAAGAGGGGGTACGAAGGGCTTCCAGTGAGATTAGCAGATCACAAATAGAGCCATGGAGAATGTAATTGGAAGCACTTCAAAGAACACACAATTGGGGATTCCATGCTATTAATACTTGAGTAGAGAGGGGCAGCAAATTACATTTAACTTAAAGGTAGAACTTTTAGAGCTCAGCTAAATAACAGTTTTAAAGAAGACTTGTCACCATGAGATCCATCCAATTTATAGCAAGAAAAAATTAGCGCATAGGGGTTCATAACTAGAAGTAAATCATAGAAGAGATGTAAAAAAGCAACTTTAGAATGATTCGGCACATAAACCGAACAGCCGTAAGGTTTTTTCAACTCAATCAGTTCAACATTAACATAAAAAGCCAGACACCAAGCAGCAGAATCTGATAAATACTGTGAGCAGATATTATGTACTAAACTTAGGCCATTTATGAATGAATAAACATATTAAGATTTTGTCACTAACTGCAAATCAATTATTTACAAAAGCAAAAAACAAGTTCGTGTTCTCAAGATCATGTTTCCTAAATACAGTACCCATCACATTTTTATTCAATTTATTGATTTGTTAATACAATACAGTAGTAAACACATGCTCCTAGTTTCTAGCCAAGTTCCTTTACCCTAATTTTTTCTTGTTCTGTTGGAGAGCAGAGGATTGCAAAGTTTGCTTTCTCTTGGCATATCCTCTCTTCCACATTATGTAACCTAGATAACCAATCTATAGCCACAATCCATGCCAGTGGCAGCACAAATTGATTTATTTTAAATGTTTACAGTGCACCTTCTAATGATTTAGCCAGCCCCTAAAATGTGTCAGAAGAATTACCAATTGATCCACTTTGATTAGATACACCAAAACTTGATCACTAATTCCAACAAAGAGCACCTTTTAGACAATTGCCAAACAAAAATAACTACTAATTCTACTGAATTATTCACAGGATACCAAGCAATCTTTATGCAATATTACCAAGCAAGGAATTCAAACAACGGCATTTAAATGTTTACAGTGCACCTTCTAATGATTTAGCCAGCCCCTAAAATGTGTCAGAAGAATTACCAATTGATCCACTTTGATTAGATACACCAAAACTTGATCACTAATTCCAACAAAGAGCACCTTTTAGACAATTGCCAAACAAAAATAACTACTAATTCTACTGAATTATTCACAGGATACCAAGCAATCTTTATGCAATATTACCAAGCAAGGAATTCAAACAACGGCATTACCCTTCTTGTAGAATATCCAAGATCAACATGGGATAAAACAAACTTGAAACTATTAACTGCTTTAGAATGCAAAAGTTACATCAAAGAACCAGACTCATAAATAAGGATAGAACTGCAAGCAAAAGAAATGTAGAATTGGGTTGAAGAGAGAAATCCTCTTGGTAAATTAATAATAAAGGAGGCCTTAGATATCTGAACCACACGGGCTTAAATCATCTAGAGACCAATAACACTGTCTTACTAAAGTGGCAGAATGTATCAAAAACCTTCAGAATCATCCTAATCATCTTTCATACACAAGCAATATATAGTAATATACAATAAACTTTATAGACAAAATGTCAGCAATTTCAGAGACATTTGCATCAAGCAACCAAGTCAACGGTACAAATTCCTACCCAATTCAAGAAAGACTATGGTTCCGTGGACAAGCATAATAATATCCATAACATAAAGATATATGTCTTGTGTGAGAAACATAACATTGGCTAGATAATTAAGAAGTTCAAAACAAATTTCTTAAGAAGGGACAATAAAAATTTGATGGGATTATGTCAAATCCTAACCTATATCTCTTTAACAAACAAACATAGGCATCAAAGCCTAGTACTACACTATCACGTAAGTCAAATATGCCAATCTCCAAAGTTTGGAAACAATCACATTACTTTTATGTTTTATAAAACACATAAACATAAACTACATGGATGTATGAGGATGGACAAACCAGATTGCATACAATAACACACTTATGCATTGTTTTGAAGAATAAATTACAGTCAACTCTACAAAATTCACAACAATATGCTCTCGGCACAAAAAACACACATCATTTACATGTTCTTCCATGGAGAAAAAATTATAAAACAAATGCACATAAACAAGCATCTGAACCAATACGTGACACATGACCAATACACCATAAACACATTTGTATAACTGTAACAGCTTGTGAACCCAATAAATATATAGGGTTGTGATTTATCATCAAATTCACAAAATTCATAGCAGCAAACAACCCAATAAAACAATCCAATTTTACAAAAGATGACATTTTTCTACTAGTTGAATGTGTTGACAGTAAGAAATCAAGCAAAAGCAAGAAACTTTGTAATCCAATACTACATATTGAAAACTCAACAAGTCAATAAACAACTACAATGAACAGGTTCACAAGAAAAGCCCTCTTATTCGACACACACAGAAAAAAAAGGAGTACCCAGTTGTTGAGATCAGTCGGATTTGTCCAATTGGAGGCGTTCAAGGGCCTTCTGGTGGGCCCAGGTCTCGATGGTGAGATCAGGCTTGGCGTTGAGACCGACGCCGAGAATGACGACGGTCAAGAAGCTGGTGACGTAGCAAGGCAGCTCCCAGTCTTCCCATTTGCGAGACTGCCCTGGCGGAGTTGGGGTCCGGTTGAAGAGGTAGCCGTTCGGCGTCTCCTGGTGGCCCGGGCTCGCCCATCGGCTTGGACCGGCGTGGGTTGACCCGAACCGAGTAAAGAGGCGGTGGCGGAGCGTGCTGCTGAATGACATCGTGCTTTGTTGAGAGAATGGAGCGGAGAGCAGTGAAGGTTTTTGGTTTGACACAACGACGAAGCGGCGTCGTTTTTTATGATCCTCTATTCCTCTATGTTTTGGCAACACTGTCAAGCCTCAAATACACCTTACACGATGGTATAATCATACACTCATTTTGGAACGAAATTTAGTAGGTAAGACATTCATGCGTTTTATGTATGTGAAATGTTTGGGATGATCAAAATATTAAAGACAAATACAATTTCATTTAATCAGAAAAAAATTGACTTTATTTTGACCCAAAAATGAATTTTTATTATCTTTTAACGCATTTAATCATTTTCACCATTGAAATTTAATAAAACAGGTTTTGTTTTCCTTTTTTTTTAAAAAAAAAAAATTGACAATTACATAATATTTTACAATTAATTTTCTTAAACTACAAAATATTGTTTTATAATTTAATCTCATCTATCAAATTTTGTAGTTCTTTTTATTGAAATGTAGACTCAATGTATGAAAATTAAGATAACCAATCATTTAAAGATCAATATTTTCTCCAAAAGTCAATATTTTTTGCCTTCAAATTCCTTCAAATGATTTATCAAGTTTGAAACCTTATTTCCTTTGTTATCGAGAGTGAGTTCCTCACCTTAGGTGATTAATTGTATAGTTAAACGTACATAACTCATCTTTTACTTGAAGTTTATGTTATATATCACGTGTCATATTCATGTTATGTTGACATATCTGTTTTTTATTGGGCCTATCCTGCACTCATATAATATGAAAATTGAGATAACTAATCCAAAAAATAGGTGACCTACTTGTATATATTAGTACGATTGTGTAATGATTATATAGATATACACTTGAAATTTCGATAGTAATTTTAGAAAATAGCCCGACCCAACCATATCATGAGAATAACCTAAGCCCACGAAAGACAAGTAGTTTCCAAATATGTATCTCCTTCGTATGACTGGGACTCCATTTGAAGGTTGAACATGCATTGACCAAACTAACAAGTGATTGACGACATGATATGGCTTCAAAGAACCAACTTAGTTTTTCATCGTCCCAAAAACCCATTAACCTTAACCCGCCAACGCAACCTCTCCTCTTCTCCCCCATGTCCACAAACATTAAAAGCTCTGTGCTCCAACGGTCAACTGACAGAAGCACTTTTGCTAATGGTTGTTCTAGGCTCCGCCATGAAGTTCGATGGCTACGACCTGCTTTTAAACGTCTGCTTGACCCGAAAAGCCTTAAGAGAAGGCCAAAGGGTGCACGCCCACATGATCAAAACCGACTATCGCCCACCTACTTACCTTAGAACTCGGTTGGTCGTCTTTTACAACAAATGTGAGCTTTTGAAGGATGCAAGACAAATGTTCGATCAAATGCGTCAACCCAATGTGGTTTCTTGGACTGCCATGATTTCTGCATATTCTCAGAGAGGCCGTTTCTCTCAAGCTTTGAGTCTCTTTTTGCAGATGCTGAGATCAGGTATTTTCTTGAGTCGTAATATATTTTGTATTATTTTCATTTTCATGCTACTGAAAAATGAGAATGTAAATTTGCAGATACAGAACCGCCCAATGAGTTCACTTTTGCATCTGTAATAAGTTGTTGCACAGGTGCTTTTGAGCTTGAACTAGGAAGGCAAATCCACTCTCTTATAGTTAAGAGAAATTATGAATCTCAGATATTTGTTGGGAGCTCCCTTCTTGACATGTATGCCAAAGCTGGTAAAATCCATGATGCTCATGGAGTTTTCGAATGCTTGCCAGAAGGGATGTTGTTTCTTGTACTGCTATAATTTCTGGCTATGCCCAATTGGGTTATGATGGGGAGGCATTAAAGCTATTTCAGAAGTTGCAGGAGGAAGGAATGAGTTCGAATTTTGTTACTTATGCAAGTGTTTTGACCGCGATATCTGGTCTTGCTGCATTGGATTATGGTAAGCAAGTTCACAACCATGTTCTTCGGTGTGAAGTGCATTCATTTGTTGTGCTTCAAAACTCGCTGATAGATATGTACTCGAAATGTGCAAGCCTTGTGTATGCAAGGAGAGTCTTTGATAACATGGCTGAGAGAACTGCTGTCTCATGGAATGCGATGCTTGTGGGGTATAGTAAACATGGAATGGGGAGGGAGGTTGTGGAGCTTTTTAAATTGATGAGAGAAGAAAACAAAGTAAACCTGATTCTGTCACATATTTGGCTGTTTTATCTGGGTGCAGCCATGGAGGTATGGAAGATAGGGGGTTGGAATTTTTTGATGAGATTTTGAATTATAAAGATGGGGTGGGGCTGGAGGTTGAGCATTATGGGTGCGTTGTTGATTTGCTTGGACGTGCTGGCCGGGTAGAAGAGGCTTTTGAGTTCATTAAAGAGATGCCTTTTGAATCAACTGCGGCTATTTGGGGTTCGCTTTTAGGTGCTTGTATGGTTCACTCTAATGTTGGCATTGGTGAGCTTGCCGGTCAACGGTTATTAGAAATTGAGCCCTGAAAACGCTGGGAATTATGTCATTCTTTCTAATATATATGCTGCCGCTGGGAGATGGGAAGATGTAAGAACAGTGAGGGGACTAATGGATGAGAAGGCTGTGGCAAAGGATCCTGGCAGATGCTGGATGGAGCTTGACCAAACCCTTCACACATTTCACGCAAGTGATCGTTCCCACCCAAGGAGAACAGAGGTGTTCGCAAAGGTGAAAGAATTATCAGTCAAGTTCAAGGAAGCTGGATATGTCCCAGAGTTGAGTTGTGTTTTACATGATGTGGATGAGGAACAGAAAGAGAGAACACTTCTAGGCCACAGTGAAAAACTGGCTTTGACTTTTGGGTTGATTGCCACTCCTGAGGGAACCCCGAATTCGTTTAATTAAGAACCTCAGGATTTGTGTTGATTGCCACAATTTTGCCAAGTTTGTGTCAAAGGTTTATGGAAGGAAAGTGTCTATGAGGGATAAAAATCGTTTCCATCATATTGTTGGTGGCACCTGTTCTTGCTGGAGACTACTGGTGACTCTTAAATATTCTTGAAGGGAACCAATCTTTAGGCCTCCTTGAGAATGCAATATTGGATATTTTAAGTCGGATTATGGTTTGAGAAGTGAAGCAAATCTATTCTTCCCCATGGAAGAGTGAGGACGTGCTCGAACCATATCTCAATGCAGGACTCGAGAAGTGTGTGAGGACAATTTAAGACGATAAGCCTGCTGTGTGCATCTGCCTTTGAAGTGAAGAATTGGACAATTGGATGAACTAGAGAGAATTTATACAAATGCATGAGACACCTCTTTCTAGCTAAATGTGATCCAACACAGACAAGTTGACATTCTAATTGTTGCTGAACTTATTCTCAGTCTGGGTTGCAGTATTTTCGATAGAAGGACATGCGGATACTGAGGTGATGATTGACAGAATTTGCACTCAACCTGTACTAGTGTAGTATGCCAAGCATTATTCTTATGCAGATCTATCAATGAAGCTTCTGTTCCAGTGTTACCATGAGTGGTTGACGTAAAGAATCCAATAATGTTCTCTATTTGAAAGCAGTGTCCAGAGTTGCTGACTTGCAGCCGTGTTGATACTGCTTGAACATTTTTCGGTCATTCATTGATGAAAATGAATTGATTAAACTGCATTTAATTATCTGGCTTCTCTTTGTAGGATCCTTTTGGTACACTGGCTCTTGTAAACTTTAAGTTTTGCTCAAATACCTTCTACATTCGTATTTTTTTTAAATCAGATGATCAATTGTGTAATCTCATCTCATATATGAATAATAATTTTAATAGAATTTCAGTGACAATACAAATTTTTTTGAAATAAATGACAATACAAAATTATGTCAATCCTTGAATTAAAGGTAATGAATAATCATTGAAAAGCTTGGCTTTTTTGAAAATGTTTTTAACAAATTAATATTACAACTTTGAAACTCGGGAAGAAATATACTCAAATAAATATGAGATCTAGAATTTGTTTGGTTGGACTTTTGAAATACCTCCTAGTTGAAAAAGACATATTTATAGTAGGTCCTATTAGAAATAGAAATTTTGGGAGGAAAAGTTATAGTTGTTTGGTTGGTAATTGAAAAGCTACTTTCAGAACAATAAACTATTTGGTTGCATCATCATTTCTCTTGAAAGATCTACTAATATAATAAATTACGAAAAAATGATATCTTATTAATTCATAGGTTTTATTTAATTAAAAGTATGCCAAGTCAATAATAAAAAGTAAAAAATTAGAAATATTTAGGTTAAATACATTTTTTTTTTTTTAGAGCAAATACATTTTTTTTTTTAATGTTTACTTAGAAAAGCGTAGAACCCTTACTAACCTCTATTAAACTTTAAAAAATAAGAGAATTGTAAATAACCCATGGATTTTTGATGAAATGCCAAATCAAATCCTATATTTGAATAATAAGCAAAAAAACTCCATAATTATTAACTTTTAGTTTACTTTTGCTACAATGTAATGGAATAAAATCATTTAGGTCAATTTCTATGTAATGAAACTGCAAAAAAATAACTTTATCGCATTAATTTTAAATAAAGTCAACTAATACCAACTAACTATAGGGGGTTTTTAGCTTATTATCCAAATCATAGGTTTTGATTTGGTATTTTATCAAAAGCCAGGGATTATTTAACGATTCTGTCATTAAAACAGTCATTCTCAAGCCCAACCAAACAAGCCCTAATTATAATTAATATGAGAGTAAATTACTAAGGATCTACCTAACGTTCAACTTATTACAAGCACTTTCTTCAAAAAAAAAAAAAAAAACTTATTACAAGCAGAAACAATGTTTCCTTTCTTTCATATTGACCTGCTCTCTATTAACAATTTGATTAAAAAAAATAAGTTATGTTGACCTTCAAAATGTCGTAAAAGATTGAAGTGCCTTTGACATATTTAATTAAAAATTAGAAATTAAAATTTTCTTTTAAAAATAATAAAAAAATGGGTAAATCTCCATCATCCATCCTAGAGATGGATTCATTTAAAAATGTAAAAATAAAAGATAAATAATTCTTCTTTTAAAAGATGAACAATGAATATTAATTTAGAAAATAAAAACAAAAAATAAAAAATAAAATGAAACAAAATTTAAAAAATAAAAAAATGGTAATCATTAATAGTGGAAATCTGGATTAAATATCCATCCATTCTATTGCCAATAAAGATTTGGCATCCCTATCGCCAATGGCGATCTCTATTGTTGTGATGGAGATCAAGTCTCCATTATCACTACGATGAAGATCATTTCTCCATCCTAGTGATGGAGTCCTGGTCTCGATTGCTGCGATGGATTCCAACTCTCCATTGTAGTGATGGAGATTTGGCCTTCTCCATCCCTAAGATTGAGATTTCCATCTTCATTATAGTGATAGGGATGTTAGATCTCCATCACGACTACAAGGTAGATAGAGTGAATGGAGATCTAATCTCTATATTAAATCTCCACCATTTTTTTTTTAAATTATCTTTTATTAATCTCCTATCGTTCAACTTTGAGATGGACGGTGGAGATCTATCAATCAATATCATTTTCAAATTTTATTCTTTTTCTTGTTAAAATTGATCTAAATCGTCTACTGTTTTAGAAGAACATTTAGATTTATTCATAAATTTTGAAAAAAAAAATAGAACTTATTTCTTATTATTTTTACATTTTTAAAATTTATAATCCTTTTTAAATGGATCTCCACCGTCTAATAGATGGTGATGATTCAAACAATTCCAAATATATGATGTATTTTCAAAAGAAAAATTAGAAATAAGTTAAAATTACTATATTACACCCAAAGGAGTTAACTCTCAAAAGTGGAGGGGAGGTAATCATGAAAAATAGCAAATATTGTTTCTATTCGTAATAAGCGAAATGTCGGGTGGGTACTGAATAGATAGATATTCTTAATATATTATCATAAAACTATTTTTAATATTTTAATGTTTTTAACAGCTAAAAAAAATTTGAGCTTCTTTCGCTGTATGTAAAATAACTTATTTTAATCGACCAACATATAACAATTACAACAAAAGAGTTTTCGGGATTAAAAGAGTTCTTTTGACCCATAGATAATCCCTATCAAAGGTACACATAGTATTGTTTTTATAGGATTTGGTACATCGGTGCTGATTTGCTCCCATCTATTTATTTTTAAAAACAAGAAGTCATTATAAAATAGTGTCACAAAGCAAACGAATAGAAAAACCATCATGCTTTCCATTCACTTTAGTTTCCTCACCAGCAAATTGATCAAACAGGGATATTAGTCTTTTTTGCATAAGTACATCTCTTTAGACAATAATTTTCAACTCACATTCTGTATTAAAAAAAAAACAAAAAGGGTCAAGTATCAAAGTCCACTATTTCTTCAAAGAATAACACTATGGATAGCGTTCTCTTGCTATCCTCTTGTTACTGTTTGAACAAACCAGAGTGGAAATTAAGCAAAGAAATGCTAGTTACAGTGGAAGGTCTAAAGTCCAGAGGATTATTCCATGACAATGATCGATCATCGGACCACCTCATGTTCACATTCTCAACCTCCAAACCCTCAATGTGTTCCATGATGATCCCAGCCATACTGTGTTTCACCAGTCCCTGGCATCCCGGTCTGTAGTCCACCAGCCCACTCTCATAATTTGTCCACCTTCTGTATGTTAGCTCAACATTATGGAATTTCAAATTACTTAACAACCCATGTTTAGAACCTGATAAGAAGACACCATTTTCTGAATTTGCAGTGATGTTGATGAAACGTATATCAGAGATAGAACCCTCCTTCGAACTCGAGTCCCTTGGGCACGTTGTCACATATATAGGCTCTGCCCTGCCCCACCAAGATGGATCGTAGTATGTTGTGCTGATATTTATGTTGGAGAAAGTAATGTCACTTGCATTTCCTGTATTAGGCAAATCTCATTAGCACTGCTACATGATGGGAGGGAAAATAATAATAATAACAAAATGGGGTGTCATCAAGAGATTAATTAAACTCACCTCCATCACGAATTTGGAATGCCAACCCCCTGTGAGATTCTGCAATGGTGATGTTGTCAAACACCAAGCCTTTGAAATCAAACCAACTAGCACTACCAAGCTTTATGGCAGAGGATTTGGTTCTGATCCAACAATCTGTAGCGGTCAAGTTGTAAAGAGGACCAGTGGATGTTTTCGGACAGATAGCATCGTCTCCTGTGTTAATGTTGACTCTTGTAATGAGCGTGTTATTCGAATCCTCAATATCTATCCCATCGTTGTTAGGTGTATTAAAATCTCCATAAATCGAAACATCGTGAATTGATGTGTTCTGGCATTGCACTATATGCAAGCTGCAATAGTGTACACGAGTAAACTTAGTCGCTTTAACTTTGGATAGAGGTTAAAAGCAAGATAATTCAAAAATAACAATCTAGACATCAAAGGTACCAATCTGGCAGCTAAATTTGTAACTTAACCTAGATTAGAAACATAAAGCTGTGTCATCAGAGACCTAGAAAACCACTTAAGTCATATATAAAAATGTCATAGTTAAACCACTAAGTCATATGTGGCCATGCCAGTTACAGTTTCATCAGTGTGGAATCATGTTATCTGTTACCTCTAAATGTATACTTTGATGTTTAACCAGTTAAGTCGCATATAAAATGTCATAGTTAAACAAGTATATTGGTTATCATCATATGCACCACAGTCAGTAAAGTCAAATTAGATTAAGTGTCACTGGTGAATTATTCTATCAAACTTTAGCATCCAAAAATAAGTTTAACAATTAACAAAATCTATAAAGAAGATATGCAGAAATTTTTTTTAAAAAAAAAGGGCAATGAAAAAAAAAAAAAAAAAAGCATACTGATTTTAGGATCCCAAATGATGCATCCACCTATTAATAATCAGAAAGAAAATCACATAACAACGGATATTAAAAATAGTTGCATAAAAATGGTCTTTATATATATATATATATATATATTAATCGTATATTTATAACTATCAGGACCGTTTGAATATAAACTCTATAGACTATTCGAAATTTAACACTTTATTTCTTCCTACTCCCTGATAAGTGAGAGAAAATCCATGTTAGATTAGAAAACTGTCCTCTAACCGAAAAAATATATTAAAAATTTGTCTGCATATAGGGTAGAGGGTGATTATTTATTTTTGATGGACAAAAATAGTACTCGAACTTGCCTATCCTCGTGAAGAAGGATGGCAAGAGGATTGAAACCATTACATCAGTCCACCCCATGAGTATGTAAAATGTCTAGATAGTCACAAAAGTTTACATACTGTTTTTTATTGTGAAAAAATTTTATTATAATAAATCCAATCATATGTGTTTTATTTTATTATTATTGAAATAAACAAGTAAATTTGAGCCGACATAGCACCTGATCCTCCGCAGCCAGTTGAATGCCTGAAGGTGGCAATTAGCTGCCGAAACAAGCAGGCTGTGGGGACACCATCTTTACGTAGGCCCCTCTAAAGTCCTAATAATCTTAAATATAATGACTCAGTCTGTACAACCCGCGTGTACACATGACCTACAAACTCCCCCATTCCCCAATAATACCTATCCACAATTTTTATACAGTGTTTGACCGGTTGGAAGGACAAGCGCATCTAATCCTACAGGGGAGTAGAGTGGTCCGCCGTCCAACCTGATCGTATCATATTGTGAAAGACAAAAAAAGACCGATTTACCTGTTTCGAAAAAAAACAGACCGGTTTACGAAGTAGAAATAAATGGGGTTCCATTACTTGGCTTTCTTGTTTAAAGTTGCGTCATAGAATCTACACCTTTTTTCTTTCCAATTTTCACCAACATTTTTAAAAAATCTGAAATATATATATATATATATATTAACAAGTAGAATACCACATAACTCAAAATTTTACAACAAAAATATAATAATAATTTATCATTATCGTATAAACCAAGGAATGCTATGATAAATTATAAGATAAATATAAATCACTTAACATATCATCGATATTGTTTATGGTTTGAATAACAGTAACTCCATCAATATACAAATAAGTCTCTATTTAAAGTTTTAAGTGCTATTAGTATAATTTAAAAGCTATATTGTGAGTCCATAATCCCTAACATTCAATTATCAACTTATTCTATCCGGTATCTTTTATTTACTTGTAATGCATTTCTATTTTATATCCTGGAATTAAAAATAAAATTAATGATTAATATTGAAGACACAAATTAAAATTAAAATTATTTTTCAAGGAGTTTTAAACTACCATTTCTAGCTCAAATTTGTCAATTGTTAACTTATTATCATAATAAATTAGACTTAATAATAATTATAAAACGCTAATAGTAGTACCAGACTTCCAACCATAACATTAAATACTGTTCAATAATTACATAACAACAAAAATTATTATATTATAACAACCAATTAATTTTCCGTATATACATTAATAGTTACAACTATATATAAACAACAAAAGATGATAAATAAATATGCTCTAATTTTTTTTTTTTTGGGAAAGGAAATCTGCCCTAATTTAAATGATCAAAATATACAGATAATCAGATGTCAACAATCTTTTTTGAAAATAATAATAATAATAACTATTCCTACTTAGCCTTCCATAAATTTCAATCTTTTAACCTATAATATTATCTGTCACCTAACCAAATATTTTTCAAGAGCTGAAAATGACTAAATTAATAAAAATAAATAACTCTTGTTTTGCCAAAAACAAAAATTTATATATTTTTTTAAGTCATATTAATGATTTATATTAATTAGATAATTAATTAATAATAATAATAAAATAATACGCACCACCAATAGGCCGGCTCCGTTAACCTAATATTCCAGAGACGGACGTTGTTGCAGCGGAGGAAGCCAACAAGCCTGGGCCGGCACTCGTCTCCCAAACAAGCTCCAGTCTTGTTCCAGCTCACCATCACGTTCTTCTTCTTGTTTTTGCGCACCACGAACTCCATCCCCTGGCCGTCCACCACACCACCTCCCGTGATCCCCACGTCGGTCGCCTCCTCCGCCAGCACCACGTACCACTTCGACGACTCCACAGGGTAGTCCGTCCAGCCGCGTGCCCCCAAGCAGCGTCGCCTCCTCTTCGATGTTCAGAGTCACGTGCGATTTGAGCCGGATGGTGGCCGTCAAGTAGATGCCACCGGATGGGAAGGTCACTTGGCATGGTGAGGTGGAGGGACAGGCGTCGATGGCTGACTGGATGGCGGCTGTGTCGTAGTGGACGCCGTCTCCTACGGCCCCGAAGTCATTGACGTTGAGGCGGAGAGGTGGTGGTCGGTGAGAGGTTGGGAGTTGGATCGTGGCTGGTAACGTGGAGGGACGTGATTGGATGAGAGGTAGTAGGATTTGGAGTGCAATGATTGCTATCGGTGGGAGGAGTGAAGCAGCCATTTTGTTTTGTGTTTGCCTGTATTGTTAGCAACTTGATGCTTTTTTAATTCTCCCATTATCTTAATCGATTTGGTTTTCTATTTTTATATATTATTATTTCTACAGTTTTTAGAAAAGTGAAAATGAAGTGAATAATCACTGCACCTAAAGTTATCAGTTTTCTTGCCTTAGAACTCTCTCTTGATGTCGTATGGTTATAACTAATATAAATCTGCTCTTCTACCGCGAAATGTCTATCTAGTCACAAATTAGACCTATGTTTGAAGCTACTTGGTTTCAATAGAGTAGAAGCAATTGATAGATGTAATAATTTTCTCTTGATGTTACTTATGAAGACTTATGGTATGGTGATTTCCTGCCAATTCAACTAGTGAAGCCTCTGTCACAGATTTGAGGAGTAAATAAATGAAAAGAGAATAGTCATTTCTCAATGTGCAATCTAAGGCTGGGAAAAAATAGGCCATATTGCATTTGCCACTTGCAGCCCAAAACAGAAGACCATAAATAGAAGTCGATCGAGGAGAAGCTATAATTATAGGTATTCGTGGAAGCATAAGAGCTGCAGCACTGTCCAGGCACGTTTTGTTTATAAGAGAGGCAGACATCATAACACACAGAAAATGATATAAGCCAACATTCATTACAATTTACCAAGATAGTGTCCGTTCTATGATTTTACAATATGAATCAATCAATCATCTTAGAAATCAATAATTTGATTGATTCTGGTAGTTAGTATATACTAAGTAAGATATATATATATATATATTTATAACTATATTTATATATAAGAATAACATACGGAAACTTATCATCTCCCGCCGAGAGAAATATGGGTTTCCAACTAACTCTGGTAAATAGAAGACATGGAAACCCTGGATAAATGTTGACGCCTCCCTTCTACTCCCTGCTAACTGCTAATATTATAGCTGATATATACAATACCAGTTGCCGCTTGAACTTCATCTTGCCTTCATATCTCCATTTTCAGTTGATTTGAGTGCAAAGGTGCTGCACCACAATAATTATACCAAGTTAGTCTCATGGTTTAAACATGTTTTCACATTAAAAGAGAATAAACAGATAAAAGCCATGTGTATTTGCTTCTTATGATATCCACACCTATACTGGCGCTGATAGATGTTAGATTTTACAATCAAAGTTTAAAACAGGTAAACATTGGAAAACAAACAAGTCTGCCTTCAGCATATCAAGCAGAATAACACTCCATTCAACAGCTTCAATGCAAAGGAAAGTTGTGAGAAAATTTAATCCTTGGAAAATTTAATCAAATTCTGCAACCATTTCTTTGAAAAAAAGGGGAAACAGTCAAAGGCTTTTTTGAAATAAATATTTGTAAAACAATAAATACTAAAACTTGAGGATAAGAAATGATAGTCATCTTCTTTTTTTTTTTTCACTGAAATTTTCTTCCAAGCAACTAAGGTCACTCGTTAATAAATTTTATAAAAACCAGTGCATCTCAGATTCCTTTCTACTCTGGTAATCAAGTCTAGTACTACATAAATGTGTAATTTGTCACAATAGACAATAATGTCTTATTTCTACCTGAATTTGCCGAGGAGTCATAACTCAATAGTGAGTTCTCTGGAGTCACAAAGTTTTGGCTTTCTTCTCTTCCCCAAACTGGCTGGTGATGCGCATCAAGGTGCCATTGCTGTTCATACTGTTGTCTGTTTCCATTAACTTGGAGTTCAGGCCACATTAGAGGCATGAACATGCTGGGGTAGTTACTGTCTATTAAAGATCCACTCTACAAGTTTTGAAAACAATCATAAACATTAGCGATACCCAATGAATGTGGGACCACACGACATAGCATACAGGTCTAATAATATCTACAGGATTACAATTTGAAGGCATTTAGCTTAAATGGGTACCGTCATAATGAATTGCATTCTAACAAATAGTTGAAACTGTAAAATTGGCAGGTAAAAGAAGGTGGTCCAAGTCTGACCCACTGCCCTGTGCACATTAATGAAGAAACCTATCCTTTAAAGTACAAAACTAACTCTAGTCTGATCTAATGAGCCATATCAGAAGTAAAAATGTTTCTATTCCCCATTCCAACAACATAACAAAATGCACACTCATTTACCAAAAGTTACACAACCAAGAATATTATCAACAATCCAACTGCTAAAAGTGATTTCAGGAATGCTACATCATGAATCAGCTCTCTAAAGGCACATAGTACTATGCTTCTAGATCAAACCAAGGCAAAACTTAACAAGCCTACACCATGCTAAAGATGCTTGTTGCTTGAATTGGAAAGGAAAAAAAAAAAAAAAAAAGGAGATAAGACACTTCATACTTACTTCTGCAGCTAATATACTGTCAAGATTGAAATCAATTCTTGGATTGACTGCTGCAAGTCTCATTGATAAGAACTGAAACCAAAGAAAAATACAAATAAAAAATAAAATCACAGCAACCAAAGCAACAGAAGAAAATAAATACATTATCAAAACATAATTTCAAACATTTGAAGGAATAGCCATGCAAAGCGAGGATTAAGATACAAATTAAAGCAGCTTAGCCCAACGGAAACTAACTGACAAAACCTAGGATGATATTCACTGGCCATCTGACTTTCTATGTTTATGGGAAAGCAATTTCTTTACAGAAAATGGCAACTTTTGAATATTTAGATAGCCAAAATTACTAGAAAATATACAAATTTGGGGATTCAGTGAACTAGAAAGGTCCTGCCTCCTCCCCATGCTCCGATATTCTGCTAAAGTGAAGATAACATTACCCCATACAAACCCCATGAACAAATGTTGCCTACCAAAACCTATCAATTTCAAACCATCTCACTGCATTGTCCAATTAGTAAAAAAAAAAGGCAGTGAGAAAATCTGATGACTGAGAAGTTCGAATCTGACCTCAACTTGACGCTGTAAAGACTGCACGTGGCTGATGATCTCATCCAAAACTAATGCTGTACCAGAAATCTGCAAAGCATAATTTTCTCAGATCAGACATTAACAAATTCAATAGTTTCAGCTATTTCAGAGCAATTTCACACAAAATTCGGTAAACTCAAATTTCAAACTGCTGTACATAGATAACCAAAACAACTTTCTAACCCGTTCATTCTGTAAGATCAGATATAAAAAATGTGTTAACAAGAAGCTATATGTCTGGTACAATATATTAGCACTCATAAAATAAATAAATAATATTATTAAAAAAAAAAAAAAAAAAAAAAAAAAAAAAAGCAAACCTCTGTCATTCTGATTTCAAAGGTACTTATCGATCAAGAGAGCATAACAGGTAGGATATAAATGTTTTGGTATGGCCATTGCGGGGTCCTATTGAGAAACTCCAATGGGCCTCAACCTTAATCCATTTAAAATCCTTTTAAAACAAAATGGGCAGAGCGAAGGACTAGAGTTTAATTAATTAGGTTGAAGTTACGGCTCAACTTAAATGGACAACTACAATCATCTAGTCTTTGCCAAGTAGCGGAAACTTCTTTATCATATCCGTGGGGACTAATCACATCATGTCTTCTAGCTGTTAGGTATGCCAGTGTGGCATATGAGTTTGTACAAGGAATCATTTTTTGTCTCATTTCTCCGTCCCCTTATCGACCGATACCAAACTTGTAAGTTAAGTGAACACTATGCATCTGCCTAATAGGCATCAAAATTTTAATGTCAAAGGAAATGGGACCCAGAAACGAATTTGATCCAACACAGCGCCACTAAGTATGTGTCCCCCTACGCATTTTCAATCCAGCTAGCACTTGCCAAAAAGCCAGATTTTCCTGTCTAGAACCCATTCAGGGGCATTATAGTCATTTAAAAAGCGCACGATTTTTCTATTGCAAAACAACATTCAAAGTCCAAACCATCGTTTTCTTCCTAATAAAATAAACCATTAATACCCAATGACAAAACTGACCTCAAAAGGGACTCCTAACAAACTCTACCCAACCCAAATATCGAGGTGGTACACTTATGAAATTACCTTATCGCCCACCTTTGACAAGACCATCTTAACAAAAAGCATCCACTTATGTTAAAAAAGCCAAAAAAGTGTGACAGTGACAAAACCGTTAATAAAAAAGCACATAAGCTAAACAAAGATATAATTTCCACTTTTATAGTCAGAATATTCTTTAATTAAATCCAAAAAAATCTTAATCAAATGATTAATTAAAAAGTTTTTCTTTTTTTAAGAAAAAAAAGAAAGCAACACAATCACCAATATGCACCAACCTTACTGCATCCTGGGACCAGTTCTTGTAGCAACTTCATTCGAGCATTAATCTTCTCTCTCCTGGCCTGTAATCATAATCAATCAATAATTAATGATTAAACATGTGATTACTAATTATTAATTTAGTGATTGAATAAATTAATTAAATCATTAATCAATTAAAATATTACTCTCTCCGCCAAGCTATGGCTATCAGTGGCTTGACCGCGACGAGCTCGAACGTGAACATAGGGAAGCTTCTCTGCATCTTCGCTACTCTCATTTGTACCGCTTTTGCTCTTCTTTGTCGCCGCTTTTGCCTGCAAATTTACCCAAATTTCCCAATTAATTTACGATAATGCCACTGACAGAAAACGGACTCACAAACCCTAATTTTTTTTTGTTTTTTTCTTACCTTCTTCTCTCGCTCTTTTCTCTTCATCGACTTCTGATTCTGATTCTGATTTTGACTCGGCTGCGGCGAATTGGGATTGTCGTGGTTGGAGTCCGACTCCGCCGGCTCGCACTTCACTTTCCCGAGATTCCCGCTGGAATTCGACGGCACCGACCCCGTCGTCTCCGGCGAGTTATTGTTGGTGTTGTCGTTGTTGTTGTCGGCGAAGACAGAGAATCTGGCGGCGCGTTCAATCAAGGCGAAGTTAGAGGGAAAAGTCAGGTTTGCCCCTGGAGAGAAAGGGTAGTGCTGCGGTGCTGGTGCTGCTGCTGCGGCGGCGGCGGCGGCGGGCGGCGGTGGCGGCGGATTCCGGCGAGTGGTGGAGGAGTTCCATGGCTTGCGGCGCTGGGAGCTCGAGCAAGGCGGTGAAGGAGTTGGCATTCTCCGGCGGTACGATCATCAAGCGTTGAATCTCCTCGTTGAATTGCAGTGACTCGAGTGCGTTCTGGTCCAGCGATGGCTCAATTGTACTGGATCTGGCTCCAACTGCCTCCATTTCACCCACGTCGTCAATTGCAAAAGACAGTTGGATAATTCGAATCAAATTGAAGAGAAACACGAAAACGATATATGCTCTTAGAAGGTGATTTGAAGAGAGAGAGAGAGAGAGAGAGAGCGAGTGTGTGGAGACAACCGTAATTGTAATTGCAAGTTGCCTATTTATGTTGAGGTTCTCTCTTTGTGTGTGTAAAAGATTACTTCTCACCAATTTGAAGTGGAGAGAAAGCAACGTCGCTGCGCCCGGTGTGTTTATTGTACGGGAATCTTTTTTTGCTTTTTTTTTTTGTTTTTTTTTTCTAAATAAAAATATTAATATTATTTTGTAGAGGAGGAGGACTTCTACAGTCTACTAGTCATGATGTGATTAGTACATTTCCAACTGTACAGTTCGTTGAGATTAGGAGAAAGTTTGAAACTGGAAACTGGAAGAGCGATTGGATGGGACCCACCCCATTTTTTTTTTTCACAAATATCAAGGTTTCTGTATCTTATTATCGTTGTTATCATATCAACCGTTTGATTTATCGACCGAATTAAAAAGCTTGATTTGGTTGTTGTGGCGTGATGATTTTGTTCACTTCACTTCATTTTTGTTGCATATCCAACTTTAGGCATGTCATTTTCATTCATCTTATATCTTCTACGTTAATAGTATCATTACCTGTCACGCTCTTTTTAATCACAAGTTTTCGCGTATACCTATTTATCATTATAAATATGTAGGCTTTTGGTACCATGCTTAATTCCAATTGGAAGTTTACCAAATTCTAATTTTTTATTCTTAAAATTTTATGTATCTCAATCTAAAATTTTGCAACTACCCAATAATGTTAGAGACCTATAGATAAAATACATGATTATAGATTTTTTTCTTTTCTTTTTTTTTTTTTAAAAAAAAACTTCATTTTAATCCGTGAGATTTCGAAAAATATCAAAATTTTAAAACTTTTTTATAAACGAGTATTTTTATCCCTAACTTTTCTAAAACTCTTCAAAATAGTCCAAACCGTCTGTTAACTGACGGTCAACGGTGACTTTAAGTAATTTGAATTGTAATTTAATAACTTAAATTTAGGAGCATTTTACACAATTTAACTTATAAATTTATTGTTTTATGATGATAATTATGTAATTTATGTATCACTAACAATCATCAAAAGTAAAAATATTTTTTAACGCATTATGTTAACGTTAACAATTAGTTAACTGACAGTTTGAATTTTTTGAAGAGTTTTGAAAAAGTTATAGGATGAAAATAGTTATTTCTAAAATAGCTTTAAAATTTTAATATTTTTCGAAATCCCATAGACAAAAATAAAGTTTTCTTTTTTTTTTTTAGCATTTATGATTTAGAATTTTGTTAAAATATGAGAGGATGGATGCTTTAATGTACCCAATCAAAAACTATTATTATATATGAGTAAAAAAAGTAAATTAGAGATTGATGTCATATTGTCACATGCCATGGTCGTAAAATCAGCCAATGATATCATCACAAAATTTATAGTGATTTATTTAAAAAAAAAAATAGTGATTGATAATATTACTAAAGAGGTATATTTAATCTAAAATTTATTAAAATTTGATGATTTTTTTTTTTAATGATAGATTTTTATAAAATTCATAGATTCTATTGACTTCCACCACTTAAATGAAATTTGAACTCAATAATTTTTTTAATACATCTATATTTCATTGGATTTCATATAAATCCGAATTGAATATACCTAAATTTCTGTAGATTTTATACTAATCTGGATTGAATACACTTAGATTTTATTAATGGATTTTATACAAATATATATTGAATATACCTAGATTTTAATAGAAATCATTTAAATCTTGATTAAATACACTCAAACTTTTAAAATGTTTTAAAATTTAATAAATTTTTTATTAAAAACACCCCTTAAAATTGGATTCCTATAAACACACAAGTCTTTTAAATTAGTAAAAACTATAAGAGACAGAGTTAAAGTAAAAAAAAAAAAAAAAAAAACCTATAAGAGAGAGAAAAATGTAAAGATCGGCAGTAAGTAACCTAACACAGACTCGCAATATCATTAATGTAGGTGTAAATGGCTTATTGTTGTCTAATTTTCACTTCCATAAGAAAATCAAAAGATTTAAACATAAATTTCAATTTCATTTTATGTTGGTAAAAACATTCTTACATAGAGATTTAAAAAAAAAAAAAATCGTTTGCTTAAGTAGAATAATAGTAACAATCTCAAGAGCAAAAAGAATAATTGAGATGCATATTAACTCATAATTTATATGGTTAATATACTCTTTCATCAGATTTATGATCGAGATATGAATTATATTATGTGTATTTACCAACATACGTGAGAAGTTTTAACTCTTTTATATGAGGTTAGATTTCTTCATATGCTATAACTCTTTTATATGAGGTTAGATTTCTTCATATGCTATAGGAGTATATTTTGAAAGTTAGGTTGCAAAATAATACTTAATTTCAGTAAATTCAGTAGACTTTTAATTATTAGTGTTAATATTTTTAATTATATTGTAATTAATTCAAGTTTTAGAGGGGGAACATGATCTGAATCAACAATCGCATTGGTCTAGGATATCGGGCCAAGTCCATCTTGCCATACTGTAATTATATTAAAAAAGAAAAAAGATAACTAAACTTTTTTTTTTTTTTTTACATTATATCTATTGAGATTTGGTTGAGATAATCTTTTAAAACGTGACTCGAAATTTTGTTCTCAAAAGATAGGAGAGATCTATCCACATAGTGATAAGAAAGTTACTCATACAAATTGAGAGATTTTACGCTCGAACTGTGACCGTGTCATTGAAACCTTAAAACCAAAAAGAGAATAGAAACATGTTCCTTAGCAAATAATCAATCTCAATCCGGGCATATGTATTTCAGTTTTGTCAATCAAACTGGACCGGGTGAAGGATGCGGAAGGAAGAACCGGAGGATCAAGAGCACAAACCGTCGGGGGCAAGTTACTGTTCCGGTCCTACACTGTTTTTAAAACAAAGGAGATATGAGCCGTCATTTTCTGGCATTTATTTTTATGACCATGAATAATACAAATCATCATCTACGTTTACACCTGGAGTCACCGCCCTACGCACACCACAGCAGTGTCCTCAACGTAGCGTAGAGGGATCAAGCATAATGGGAGACTTTCAACACTTTGACCACCCCTAATCCTCCTCTCTTCTGACTGCCTACATTGGACTTCATGTTCTATCGTTTTTAAATTATTTTATTTAGCCATAATTTGTGGTTTGTTTTAATTATTTATTTGATCTAGAACTTTAATTAGTAATTCCCAAATGCGGTTTCCAAATTCTTGAGATTCTATGTTTTACCAAAAACTTTTGTGCACAGAAATGCTTTTTCTGCATAAACAATCCAGTTTTTGTCCTTAGAGAAAAATATTGATCTTTGTAAAACATTAATGTGCAAGTTTTTCTTTTTTAGGAGACATTAATGTGTAAGTTTAATGCACTTATTGAGCTTAATTTGCATAAAGCGTATGACCATTCAAATTCGACCTCATATTTTTTGTTCATATTAGTATATTTTACAAGTAAAATATATTGCAGATTTTGCCTCCATTTTATATCCAGAGTGCTTCTTTTTTTTTTTTTTTTTTTTTTAATGAAAACAAGTAGTAAATTAATAAATACAATGCTAACTTAATATACAACTTTTTTGACATATTACACATACATTATAGACATAGGTAATACTGTCAGACTATTTAGATAAGACTTACTGAGGTGTGGTTTGAAGCAGAGACTCTCGAAAGTGGGAGGAAGGCTCCCAAGGGAAGGAGGAGAAACCCATGCAAAAAACAGAAAAATTGTCATTTTTACTTGGTGGTAGAACGGTTTGAACCCTACATTTAACCCTTTGCTGGAAAGCAAATTAAGGTAGTGACTGAGATAGCACGCCAAGTGCAACTTAATGTAGAGCTTGATCGATTGGAATATCTTAAGATTTTATCAATTCGAACAATAAAATACACTGTTTGAAATAATCTTGACAATATGTTATTGAGAAATTAAAGGAATATGTGTTGATCTTAATTTAACTTTTTTTTTTTAATAGAGATTTATGGAGCTGAATGAATCAATGATGCTGGTGTCAGAAATTTACTTATATTAATTGTTAATTGATTTCTTGATCAATTATTTTTTTTCACCTACAATCAAGAACAATAAAATTTTCATTAAGATCATATCATATAGCTGGCAGAGACTAGACAGTCTTCAAGTACGTTTATTAAGCTTTTATATCTATTGTGCTTTTTATTGAAAATAATTTCCAACTTTAATTAAAATAACAACCGTATTGATTGAAGTTTTGACATGAATTATCCCTATAAATTTTCTGTTGTTTTTAGATAACCAAAGCATTAAATATATTTCCTGACATTTAAATAATAAATTATAATAGACAATGGGTATCTATGGTCAAACTGACAACAACAAATCTAATTTTATTATTTATACAAATAATTATCCAGTGGTTGAACAAGTAGTTTTATCAGTGGGTGGGTCCACCGTCCACCACCCTTTAATCATGTATGAAATATTTTCCAGCTTCACATTTTCATTTTTATATAAGCTAACTGTTTTTTATTAAAAAAATAATCATTTGAGATTTCAATAGATTATCTTGATTTATGAAATTATTTTTTGAAAAGTAAATCTAACTATTTAAAATTATTTTTTTTAAAAATATTTATGTTATGACTAATATTGAAATATATTATTTTTTAATAGTAAAGTATATAAAAATAATTTTAAAAATGAATTTGTTGTTTTATATAAATAACATAAGAAGGAAATGAAAAAAAATAATAATTGAAAAGTTCAAAAAAATAAATCCCAAGCTAGTGGGAAAAATTGGTGGCATGAGTTGGAGAAATCCTATCCCATGCTGTCAAACCTACTAGCCAAAATATTTACTTCCATAATATTAGAACAAATTTACTCTTATAATAAGGCACTCCTCATACATATGCATATGTTGGACTCAAATGCAAATATTATAGAAGAAATTAGAGATGTCAATAAAAGCAAATGAGAATAAGAGTGGGTTTTACTATCCCTATTTCTCCACCGTTCCCCCATCCATGCCAAAATCACAATTTGGGGGAAATAGGGATGAGGGTATTTGGGGGTGGGTTCTCCCATCCACGTTCCTCCATTTCTCTCATTTTCTTTATCCTCATTTTACCTTATTTGATCCAATTTTTTTTTAATAAAAAATATTTAAAATATAATTTACAAAATAATTTCATAGAATTTTAGCATACTAAATCTACTACATTTCAAAATAAGAAATGCATGGTATGTAAAATAATTTCAATCCTCTTACATAAATTATAACATATAATAAAACTTTAAGCAATATAAAACTATTACATATGATCAAGTAAAAAATAAGGGAAATGGAGAGATTATTAAAATTAATTTAATTTAATATATTTAATATATTTTATGTTATAAATAAGAGAAAATGAAAAAATGGGGATCGGTTGCATCCTCATCCCCATTTGGATTTGGAGATGGATTTCTATCCCTATCCCTAATCCACCAAATTCCTCTTTAAATAGGGATGAAGATTTGGAGATTTAGAGCCTTATTGACAACTCTAGGAAAAATTCACTTCTATTAGGAACTTCTTACATATGTTAGTAGATGCATACAAAAGCTGGTAGACACATATGTTGGACGTCAAACTCAAATTATATATATGAAAATGAAATACATTAACCATTTGAGTTATAAAGTGAGTATACTTTATTAAGACTTTGAAATACGTTTTTAGTCTTTTAATTATTATTATTTAT
Organism: Nephelium lappaceum; assembly: GCA_021234005.1. Classification (NCBI taxonomy): domain Eukaryota; kingdom Viridiplantae; phylum Streptophyta; class Magnoliopsida; order Sapindales; family Sapindaceae; genus Nephelium; species Nephelium lappaceum. Next base: position 7,029,865 of record CM038005.1, read on the forward strand.
ATGTTAGATTATATAAGTTTAAATTTTTTTATTTATTTATGTGACTTAAACAGTTGCCCATTAATTTTTATTGAATCCAATGGTTGTTATCTAACCTTCAAGGCTTCACTGTTTTCACCACTAACAAGAGAAAAAACAATAGATGAATATTGTACATTTAACCCATCCACTCATAAAAAGTGGCTCGTCAACTTCCCTATCACATATGCGATTACAATTGAATTCTCATCATTCGCATTTTTCAACATGTTTGGGGACTTTCTTCTTTCCTTTTGGTTAAGAGAGTTGATTTCCTCGGGTGTAAATGGGAGTAGATTTATGGGTTGCACATGGTGTTAAATCCCAACAAATATTTCACCATTAATGTTGGTAAATTTGTGATTATATATCAATTACATTCATTTAAAAAAAAAAACAATTACATTTAATATTATATATTTTGTACATTGAATCAAACTTTTAAATTATTATAGATGGATTATAATTTTAACTATTTTAAATGTTATTAAATAATTTATGGCTGTTTGTAATTGTAAAGCACATGTTCCTTTATAATTCATATAACATTGATTTGTTAGGTTAGACTTTTTTGAATGTAGTTAACATATTCATTTAAAAATAAGTCATCTTGACAACAAATGAACTTCATTATATATATATATATATATATATATAAAGAATAATATGTTTACAGCAGTCTACTTCAAAAAAAAAAAAAAAAAATGTTTACAGCAGTCAAGTAAATATAAAATGTAAACCATGTCATCAAGAAACTATCTTGTTAAAAAGACAGCCTCTGGCCCTCATCAACCCATGAATATTCTCATACATGAAACAACAGGGCTCCATTTTGCGTCAAAATAATAATGATTTCCATTATACGGAACCTATATAATTGCAATAGAAATAACTCACTGTTTATTATTCAAAAATTTTTATTTTTTAAACTTTTTTAAAGCAAAATTTAATTGATATCAATCATCCAATAACCTAATTGTTTTCAATATTAAAATTCAAATCTGAGTGTTTTGGCTAAATAGTCTTTCTTTCTCTATAACTAATCTTTCTTTAATCATCAATGCTTGGACATCAATTATTTCCAGTTAGGTTCAAAACCTGGCACCAAAATACGCTTCGTGAATAAACCCAGAGTTGGCCGGAGCAGAAAAAGGCAAGTCTCTCTAGACTAGGCGTAAAGCAGACCCTGGTCTTGCCTCAAGTGCCTAAACCCTAAGCTTTAACAAGTCAAGTGCTAGGGAAGTTGGAACGCTCATAGCCAACATATTACTTAATGAGCTTGCCGTTGCTTTGATGAAGTTATCCTTTTTACCTAACCAAAAGTAATTAGACAATTGAAGAAAAATCTCTCAAGTGGAGGGGTGCCATGTGGAGTAGTGCAGTAGCATCATTCCCACTTATCTTTTATTCTTTTAAGTCGAGTGACACGATTGAGCAATCGTAATATTTAAGTCCCATCAATATGTGGATAATTTTTTTATTTTATATAGATAATTTTCTCCCGTTTATTGAAAGCAGTGTTTAGGGTGGTATCTTATAGTCCTATTTCAAGAGATTCATATTGTAATGTCAAAAAAAAAAAAAAAAAAAAACCATTTGGGGAAAAAAAAATCCAATATTCTCGTCAAACTTGACCTACTTCAATGTACAACTCTGGGGTTTCAGAATTAATTAGACCCAAGAAAGAAGAAGCCTTTTGGCTAATAACATAGAGATTTATATCCAATTCTGAAATCACTGAATTATTTTGTAAAATTGCTCAATTTTTATGAAGATTTGTCGAAATTAGTCTTCCATATCAATTTCATTTAAGTGGACCATCCTTGCATATAACTTTACATTGAAACCTGAGATCTTCCCAGAGGATTCAGCCAAAGAGATTGTACTAATAAATTGGCATGATTGATGAGAGAAAAATAATAATACACCTAGAGGTCAAGAGACAGCAGAGAAATGCATCGTTGCTTGATATAGCAAGTTTATTGTTGCACTGCTTGATTAGACTATCAAGTACCGATGTGAAATGTGGGAATTTTATACGACAAGTCTTTTATTGCCAAACTTTTAGATGTTATATTAATGTTTTTTTCTTTTTTTGGCCTTGTCGGTAGTAAAGATTAAAGAACCCATTGCCATGGACCTATCATGTAAGTGAATAGTTAACATCTATTAAATTGAAATCTAATCATTTAAAGAAGACAACAATTTTTGAAATAAGTGAAATAAAATTATTTGCCGGTTCTCTCCTACAAATACGATTAGATTTAATGTCCCAAGATTAATAAGCAAATATTATATTAATTTTTTATATTAAATTATGTCCATGCTAAAACTGGTCACTCCAATCTCACCAACAATATGCGAAGGATTATAATTGGATTACAATCTAAAAAGTTAGGAAATTCAGTTTGGATCCCCTTGCTGAACGGAATTCTTCCCTTTGGTTAGTCTATTCCTCCCCTTGACTACTTGTAAAATAGAAAAAGAGAGCTCAGAGGTCGTCGGTGTTCTCTTACACTCAAGTCAGTGGGATTCTCGAAGGAAAGCCCTTTAGTTGTAAGGCCAAGGGATAGAAGAATGATGGAAAAGAGGAGAAATCAAGGTGATTCTAAGAGTAAAGCCTAAAAACAACATCCAATGCTTGAGAGGGAATCTCTCATGTGAGTTCCTTTGCGCACTACAGTGTTATTAGGTTAGAGAGGCTAACTTACCTTCCCTTGAACAATGAATGCCATTCTATGTTTCTTCCTCCTTCCTAGGGTTTCCTCCTTTCCCCTTTTCTAGTGGTGAACTTCTCCTTCTGCATCTCTTTCGCTTACAAACTTGCATCATGTCGCCTGGTTTTTCTTGTCCCATCGCTTTCTCCTTTCCCTTGTGTCACACTCCTCCTTCGATTAGTTCAGGCACAAAGGACACGAGGCTCATTCTCGTTCTTCCTTTCGATCGTTAGACTCCATGACGTGCTGTTAACCCTCCATTTTTTCTTTCTGTGACCTGACGTCTGCTGCTTCTGCTGTGTCTCGTTCCTAGGTCTAGTCTTAGGTACAACTCCCCTATTTTTCTGACGAGGGGATGTGATAAGCTAACGTAAGGGGATCCGTTTTGAACTCTCAAAACAGATCTCCCTTTGGCTTTCCTTCCCGCTTTTTACCAAAGGGTAGCCTTGTTTTTTCCTTATTCCTTTTCGCTGATAAATTGTACTTGGGTCAAGGCTTTCGTTGAGCTTGCCTTTAGGGTCTAATCTAACTTTGGATTTTACTCAATTGATTGGTTTTCAACCAATTTTATTTTGATTTCTATTGGATTCTTAGGGAGCTTATTTCCCCTCGACAAATTATTTATTATTTATCATGAGTATGAATTAGGTGTCAACATTATATTTGATTTTAATGTGTGATATATTGATAAACGATCAGCTCAAAATTAAGAGTTTTTGCAAAATGTTAAGTGATTTATAGTTAATTATTAATAATGGAATGAAATGTTTCATTGTAATTTATTGTGATATGTTAATTTTGAAGTTAGTAGAATCATTTGTCTTCGTTATGAAGGCAAGTGGCAGCTTTGAATTTAATATGTGATATGTTTCTAGATAAATATATTGAGTTGGATCACAAATGTAAAAGTAAAGGGATAATCCTATTTTTCCTTAAGTAGTTTGATATAATCGTTAATTACCCTCTTATAGTTTTGAAGAATCCAATTTTACCCCCTAACATTACTGTTGATACTAAAATGATCAAAATGACTAAAGTATCTCTTTAGTTTTGCTATTCCATATTAACGGTCAAACTTTAATTTTTAATGTTAACTTTAACAACAAGGAGTTTTTTTAGACATTTTCACGCACTATATGAGGTGTTTAATCTATTTCATAAATCAATAAACGAATATTAGTGATTTTGACAAATATTGAGGGATTTTGGTATTATATCAAACTGCAAGTGAAAAAATAAGATTATCCCAAAATTATATGCAAATATCACATCAATAAGGAGTAGCGTAGCAATTAGCGATGGTAACATATCTTAATCTTAATCCAAAAAGATGGTGAACTCATATTCGATAATTGATTAATTTGATTCACAAATGAGTTAAACTTATTTATAGTCAAAATCTCAATACTGTTGGTTACCTTTTTTTTTTTTTTCGAAACTCCACAGATTGGTTATCTTGTTATGCTTAATATGGAGAATATCCTCAGACAAATTGCTCGGTGGATGATAATGAATCTTTGTGAACGGCAATATTTAGTTGCCAAGCTCGAATATTTAAATAATATTTACTTTCTGAATAATTTTTTTAGTCTAAATTATAAGATATATCATTATTATCATCATGATGTAATTTTTTTTTTTTTGTTTTGATAAATCAACATGCTGTAATTTGATTTAACCTAAGGAGTGAAAAGATATAATCAAAAGCACTTTACTATAGTTAATCGTCTTTTTTATTGACAAATTTATTTATGAAGAATAATGTTACCTGACACAAAATTGGTTTGAGGACAAAAGCAATTTTGGAAAAGGTGCTTCAGTATAATTACTATAATATATTTTAGAATTCAGTTACAATTTAATAATTAACGAAGTACATAATAACATAAAAATAAATTGACAAAAAGAGAGATAATCAGAGATATGAGAAACAAATTCTCTTTTATTCTCAAGTCATTCCATATGTCATACAACAAAATGAAAGCTCCAATTTATTGATTCACAAAGCCTTAAAATGATATAACAGTAGTTGTAAATTACAATATAAACTATAGGGGATCATAAATCCTTTGGATGTTGCAAGAGAAACTGAGGGAGATGGAAAGTTTGGTTTTTCAATATTGACATCCACTTGCATTGAAACAATAATTTTTCAGTGATTCTAGAACACTCCTTCTTCTTCTTGTTCTTTGTTTTTTTGGACAAGTGGGGTTGCTCCGGTGGAATAAGCCTTCTTTACCCACGCACTAAATTATGGGTTCGATCTGCACTTCCCCATTAATTACGAGTAATTTTTCATTTTACAAATAAGATATTCGATTGTAGCTCAGAATTTTATCTCAATTTATTCTAATAGTATGTGTTTTGGCTTGCCTTATACGAGTAATTCAAAAAAGGAAAGAAGAGCACTCCTTTTTAATGTCAGTCGTATTGTTAATGACAAAATATTGAGACAAAGATAGAGAAGTTTTCGTAAAGCAAGATCCTCTGGAAAGAACATCTTCCATGAGTAATATCTTTTGGGAGGTACATCTTCTAGAAGAAAATGGAAGCACATCCACTGAAATCTGCAGCATAAATGGCGGAACAAATAAATATCATGGGCCACAAACTCCAACAAAAGCCAGTAATTTCTCTTATTATTATGGGTCCACTGGTTAACCTCCTAGCAATTAGTAGCTAGCCAAGTAACATCCTCAACATTTAATGTCCAAGTGGCAACTCCCCAAGCAGTCATTAATTATTCAGCCAAATAACTTCTTATGCAATTAATTGACTGAACAATGGCCATAATTAAGGCACAATAAAGACTACCACTATAATATCCAAATTTTTACTCAAATTTATTATCTTATAATATGAAAAGTTTACATATAACTATCACATCATTAAGATATTATCTTATAATTAATATGGTAATTAAAAATTATCTCAGTCCCATCATTTGAATAAAAAATTTAAAAGAAATGTATAATTATTCTTGAAAGAGCACACTCCAATTCTTACCTACATCATATTTGATACCATACCTTAGACTATCATATTCACTATGATCTACACTACACATGGCATAGTGCACGGATTTTTTGCCGTAATAGGCGAGTGTGGATTTAATTAGATGAGTTTGTGGATAGGATTTGAATGTTAAATTCCAAGCCTGAAGCCACAAACCCACAATATTGAAAAAAATTATGATATAATATTAAATAAATTTATATTTGTTTATTTATATTATACATACACATTATGCTCAAAACTAGGTCGTTTTTTGCATAGTATATATACAAAATTTTCAAAACCTTAGTTATCTGTCATCTTTTCGTTGTTCTCCTTTATATATTTTTTATGTTCAGGAGCTAATTTTTCTAATTTTTATTTTATTTTCTTATTTTAAAATGTTTTTTAAATTGAAATTTTTAGAAAAAAATAGCTGTCAAACTTTAAAAAATATAAAATTTTATTCATAAGTATATTTCATTTTTGTTAGCATTTTTACCTAAAATCTTATAAAAATATATAAGATTTCATTAAAAAAGGGAGGGTTTGGATATAAATTTTATATAAGGGAGTATGCACCTGAGAATGAATATAAATACATACGTGTGTGCGTATATATATATATATATATATATAATTCTCAAATTGTTCTCATCCACATCTATATTTTAGGTAATTTTTATAATGATAATTCATTAGAGTACATGAGATTCTTCCTTAATAAAAATGTTATGAAATTTTTATTTCAAGATCACTTATCACAACTACATATTTTTAACGGATCCTATCATTGTGGTGGGATTCATTTAAAATAAGTGATTATAATTTTTTGTCCTTAAACAAAAATTTTAGAACATCTTTATTATAGAATTATCATATATATATAATTTTGAATATTATTTAACATATATATATGTTGAGATAGGAAAACAAATATTTATGTAATAAATGAATGATTCAATCGTAGTAGGATATCATCTATCTTTACTTCTTATTATTTTCATAAATATATAAAAGTATCTAATTAAATTTATATATCCAATATTATAATTCTGTCACCACCTTTTTTAATGTCATATATTTTAGTATTTTAATTTTGGATCGAATTGGTCCAACTACGAACTCTGTAAGCTCTAAGGGCATTTTGGACATTTTTGTAGTGAATCTTTTTTAAACTACTGGAATCTTCTATCTCCCTTTAAGTCTTAGGGGTAATAGTGTACAATATCCAAACTTTTCCATTTAACTGTATCTCTAGCCCAAATCTCAAGGGGCAATTGTAATTTGCCCATTTTTATAACTATGTTATGTTTCTCTTCTCTTAATAAAATAATTTATTGTTTCAAAAAAAATAATAAAATAATTTATTCAATGAAAAAAGATATGTAAAAGAATAATTAAAACAATAAAAATTGCAGTAGCACGATGATATACATCTTAAACCAACATTAATAAAATTAAAAGTTGAATTTCATTGAATAATATATTTTATAGTTTTTTAAATATTATAATTAATCCAAGATTTGGAAATATATATATATATATATATATATACATATATGACTCACGTCCACTTCTTACGGCATAAGAAAACCAAACTTCCCCTACCTAAAGTAACAGTGCTTTTGGTCATAGAAAGAAATGGGCTGCAATAACATCACATGTTGACTCGAGTTGTGACTTTTCCTCCATTAAGATCTTTAAAAGTAAGCATCTCATAATAACCATTCAATTCAAGAGCCATGGCGGGGCCTGACCAGCCCATTTGATCAAGAGCAAGTAAATGCAGCTCATTAAAACAACAAACACATTACACATTTATAACCGTTACGGATCAAAAATCAATAATGATTGGGTATCTCTAATTTACCACCTAATATCTTAAGAGAGGGAACAAGCAGAGAAACAGATAACATGAAGGAGATTGTGGCAAACAAATTGTCCAATGACATGACAATTTGAAGAATAAAACACAATTTTGGACTTTCCAATTGGGTAAGAAGATGCAGAAGCGTGTTGGAAGGAGTTGGCTTTCCTTGGTAAATGGTAGGTGATTGAAAATCACAGGTGTTCGTGACAACTGGGAATTCAATGTCCCAACAACGACATTGTATTTAGTGTGCTGACCCTACCCCATTTTTATTTGTTTTTTTTGTGACATTAAAATCAATATATATCGAAATAAAGCAGGATGATCTAATAGTAAGATCATCCCCATCCATCACTCTATTTCCACGAATGGGTTCGACTCACAAGACCTACAAACCTTTGGGAGTAGAGTTCAGAGCTGCATCTTAGCGTCCTATCTTAGAAGATTCCAATAGTTATACTGGTAATTGTAATGTATAAAAAAAAAATTATTAAAAAAAAATCAATCCATATTGGGAGTTCAAACAAACAAAAATCAACCGGTATGGGAGGTTTTTAGTTTGGTTTTATTAGGGGATTGATATTTAGGTTAAGTAAATGATATCAATGTGTAAAAAGCTATGAGTTTCGAAACAAATATTGTGTTTGTGGAAATTTTTCCACTATGAACTGAATATTAAGTTTATGTAGGTTAATTTATAAGTTTGAATATTAGATTTGTATAATTTACTTTAATTTTTTTTTTTCGTGAAAAAAGTATGAATGATCTACAAGGGGAGAAACATTTCACAGCCAAACACTAACAATGATACCTTCTCAAAAAAAAAAAAACACGAACAAGTAATACACAAAATTAAATCCTTGTATACAAACCATAATTGAGACACGTGGTAAGCAAAGTGTCAAATATTGAATATTATTATATATATATATATATTTCATAACGAATATTATTTTATAGTTGTTTTGTTTTATTTTAAATAATCTAAATTTGCATAAAAAAATAATCTCAATTCTCAAATTTATTAAGAAATTTTTTTTTCGAAATTCTTTGCTTAAAAAATAAAAATAATATCAAACATTTTAAATATTCAATCTCATTTATATCCCAAGTCCCAACTAATAATATGAGAATTGGTTAATGATATGTATGATAATTAGAAGAAATAATCATTAATGTTTATTTATTTATCCGTTAACATATTATAAGCTAAGTGAGTTTACCTACCTTATCCAATCACCAACTTCACCTCTCAATTGGAGTCATTAAATTGACATCAATAATCATTCTTACAATCAATCCAAAAACTCCAATTGAAAGGTAAAATTAATGATTGGATAAAGTAGTCAAACCCTAAATTAAGTACAATTGAATGACATGAAATGTAGATTTAAAATTTAGATTAGATATAATCTAGAGATCATCCACCAACCAGAGAGAAGTTGACATTAGACAAGGCATGTCGACCCCGCTCTCTTTTGCTCGGCTTATCAACTATCATGATGATGTCGTCGTCGAGTTGCAATCAAAACGGCAATCGTCACAGCTAGCATCTCGCTTTGTCGTCCATGTAACACCCTATTTATGATGTTACTCCTGACATTTTTGCATTGCACAACATGTCGTACACCTCTGCTAGTTTATGTGATAGCTACTTTCCAACCGTCACTTGTTTTCTTTTCTATTAATTTTTTTTTCTAATATTTTCACTTCCGTTTTCATATTATATTGCTTCATTTGAGTTTCCGTTCGATACATTTGCTTCTTAAAATATAATATTTATACATCAATTGATTCAGGTCTTGCTTGAATCGAACACTAAAATTACAATTTAGATAAATTTGTAAATAAAAATAAGTCTTTAAACACTTCTTTTTAGTAAGGTTTGAATCTGTCTTACTAAGATAAAAATGAGGATGCACAATCAACTCACGTTTAGTAAGGTTTGATTCGTTCAGTTGTTTATTTGATTTAGTCAAATAATGGAATTGATTGAAGAAGAGGAAGTTGTTGTTTTAATTTTGATTGAAGAAGAGGAAATTTATGTTTTGATTTTGATTGGAGGAAAGGAAGTTACGTATTCTGTTTTCAGATGAATATGAGTCAAAGTTACATATTTTGTTTTAATATCAACTATTTGGAATTCATTTATTAGAAAAATGAAAATTTGTTTTCTTTTGTCAGAAGTCAGGTGTAATTTGGTGTTGTCTTTATTATGTTTTGACTTAGATTGTAACTGGATATAAAAAAACAAAAAATCCAAATCTAGTAGTCCTTTTGTATCTAATCTTGATTTGCTTGATAGGGATCTCTAATTATTAATAATTGATGGGATTATGACACATTAATAAATGACTAATCCTCAAATGAGATTTAACTAAACACCCTTGTGTTATCTTTATATCTCCCCAAAATTTTAGAGCCCCAACCGCAAATTAATCATGCCCCACAAAACATGTCCTTCTCAATAAATTTTTCTTTATTCAAATATTATGCCCAAAAATAGCATATGGGCCGAAAGTCTACTAAGGCCGAACAAATCAGTAGGCCCAAAGGGGTCAAATAGGAAGCAACGAGATTCAAAGCCCATCAACCACAAGACACATTAACAAATGTCATGTTAGCAAGGTGCTTAACAGATTCAATTATATCAAAGCAATGAGATGATTCGAATTGACTAGCTTGTATAGAAGATAGCTCAAGAGCATATTGGTATAATAACCCGTGATGCGTTATTAGTTCGTAATTGCCTAAACAGTACAGTTTTTCAGAAGCAAAAGACATTCTATAGCCAACCATAATTGGTATACTTTAGTGAATCTTGTAAAAAAGGAAATGGAATTCCACTAAACTAGAGGGTCTCTACAGAAGATCTCTCAAACAAGAAGCAGTCAGAATTATATTTTGATTTGAATATAAAAACATTAATTGCAGTTTTATGTAAAATATGAAAGATGATCATAATGTTTCCTATATTCTAGTAACCAAAGTGTATGAAAATAAGAAACTCTAAACACTATATAAAGAAGTCCTTCGCATGTAAACAAAAATACACTACATCTTGATTACTACCCCCTTAGCAAGAAACCTGCTAAAACATAGCATTTCCCCTTAATAATAATATAATCGTAGATGTAGACAATACTAAAAAGGTAGAACTATGTTAAAAAGTCTCTTGCCTTTTGCCTTTTGTTATTACCTCATTGCTATTTTATTTAATCACCATTATTAGGCTAAATCACCCATCATTCCCATTTAATTTACATCGATTTAGGCGTTGACCAATTTTTTACGTCAACATTTTGTCGTTAGAAAGAAGACTTCAGGAAAGTTTGTTATTCAATTGGTTTTACTTTAAGTTTACATTCTTTTCACTGTTTTTTGCTAACCAATGGGTAGAATGTCTCAAACACAAAGAGAAAGCACTCCTAGTAGAAGCATGTGACTAAGTGGTCTTGAAAGCATGAAAGATGGAGTAGATTCGATACAATACATATCACACATTAGAAACCGACAAGAGGATGATCATATTTACTACTAGGTTAACCTAGATAATATAACAAACCAGCATCGGGGAGTTGAGCAGAATTTGCCTTTAATGAATGTTGTAATCGGACCAACTAGTGTTTTAAACCTTGGAGCAAAAGTAAGAAGGCAAGGAGAGGCAGAGGATGCGCTGCGACTGTTGACTCAAATTATCTAATTGCTCATTCAAAGGCATGAAGCAAATCCTCCACTAGGCGAAAATTTACCCCAAGGAAAAGAACAATAGGCAGGCCAACGTCCTTCCCAACAAACAGATGAGAATGAGAATTGTGGTTTGGGTACGTAGTAAAAATCTGCCAAGGTAGTATCTCCAAATTGTAGCACAACTAGCAATTCCCAAAGAGATCATAGGAATGTCAGAGTTATAGAAGGATCACGCAACAGTTAGGGTGACCCGTGTGATTACAAGGGACTGCATAGAAGACTCGACCACTTGGAATGAAGAGCGAACGAAGGTCAAGATCGTCTCCGCGAAGGGAACCTATTAAGTGATGAAATCGCTAAGTAGCGCCTATGACATCGCTTCAAGCTACCAACTATTACCTTGTGTCAAGGAGAAAACGATTTGTATAACCACCTATATGCTTTTAATATGTAGATGGATCTACTCATGACTAATGACAATGTAAAGTGCAGGTGCTTTCCAATAATGACAATGTAAAGTGGTTTAGGAAACTCCCAACCAAAAGCATAGCAAGTTGAAAAAAATACTAAGATATATATATATATATATATATATATATATGTTTTTTTTTCAAATTTTGAAAAAAAAAAAACCCCCAATCACTCATGATTTGTATTTTTTTTTTCTTTTCAAATTTTGCAATTCCTAATTTTGTGGTTGGATGGTTAAGATATTTTAGAATTCATATAAAGGGTTTACTATAATTTTTCCATTGTTCCTAACCCTACCTGACCTTTCCCTTTTCTTCAACCAATTCATTATTTCTTTCTTTTGTATTTCTCTGTGTTTTCTGTTGTCTGTTTATTTTGCAAAACATCATCTCTATCACCATAAGAACTAGATGAGCAACAAGCAAAAATCCATTCTTTTTTTTATTCAACAGCACCACCACTTTTCTCTCTCTCTCTCTCTCTCTCTCTCTCTCTCTCTCTATTGTTTTCTTTGTTCTCTGTTTTGCAAATCTTTTTCTTTGAGATCCAAATGGCAGATGATAGTACCGTCACAGTAGAGACTAATCCACTTGCACCATTTGAAGGTCTGCTCGAAACTGTAGTAGTAGAATAACCCCCTGTCTGTTTCATTTGAGTTTCCGTTCGATACATTTGCTTCTTAAAATATAATATTTATACATCAATTGATTCAGGTCTTGCTTGAATCGAACACTAAAATTACAATTTAGATAAATTTGTAAATAAAAATAAGTCTTTAAACACTTCTTTTTAGTAAGGTTTGAATCTGTCTTACTAAGATAAAAATGAGGATGCACAATCAACTCACGTTTAGTAAGGTTTGATTCGTTCAGTTGTTTATTTGATTTAGTCAAATAATGGAATTGATTGAAGAAGAGGAAGTTGTTGTTTTAATTTTGATTGAAGAAGAGGAAATTTATGTTTTGATTTTGATTGGAGGAAAGGAAGTTACGTATTCTGTTTTCAGATGAATATGAGTCAAAGTTACATATTTTGTTTTAATATCAACTATTTGGAATTCATTTATTAGAAAAATGAAAATTTGTTTTCTTTTGTCAGAAGTCAGGTGTAATTTGGTGTTGTCTTTATTATGTTTTGACTTAGATTGTAACTGGATATAAAAAAACAAAAAATCCAAATCTAGTAGTCCTTATGTATCTAATCTTGATTTGCTTGATAGGGATCTCTAATTATTAATAATTGATGGGATTATGACACATTAATAAATGACTAATCCTCAAATGAGATTTAACTAAACACCCTTGTGATTATCTTTATATCTCCCCAAAATTTTTAGAGCCCCAACCGCAAATTAATCATGCCCCACAAAACATGTCCTTCTCAATAAGTTTTTCTTTATTCAAATATTATGCCCAAAAATAGCATATGGGCCGAAAGTCTACTAAGGCCTAACAAATCAGTAGGCCCAAAGGGGTCAAATAGGAAGCAACGAGATTCAAAGCCCATCAACCACAAGACACATTAACAAATGTCATGTTAGCAAGGTGCTTAACAGATTCAATTATATCAAAGCAATGAGATGATTCGAATTGACTAACTTGTATAGAAGATAGCTCAAGAGCGTATTGGTATAATAACCCGTGATGCGTTATTAGTTCGTAATTGCCTAAACAGTACAGTTTTTCAGAAGCAAAAGACATTCTATAGCCAACCATAATTGGTATACTTTAGTGAATCTTGTTAAAAATGAAATGGAATTCCACTAAACTAGAGGGTCTCTACAGAAGATCTCTTAAACAAGAAGCAGCCAGAGTTATACTTTGATTTGAATATAAAAACATTAATTGCAGTTTTATGTAAAATATGAAAGATGATCATAATGTTTCCTATATTTTAGTAACCAAATTGTATGAAAATAAGAAACTCTAACACTATATAAAGAAGTCATTCGCATGTAAACAAAAATACACTACATCTTGATTACTACCCCCTTAGCAAGAAACCTGCTAAAACATAGCATTTCCCCTTAATAATAATATAACCGTAGACGTAGACAATACTAAAAAGGTCAAACTACGTTAAAAAATCTCTTGCCTTTTGCTTTTTGTTATTACCTCACTGCTATTTTATTTAATCACCATTATTAGGCTAAATCGCCCATCATTCCCATTTAATTTACATCAATTTAGGCATTGACCAATTTTTTACATCAACATTTTGTCGTTAGAAGGAAGACGTCAGGAAAATTTGTTATTCAATTGGTTTTACTTTAAGTTTACATTCTTTTCATTGTTTTTCGCTAACCAATGGCTAGAATGTCTCAAACACAAAGAGAAAGCACTCCTAGTAGAAGCATGTGACTAAGTGGTCTTCAAAGCATGAAAGAGGGAGTAGATTCGATACAATACATATCACACATTAGAAACTGACAAGAGGAGGATCATATTTACTACTAGGTTAACCTAGATAGTATAACAAACCAGCACCGGGGAGTTGAGCAGAATTTGCCTTTAATGAACGTTGTAATTGGACCAACTAGTGTTTCAAACCTTGGAGCAGAAGTAAGAAGGCAAGGAGAGGCAGAGGATGCACTGCGACTGTTGACTCAGATTATCCAATTACTCATTCAAAGGCATGAAGCAAATCCTCCACTAGGCGAAAATTTACCCCAAGGAGAAGAACAATAGGCAGGCAACGTCCTTCCTAACAAACATATGAGAATGAGAATTGTGGTTTGGGTACGTAGTAAATATCTGCCAGGGTAGTATCTCCAAATTGTAGCACAACTAGCAATTCCCAAAGAGATCATAGGAATGTCAGAGTTATAGAAGGATCACGCAACAGACAGGGTGACCCTTTTGATTACAAGGGACTACATAGAAGACTCGACCACTTGGAATGAAGAGCGAACGAAGGTCAAGATCGTCTTCGTGAAGGGAACCTATTGAGTGATGAAATCGCTAAGTAGCCCCTACGACATTGCTTCAAGCTACCAACTATTACCCTGTGTCAAAGAGAAAACGATTTGTATAACCACCTCTATGCTTTTAATATGCAGATGGATCTACTCATGATTAATGACAATGTAAAGTGCAAGTGCTTTCCAATAATGACAATGTAAAGTGGTTTAGGAGACTCCCAACCAAAAGCATAGCAAGTTGAAAAAAATACTAAGATATATATATATATATATATGTATATATATATATTTGTTTTTAAATTTTGAAAAAAAAAAAAAAAACCAATCACTCACGATTTGATTTTTTTTTTTTTTTTTCAAATTTTGCAATTCCTAATTTTGTGGTTGGATGGTTAAGATATTTTAGAATTCATATAAAGGGTTTACTATAATTTTTCCATTGTTCCTAACCCTACCTGACCTTTCCCTATTCTTCAACCAATTCATTATTTCTCTCTTTTGTATTTCTCTGTGTTTTCTGTTGTCTGTTTATTTTGCAAAACATCATCTCTATCACCATAAGAACTAGATGAGCAACAAGCAAAAATCCATTCTATTTTTTTATTCAACAGCACCACCACTTCTCTCTCTCTCTCTCTCTCTCTCTCTCTCTATTGTTTTCTTTGTTCTCTGTTTTGCAAATCTTTTTCTTTGAGATCCAAATGGCAGATGATAGTACCGTCACAGTAGAGACTAATCCACTTGCACCATTTGAAGGTCTGCTCGAAACTGTAGTGGTAGAATAACCCCCTGTCTCATCTATTGCCAGCATTTCGTGGATGAAATTCAACAAAATCCAAGGACCGATATTGTCTTATTTGTTACAACATGTTGTTTTTTAATAGTTTGAACATATCATTTTGCTTTTGGTGACATTCATTTTATTATTCACTTTTGGATCTTTCTATCAAAAAGGGAGAGAAGTTATATTAAAAAAGGAGAGTTCATATTAAAGGGGAGTAGTGGTTTAATTTTTCTGGTTTGTGTTTATTGAGAGGGAGTGTATTGTGCTTGATTTGGATTATAGCATTGTTTGAGTTTTGCTCAAAAATTTATTTTTGAGCAGTTTGCGTGTTTTATCATAAAGATGCCAAAAGACAAGATTGTCGGCGCAAAGGTTTTGACATCATATGATATGATTGTTGCAGAGATTTGACATCATATAGTAGTGTTTGAGCAAACTTAGAATTTGTTAATTAATTCGTTTTTTAATTTATCTCTAAGATTATTTTGAATATTCTTTTAATAATATTAGGTTTTAATTATTTTGAATAATCTCTTATGAGATAATAGTGGGTTTAAATTTGATACCATCCTTTTATTAAATATGGAATTTTCTATTTAAGAAAAATATATTCTTTTTAGGATAAAATTCATTAAAAATAATTTTTGGAACTGTTTATGATATTTTGTTGATGATCTTAAAGTAAATTTCTTTCATTTATTAGAGGTTTTTTTTTTTTTTTTTTCTTAGAGATATTATTTGACCAAAATTGGAATTGATCTCTTGAATGAATCTAGTCATGATAATGACCAGATTCAGTCATAGCTAAAAATTAGGAATTTTTTCAATTTTAATAATTTATTTTAACTCTTCTATCTCTAATTAAATTCTATATTTTGTAGATAATATTTAAGAGATTTAAAAGTATATGTTGGTGCTATAAATATTGGTCGAATTCATAAAGTTTTGTATGTAGATGGTGAACATTTAAATGTAATATAAAAGCACTAAAT
Organism: Nephelium lappaceum; assembly: GCA_021234005.1. Classification (NCBI taxonomy): domain Eukaryota; kingdom Viridiplantae; phylum Streptophyta; class Magnoliopsida; order Sapindales; family Sapindaceae; genus Nephelium; species Nephelium lappaceum. Next base: position 7,046,324 of record CM038005.1, read on the forward strand.
ATGTACCGGAGAGTTTTATATATATGGTGAACTATAGGGTGAATATCTCTAACGTCTTGTAGTCATAGGAAGAGTGTGACTTTCTAAGCAAATACAACAACATAAGTTCTTTGAGAAGAAGAACGGTTAGTCTTAAGGAGAATGTAAATGTCAAGGTTTTTAAAGGGAGTTCAAGAAGCTAGGGATCAGTTAAAGTCGATGGAGTATATTGGATCAATTGTAAAGAGAAAATTTTTAGTAGAGTGAGTCAAATTATGTATATTCCATTTGGATCTTTATTAGTTAGTATTAACATTTAGGCGTAGCCTCGTGGATGTAGGTAAAAACCGAACCACGTTAAAAATTTTACTATCATTTTTTTTTTTATAACACTTTTCTTTAATTGTTGCAATGGAATATTATCAGTCGTTACAACAACTTATAATAACCGACTATTAGTTGTTACGACAATTAGACAATTTATTTTTACTCCAAAAATTTGCTAACTTCAAAGGAAACAGATTTTTTCACTTTGATTTTTTTTATTAATAAAGAATGATTGAATTCACCATTCTCGTTGAGGAGAGGTACACGTAATATTGTTTTTCCTCTTTCGTTGATAGAAAGCCATTTTAGCTATTTTATAGTCCATTTATCAGTTTTTTATATGATTTTTAAATATCTAACCAAAAAAAACGGCAGAGAAAATGACAATGTTATATAAATATACAAATTTAATAGAAATTGAATTCTTAGATGGAAACAGTAAATCCGAGAGATCACAGTGGACCACCATAGATTTTCTTTAGATTTCACACATATTAAATCGTCCATGATCAAGAATTGAAGCTAAAGAGAATGTCCGCTTCAGTGGACCATCGTTCACGTGCTTTTAACGTGATCGTATTTTCGTTGGCTTATCTGGAATAATACATGTCCAATTCTGTTTAATAAAACTAAATTTTCCATTCAAGAAAAGCTAAATACATTCTCCTTGTACACAATATTTATCATAGGAGACTTGTGCAAATTGTACTATTTAAATATATTTTTGCCTATCTTACTGATTTGGTAACTTATCAAAAATCACCGCCATTACATTGGGCCCAAATGAGGGCCTATTTGAGATGTCATTTTCCACGGTCCAAGTTGTCGAAGCAACTTCCGTTTGTTAATTGTTAACATAATCCAAAAGCCATGTTTGGATGTAAGTGAGGAGAAGTGATCGTGCTACTGTCAATTTGTCATATCATTTGCTCCTCTCTGTTTTCTCAGAGACCATGTGATAGTTTTATGCTTTGCATCTACTACATTTTCTCTCTAGTCAAACAAAGATTCTCTTTTTCTTCTTCTGATTTTGACGTCCTAAAATGCCTAATCAATCTATTAGACAAAGACAAATTCTGTTTAAATGGTCAATTGATGACATTAACATCGTCTTCCAGAATTGCTTTAAGCTGATAATGTTTTGTCTAAAATGCACCTAGCAATGTCGTGTAAGTGAAAGTGTTAAACTATTGTTTTCAAAGATGTGATTCAATTATTTCATTAATTAAGAAAACAACCTTAAGAGATCAGTCCAACTCATTAGACTTTCTATTAGAATAATATGATTACAGTTCAAGTAGTTAGTTTACATTTCCTTCATATTTAAAATTAGGGTTCGAGTTTTACCATTCATATTTTACTGACATACCCAACACGCAAAATATAAACAATAAGTTGATAATAACATTTCATAAATTCTTCTTTATAAAAGATGAAGGAAATAGGAATGAAACCAATTGCAAAACTAAACACACACACACACACAATATAAAAAGTAAGATAATAAGAACTTTTCATAAATTCTTCTTTAGAAAAACGATAGGAATACGAATGAAATTAATTGTCAAACTAATGATGTCCGGCGGTCATAGCAACTACTACATAATGTGTACGAATATTGAATGGAGAATAGGACATCCTTGACCAATTCAAATAATTTAGTGGCTAGAACTATGAGCCACTCTATAAACGGTGAATATTGTTTGTAGTTTGATGACTGGTGTCTTGAGAAAAAAAGTCATCAAACTTGCATAAACTATTTTATGTCATCTCTCCAGAACACGATCTACCTATGGTGGAATATCCATGTATTTTTTTTTAAAAAAAAAATTATTTCTCTTAAAGTAATAGAAAGTACGTTAAAATCTGTCAAAAACGTTCCTCGGATATGTTACTACACCCGTCTTGAAGAGAAGATTCATCCTGCAAAAAATCACTAACGTTTATATTTGTTATTTGGAGCAAATATCAAGAACATCATCTCTTACTATATAACGAAGATAACCAACAACATTATTACACTATCATCTTGGGGACATTTATATAGTTAGTGTAGGAATGTAGGAATTTCGTGGAAAGGACAATAAAGGTTCTTGGCGGCATGCAAAGACCGTTGTCAACTCTTCATCTAGATTTTGAATAATAAAGTGATGGATCAAGCTACTATATATTTTTTACATAATTAGTGGTTATTGGATTTTAATTCTGGGATCCAAAAAACCCAAAAGTTCAGAAATTAAAAAGAAAGTAAAAAATAAAAAACAAAAAGCAACTCATTCTCGTAACTACAACTGAAATTATATAAATTCAATTAATAGCGAAGACATAAATTGATATTTCCAAAAAGGGTTTAACTACCTTACTAGTTGTGTAAGGTTATCAATCAATAGCAATCCTTAGATATTTTTTAATAACCACCCTTATAGCCAATCTAAAGGTTGTTGTTGATGGATAACTTTATCCAACTAATAAATTAACAAAACCTTACTTCATATGTTCTTTTATCTTTATGAGATCTTAAATGTCAATCATTTCTTCTATTAGGATATAAACCTAATAATCTATTGAAGTATTAACGTGCATATTGATCCAATTCGTCTTTTTATAAAAGTTATGAATATGGTATATTTGAGTATCAAACAAAAGTAATAAATGGAGAAACCAGAGTAGGCAAAACCACCTTTACACACAATGTGCGAACAGACATTCGTGGGCGGATTGAAAACCTGAAAACAGATAACGGAGAACAGAAGACCATACCCTAACATGGGTCGGGGACCGTGTGAGTGTGTGTGTGCAAACTTTGATGGGTTACCCAAAGACACGAGAACAAATTTCCCAAACAGCAATAGACACCAGGAAGTCTGGGCCACCATAAAAATTATTTCTTCAATTTATTCAGAGGGAAATAAAAAGGGGCTGGTACATCGAACGGGCAGATGTTGTCTCTCTGGGTTGGTCTACTGGATAGCGACCCAACTAATAGAAGACCCACTTGCTCTGAGCCAAATCAGGCCTTTGATGGCGCTGGGGTCCGCGTGGAGGAAAACCAGGAACACAACTTACAGTTAAGTCCAGCGCCCGAAAACGACCCAACAGGGATCACGGACCGACTAAAGTAGGGTCTACCATCGAGTGGATAGAAATCTACTATCAGTATGTGGACCCTACTTGACTATGTGGGGGCCATTGGATTGATGATGTTTTCAAATGGGGCCCAACCAATCAATTATTTAGTATCTTTTGATTCTGCAACGAAAGGCAGGCTGTTGTCAAGCTGCCTACCGTATGTCGGCTCTGGCTAATTGTCGGGCATAGGACACTTCGAAGAAGATAAAGTGGACCCTCTGGTTAGGCCTTTGTTAATTTCAGGCCCCGTCCAAGTATGGTAATTGTTGCTGTGTGTAAAATTTGGCAATTTATCCAATTTATACCTACATGACAAGATAAATGATAATTACCGTGACGATGGTAAGTTGATACAGTGAGTACTGTATTACGGAAAATAAATTTGAGATAGTATTGATCTCCACCAAATGCGTTGAAACATAGCAACACAATATTGTAGCCATAAGTCCCTCCAATTAGAGGGTAATTCTCTCATTTAGTATGGATCTCTTTCTCTTTACTATTAGGGAATAGAGTAAAATAAGCGCTAAGTTCTAGGCTGTATCATAAAATTTTTCCGGTAGTTGTAATTGTACAGATCAAAAGAAAAAAAAAAAAAAAAAAAAGAATATCATAGCCCATAATTGATCTAACACATAAGATGAAGCATCAGGCCCAAATGTATAGATCCTTGGAGAGATGGGCCGAGAACAAATGTATTATCTATACCTTCACGAAGAGTGGCTTTGAAAGTGTTCCCAATTTTGTTGAAAGTGCCATTTTGAAGGTCTGAGAATCACTTGTAATGTCTTCAAAGTCAGCACTTGTAATCATCAGTGTTATCTTAAGAGAACACTTTGTATTAAAAAGGCTTTTAATCAGAAACACCTTTTCAATTAGCACTTCCAAACGCATCGCAGGTCCCTATCATGCAAATAATCGGCACCATACAAGCAGGTGCAGAGCAGGCTGGGAAGTTCAGCAAATAACTAATGTCAAATTCAAGGCCAGCTCAATTTATTAGAGGGTGTCGGTGAAAATGTAAAATTTAGGCTTCCTTGTATCTATTATTTAATTAGTTATAATAAAATATTGTATTTATAATTTAGTCTTATTTATATATGAAAAAAAAAATCTAGTAATTGAATTTTATGGTTATTTTTTTTGACTTTTTCTAAATTTTTAATTTTTTAAAATTAAATTCAAACAATCAAGTTAACAAAAAGAAATATTTCTGAATAATTTTTTTTTTTTAAATAAGAAAGTACATTCTTTTTTGTTTTTGTTTTATTTTTATGTTATTATTTATGGTAATTATATTATACTATAATGTAACCATAATAAAGTTTTTTTACAACAAAAATGAGACCAAAATAACATGAACTTGCCTCACTTGTCTACTTAGAAACTGTAAAAAATAACACTTGTATGTTTATCAGTGAAGGAATTACATGAAACTTCCTTGAAGTAAGACTTTATACACCCGGAAACAAGTTTACATTTTATTAACAAGAAATCATCATTCAATTAGTCAAATTTTGTTACTTCTAACAGTTCACTATGATTTTTGGTTAAATGACGAAAAGACTCCTTAATATTTATAAGTAAAAAAAATTAAAAAAATTAAGAAATATTTTCATTTTTAATAAATTAATATAAATGATAGATTTCTACCGTCCATCAATTTGGATGAATGATGGTGGTTTAATTAGAAAAATAATTGGTGATCATTTTTTTAAAAAAAATAAAATAAAAATAGATTTTTTTTTTTTTTTAAATGGAGAATGGATCTCCACTATCCATCTAATGAGATGAACAATGGAGATTGTAGTGACCCTTAGTCACCACGGTAGCAATTTGTCTACAGAGGGTTTTCATCCTTGACCTTGGAAGGGTGTGACAGAGGTTGGCTCTCGTTAAACCATATATCTAAGACAAAGCTAAGTAGAGAATGCAGAATAGAGAGCAGAGCATGGTACAGAGCAAAGTGTGATTCCTTGAACCATAAATAAATGAGTAAAAAGATGTTCCTAGAAATTGAATCAAATATCTAAAAGTATTTTGGTTATAAACATGGTACCATCAAGGTAAGTTGTTTGTCTCTAAAGTTTGAATTTGTGGGGGTTGAAAACAAGTTAGGATTTGGGTAAAATGGAAGACATTCTAATCTACAAATTTTGGTTTGAGCGGGGAAAGGTTAGTGAGAGCCGCATACTTTTATAGGATCCAATAGTATTTCCAATTTTTTTTTTTTTTTTTTTTTTGGAAAATAATTTTCTGTTTATGTTTAGTGTGTTAAGGAAATAGTAAAATCATATCTAAGAATTTTAATTTAAACGAGTCAATCCTTAGCCATGTTTCTTCTGTATACATCAGTACATATTATTCATAATTTTTTTTTTTTGGGTATTTAGGCTAAAGTCCCTGAAATTTTTATTTCCACTATTTCTTTCACTCATGCAGATTATATGAATCCAAGTGTGCTTAGGTATCTTCAATGCATATTTTGAGAACAATAGCAAGAACAACTGAACAAGCATTTGGAAAAAGCGAAAAAAGTTAAAATACAATAAAGAAGAAAATATCTCTAATGTTTTCATGGAATTAAAAAAATTACATACCACATAACATAAATATACATTAAATTAAAATAAATCTCTCAAATGCAATGATCACTCATCAATGTCAAGTTAAGGTGATAACCAAAAAAAAAAAAAAAAAGATACTGTTAACATGACTATTTATTTTCAAAAGGCATGTTAAAACATTTCTAATACTCTCATAATTATGTTTTGAAAAACAATGCCATGTCATCAATATCAAATGATATCAAATGATTTATTTCCCATATAACATAAATATCATTTGATAGATAATCAAAATAAAAAACTATTCTCCAACGCTTCTATGTGTTTCTATTTAATGTTGCCATATATTTCCATTTAATGCTTTTATATTTTCTATTTAATCCTTCCATTTTTTTTTAAATTTAAATTATATTTGAAAATTAAAATTAAATAATTATTGATTTACTGACATAATTGTCTAACATACCCTCTAAAAATATATAGTTATGTTTATATATATATATATATATATTTTGTGTCACCTCAGCTTGACATTAATAAATGATAATTGCATTGAAAAAAGTTTATTTTAACTTAATCTCTATTCATCCTATAAGACATATAGTTTTTTCATAATCCATTAGAGTATTGGAGATGCTCTTAGATAGTCATATCAACAAATCAATAATTATTTAATTCTACTTTTCAAATTTAATTAGAAGTAAATATATATATATATAGAAACATTAAATGAAAACTATAAAAGCATTGGAAAACAATTTTTCAAATTTGATTGTCTATCAAATAATATTTGGCCATGTAAGAAGCAAACTTCTTGATGATATGACATTTTATATTTTTTTTCAAAACATAATCCATAAGAGCATTGAAAATGCCTTAAGTAAATAAAGCGCCACATACATTAAAATTGGAATTATTAAAGAAATATACAAGGAAAGTCAAGCTGTTGAATTCACATTTTATTACTTTATCTTAACAATCAGGAAAAAAAAATCTAGCCAAGATGAATTTACAATTCTATTAGTTCTTTTTCTTTCTCCAAAACAAAAGTATAAATTATAGGCTCATAACTTTTGCTATCTAACTAGCTCAATAAAATGACAAGATTTGTAGTAATATATATTGATTTATAGAGTTGAAGTAGCCAAAATTTAATTTCACACATGATCCAACTATCTCCCATTCCCTTTAAAATATTGGGAATTAAGTAAACATATTTTAAACAATATTGGAGTCTACAAAAATACCCGTCGACACTAACATTTGTTGTTTTGCATTCTCTACCTAAATCATTTTTTTGAAGACAACAATGTCCTTCACTTTACCTAAGCCAAAGCTATGTTTCAATCTGTAGCAATTGAACTTCAAACTAAACACTAATCGACCATGTTTGGTGGACAATATTCACCACTTTAAAGAAAACATTATTAAAATTAAGACGTGATTCGAAGTGGTGATAACCGATTGGCTAAACATTGTCAATTGGCGTTTCAATTAGAAGATTCAATTGGTGGATGTTGAAAGCAAGTCATGATTTGAGAAAAATGAAAGGGTATTGTAATCATCAAAATTTGGTTTGGGTAGAAAAAATTAGTGTGAACCGCATACTATTACAATATCTAATAGTGTTTTGGTATTTTCATTTATTATGAACGGGGTTATGAGAGATAATAAAATTATGTCAGAGAATTTAATTTAAATGATTCAATCCTCAGTCATATTCTTGTTTATATATCACTCTATATTTTTCTAATATTTTTCTATTGGGTATTTTGGTTAAATTCCCTAAGATTTTTATCTCCACTCTTTCTTTCACTCGTTTAGATTTCATGAATCCAAAGTGTGCTTAGATATCTTCAGTCCATATTTTGAGATATTTTCAGAAGAATAGCAAGCACAAGCTTCTAAACAAACAATGAAGGGAAAAAGGGAAAGGAGAAAAAACAATAAAGAAGACAAATACTCGATCTAGCTACAGGCATTAATGAAAAGAAGCCATATATTAAAATTCGAACAATTAAAGGAAGTATACAAGGATAGCCAAGTTGTTGAATATATTTTTGTAATGTATATAACAATTAAATTAAAAAAAAAAAAAAAAAGGAAATCTAGTGAGGATGAATTTACAATTCAATTAGTTACTCTACTCTTTCCTCACGAAGGTAAACAGCCAAAATAAGATTATAAATTATAGGATCATAACTTTTGCTCTCTAACTAGCTCAATAAAATGACAAGATTTAAAGTAATATTTATTGATTCATATGTGGGAATTAATATAATTAAAATTTAATTTCCACGCATGATCCAACTATCTCCCCTACCCTTTGAGCTAATGTGAATTCAATAAACATATTTTAAACAATACCTGTAAATACTAACATTTGTTGTTTTGCTTGCATTTTCTACCTAAATCATTTTTTGAAAACAACGATGTCCTTCATTTTACCCAAAACAAAGCTTTGTTTCAATCTGCAACAATAGAACTTCAAACACAAACACTAATTGACAATATTTGATTATATGGTATTCACCTCTTCAAAGAAAAGTTTATTGGAATGAAGACATGTTATATGAACTGGTGATAATCGACTCACCAAACATCATTAATTGGTTTTGTGTTTGGAGTTTCAATTTGTGGAGGCTGAAAACAAATAATGATTTGAGTAAAACGAACGACATTGTAATATTTAAATTTGATTTAAGTAGGAAAAAACTAGTGCGAACCGTGTACTTTTACAAGATCTAATAATTTTTCCGCTTGTTCATTCATTTTAAATGGGTTAAGCAAGGTAATAATATCATGCTCATGTCTGAAAATTTTAATTTAAACTAGTCAATCTTTAACCACGTTGCTATATATCAGTATCTATTATTTCTAATTTCTAATTTTAATTTAATTTCCTAAAATTTTTATCTCCACTCTTCCTTTCACTCATGCAGAATACATAAAAAATTGTGTGCTTAGATATCTTCAGTGCATATCAAACCCTAAACAAACAGAAGGCAAATGACAATAAAAAGGAAAATTGAATCTAGCAACATGCTTTAGAGAAAAGAAGCCACACATTAAAATGAGAAAAAAAATTAAGAAATAACAAATAAAATCCAGTATTAATCCATACTGAGCATGTGAAACATCGCATTCCATTAGATCACTTTTTTTGACAAATAAATATCCTCAAATTCCTATAACAGAATCTCAGTCTACAAACACATTTCAAATCTATGCATTAGTGGGTACACTTTTGATATCAAGGCAAACTTTTCTAAGGGTATACCCAACCTGCAAATGAATTGGTAATACTCATTTTAATTTCCAAGTACTAGCTCTTAATGAATGACAAGCTTCATCTTTTACAAGTGGATAAGAGCTATAAAAGACTTACTTGCAAGCCTGACTAACATACTGCTGAAGAAGAGAGATTAGAATACATGGATATCCTCATCATCACCAGCTAAAGCTTCAAAGCCCGATAATGTAAGCCTGCAAATTATAAGACATCAGCTTGAGACTGAGAAGGATACAGAGAGTACATTGAGTCCTTATGAGAGTAAAAGAGATTAATTAAGCAAGTATCCGCATTGTCTTCAGATCACTGACAAATCAGAAAGAGAAAAAAACGCTCAAAGTTCATTCAAAAAACAAACACCTTGTATGGATTTTAAGACAAATATTGGTGTTTTATCTAAGAACTCAAAAGAGAGGTATAATTGATATACCTCATATCTTAAAACTCTAACATCCTTAGAAATCTCATAAATCACTAGGAATATCATAAAAATCAGCAAGATCCATCCGTCACTTTAAATCTTAAAACCACCTATTGGACCCAACTCAAAAAATGACTTACTGATATACAATCTTGTGTACTTACATCAGAATCACTTGATAAAAGCTTTACATCCTCAAGTTTGAACTTTATTGTAGTTCATTACAAAATGCAACATTGTTTAGTGCACAAGTGCAAGCATACACATTGTGTAAACATACATCAATGTCATCATTTAACACAGAAAAAGTTATGTGGGATGGTTTCACCACTGCTAATATAATTATGCCATGAAGCATAATTAGAATTGGGACAACAAGAGTATATTTTGAACCTTGTTTTCCATATGCAAATTAAGCTACATAGCATGATTACATAGGGAGGTCTCACCGCTAATGTGGTGAGACCATTCCACATAAGTTTTTCTCCATTTAACAAGGAATAACACATACAAGAAGGTTAGGACCAATTATTTTGTGGTTTTTAAAGCCATAGTTACTATAATCATAATTCCAGAGAAAATTCAGACTTCAAAAACCAGGTAATTGATAGTTGATACTTTACAAATTTGAAAGTTTTAATAATAATGTACTCTTAATCAGAATATTATCATAAAAATTTTGTAAAAGCAATACCCAAGTTAAAGTGATTTAACAAGTAAGGCAACAATACCATAACAAGAATGAAAATAGTTTGGAAAGTAATTCATGAATGTTAAATACAAAATGCATCAACTAAAGATTCGAATGCTCAAATGCTAATTCAAGTAGCAGTCAGTCGCATACATGGAATGAATTGTAACATAAATCCCTAGTATTCTAGAAGAGAGGAGCGAATGTCTAAATCTCCAAACTCCGAATGGAAGACCAAAACTGTGCCAACAGCAAAAATTCTACACCCAAACCACAGGGAAAACCTTTATTAGATTAGATATGGCAACTAAAATATATTGATTGAAAAAATATGTAATATAAAACCAGCATGTTTTTTAGGAATCAAGTGCAGAACATACCTGAACACAATAATGACAAAGAAAAGCACGTAGAAACCAAGCTTCACAAAACGAATCCTCTTCTCAACCTTAATAGTTCTAAAAACTTCAGTTACATCTATAAGATGCTTCTGCTTCGTATACCTGAAACATTTTATCACTTTTAGTTATGAATTACGACAACTGACAAATAAAACGATGTCTCAAGTTTAAGTCAGAACTCAGAAGCATATATAGCCAATCCAGACAAGCCTGACTAGAAACTATCTCAAAGTTTGATATTACATAGGTAATAGATAGAGTATGATTAAATGTTCTAGTTTGCTTGAATCTACAACATAGTTTTAAAAGGCGCGCCTGGGCGCCGGGCGACGTAAGGCGCCGGAACGGCGTCCAGGCGCAGAGACCTCAAAGAGGCGCGCGCCTAGAGCGCCTTACGCAGACGCGCAAAGCGCGCCTAGGCATGATAGCAAGCAATCAGAAGAAGTAATACTTACAAAAATGCATGATAGCAAGCAAGCGGCACTGCAGCAAGAAATGTGATCCAGTGCCCGGTCACAAGAAGAAGGAAAACATAATAATCCATGCAGAAGAAACTCAGGGACAACCCACAAATTGATGCGAGATGATGCTTCAAAAGGATTCAAATGGTCATCTTCCAAGTCCACTATGCATAAAAGCTACAAAAATCAAGCACAAGTGCACAACTTTTAGGTACATCCAACCAAAGAGCTAAAGTGTGAATTATAGCAACAATCACTAATTGCAAAACATGGCCTCCCAGCATTACTAATCTCTCGGTGTGTCTATCTACATTTTCATTTGTATGTAGGTGTGTCGCTAACATCTAATGGAAAGAATTAGTCTTACTAGAGTAAAGACTACAGCATATGAGGATATTATACGTTATGTTAGAATCACATCAAGGACAATGACATGGCAAGATTCAAAAATTATTTGTCCATCAATAAATGTTTTGCCGATTTCCCATAATAGCAACAGTGCATGTGTCAAATTATAAACGGTTAAATCAGTTATAGAACTTGCAGATCCCTGTCAACAGAAGCAACAGATGCAGAATAAGAACTTTCACAGGTTCAGACAATGACTGCTAAACTTGTACAAAGATTTACAGAAGAAAGACAAATAAAATGTTGGCAGCAAGCGGCCAATAGATGTATGTAGTCAAATCTGATCGAGAGAGACAAGCTGAAAACCACTATCTTTAACATTAGATCCCTCTATCCAAGATTGTGGCCTAAATGCACAACTCGAACCCCTTGGCACTCTAAGTCTCTAACATCTAGGACTAAAAAATATGATTTTGTAACACGCACATTTCAAGAGCCCTAGACAGGTTCTATTTGTGTTCTCTATCTAATGTACTTTAAGTAGATCTATCTATCTATCTTTGGCTGCTATTTTCAGTCTAAAGTCATCTGTTTCACTTTCTTCAACTTTCTAAGCAACCAAACACTACTACTAGGGTTTTGATTGACAAAAACACTGAAAACAAACACGAAAATTATACATATTTCAAGTGCTGTCTACTATAAAACCACGCTTCGGAACTCTCTAATTTCAGATTCAAACAAACACGCCCGTGTAGTTGTACAACTTCACAACTCGGTTTTCCTTCATTTTCCTAGGTTTTCTCGGCAGCCAAACGCTAGTAAAAATTAAATTAAAAAAATTACCTGATAAAAGCTGGAAACGATGAGAGCTAAGTTCATGACAAAAATGAGAAACCAGAAGAGAACAGCCCAGGCCATGTTCGGTGGCACACCAAAACCATGCGATCTGCGTGTGAACTCCTTTTTGTCGAAAAAAAGAAAAAAGGAAAGTGAAATGATTGAGCGTAAACAGTAGAGTAACAGACCAATTGAACTCTGAGTTCTAATTTATTTTAGTAATTTGAATTCTATTGGTACTTTCTATATACAATACAATTGCTTTGCCCAAGAAAGAGTGAAAAACCCACTGGAATCACTCATTTTTTCATTTTCCTCCTTCCAATCATTAATTTTCTACAAATGATGGATAGGATATATTGCATAGACGCCCCGCTTTTAGACTTTAATTGCATCTATATCGACTTTCTGCTTAAAATTTCGTAACATTAATAACGTTAGGTGTGAATGGTTGAAACTATCCCTGCATAGCTGTTGTATATAAATTTTGGAGAATTTCATTTTCATCACAAAGTTATATGGAAATTTCACTTTTTCAAACACAAATCCAATTTTGATTATGTGATCCCATATGTTTTACAAAGGATTGGATCATTTTAGTTCCTCTGACTGAAAAATTGATAGTCAACATTAATAAGAAATGAGAAAATGTTGTTTTGCCGTCAACTATGTATAAACTCTAGAAAATGATGATTTCACCTAGTTTTGGGAGAATTTTATCTTCGTCACTAAATTATTTCAAAATTTCACTTTTTCAAATGCAAATCCAATTTTGATTATGTGGTCTCATACGTTTTATAAACGATCATTTTAGTCCCTCTAACCAAAAATTTGATAATCAACATTAACAGAAAAATGAGAAAATACTGTTTTGCCTTCAACTATATATAAACTCTAGAAAATGATTATTTTACCCTTATTTAAAAGGAAAATGTTAATTTAATATCCAACATTTAACAAAATATTATTTTTTTACTCACTTATATGTTTTCAATACCTATCATTCCAAACTTTGTATAAAATCATCAAATTGGTCTCTCTGACCAAAATGCTAATGGTCAACCATCACAGAACATGTACAAAGACCAAAAAATCCTTATTCATTTTATTTTTATTTTGATTAAATTAAAAAATTGAAAAAAAAATGTATGAGGTCAAACCCACATTCTCACATGCTCTCTCTCTCTCTTTTTCTCTCTATGTGGCTTTCCTTTCTCCACTTTCCTCTCTCTTTCCCTCTTCTCTTTTAACATCGTCGTCGCCCATCTGAGGTCGTGAACTGTCACCATTGTCATTGCCCCTCTAAGGTCATTAACTATTGCCATCGCCAAAGCCAAAGCCAATCTCTCAAAAATCGTCAAGGTTGATGTGGACAGATTCTAGTGGCAAGCGAGTGACAATAAAGATGAGCAACGATTGAGGAAGACCAGCAACTAATGATAGGTAAACAATGAATGAACTGATTTGGGGTTTGACATGGATATTGGAGGTTAGGGGTTTGACAGTGGGGATTGGAGGTTGGGGTTTGGTGTGGTGATTGGATTTGGGGTTAGGGTTGGGGTCCGGTGTGGTGAATAGGGGTTGATTATTGAAGTATGGTGGTGACTAAGGATTGGTGTTAGAGTCTGGTACGATGCTAAATAGGGGTTGGTGTTGAAGTCTTAGATTTTTTTTTTTGTTTTTTAAAAAATCGAGTTGGTCAAGTTACCCCGAGTTCACCCAAGTACTCCCCCAACTTGGTCTAGTACTCATCTCCAACGAGTTAAACCACCAATTTGAGGGTTTTCGGATTAATAGAGTACCGATCTGAGTTGACTTGGCGATAACTCGACCAACTTGATTAAGTTTTGAAACACCAATTCTAATAAAACTAATTTTGTAGAATTCAATCATCTCAACTCTTAGGTAATTGCGCCAAAAATTCGAGTTCCTTCTGGATTTCCTTTTTGATGGAAGATAATAAGATATTGATTTAAAAGTTTGAATGAATTACTTGCATACATGAAAATAAAATTTACAAAAAAAAAAAATCTATGTGCATGCATAAAAGAGGGGGGAGAAAAAAACCTAATGATCTTGGTTACTAATTAATCTTTATGTTGATATATCAATTATAAAAAGTCTGGAAAAAAACCGATAAGAGAGAATCTTTAACTCTATTTGAATGGAGAGAGTATCAACAAATCGAACAATAACTCGACTATCAAAGACTTGCTTTTTGATTTGATACATTTGGAAAAACCAATTTGACATACAGTCACTATATTAATGTTATGATAATCTGCTACTAGTTTCTACACTTGAAAAACTATATCTGGGACGTGTGTCCTTCAAATTATGGGTGCATTATTGTATGTAATCGTTCCCCGTTGGAAAAATGTCTGTAATTAGGGGTCAACATTCTGTCCTTCAATTAATCAATCTGGTGGACATTGAGTGGTCATGGCTCTGCAAGTATGGGAGACACTAAATGAGGCAATTACGGCCTAGACGGGGCTTCCCTTCCTGCCACTTTCTTCACTGTTCTTGCTCTCTTCTATTACCTCTACTACGTCGGCCACATTTATGTCTCTCAAAGCAAGTCTCGTATCTTTTTCTTGAAACGTTTCTTGGCTCCACTTGTTTTCGGTTCTATTTATCTAATTATAGTCAAGTCGATAGTTGTTTTTTTTTTTAATTATTATTATTATTTTTTAAGGATGGTGCATGTAGCTATTATTTCATGAAAATGTATGATGAATTTGAACTTGTAGCTATTAATTGATCACAAAATTGAGTGAATCTGTGCTAATATTTCTAGGTTTCATACATGTATATAATAAATGTAGCAAAAACAAGAAAGGAAAGCAACGCCAACCCAATAATCACTTTTGTCAGCTTGTTTATTTGTTGTTAACTTGTTATTGCAACTCAATAACTCTTATGCTATAGAATTTAAATTTATCCAAGTTGTCACAATAATTGGCCAACATGAATGTAACAGTTGCTTGCCAAAATTGATATATATATATTTTAATACCTATTCCTGCTAGAATTCTAGATTGTTTCGGTCTTTTCATTTTTACTTTGCCTGGAATTTGCATATCTTGCTTTCAAGGTATTGAGACTCACAAAGCATTTTTTGTTAATGCATATCTGTGTTTGTTTGTTTCAATATATGTATGTGAATTGCACGTCTCTTTTTTAACTAGAAAGTGAAAAATCAGAGTGGGGTGGGTCTGGTGTTTTGTGTTTGGGGGGTGAAGTGCTATGAAGAATCTGATTGAGGTTGATGAAACTTGGGAGGATTGAAAATTTGAATCTTGGTTTTTGTTTTGGATTTCTTTTTTTTTTTTTTTTTTTTTGGGAAGGTGGGGGGAGGAGGGGTGGGGGGTGGGGTTGTTTGGTATTCATGCGGTCAATGGAATTTCTTAATCTCTTGTTTTTGTAAATTATTATTATTATAATTATTTTTTAATGAAGTTTGTGTTCCATTAATTTTTTTTCTTGATCTTTGCATGTTATGTGAATTGTAGATGCTTAATTGCTATATTTTTATGTTAATGAAATGTAAGCTATAATTTCAAGGATTGGTTATGAATTCGCAACTGAGATTAATCTAGAAAAAGAAGAATTTAACCAAAAATCTTTCATTCTTTCATCGAGTATTGGGTGTTAATATCATAGTTAACTTTTTTGTGGCTGTTGCCAAGCTATGATGGGTGGTGTGGGGGTTATTGGTAATACACTTCCTATCTTTAGTTTTGGTTATTGGTGATGGTGATTTTGAATTCTACATCAATGTGGTGTTGCGTCTAGTTGTGGTTATATAGGTTGAGAGGAAATATTGTTTTACAGGGTATCCAAGCTAAGTTGGAGGTGAAAAAGTTAATTTAGGACTAAATAGATTAAAAGGAAGTGTGAGGATAATATTATTGATGTGGAGTATAGTAATTTTGGGTGTTGAAATACTTGGTTTTGTATGAACATTAAGAAAATTAGACTGGTGTGAAATTAATAAATATCTAGGGTTTTTTTTTTTTTTTTTTTACCAATTTTAGCACTGAATAATCGATGACATATTTTATTAGTACTAAAGAACTGAGCTAATGTTTTCTAGCACATTTTTACTGTTTAATTTTTTTAATAACAAAATTGCTATTATTTAAAATTTTAGAAAATCCGTGGAAATTGTAAATTTTCAACATAAAAAATAGAGCGCGGGTCTCACTCAGACCTGCTTCATAGGGCGTAGGTCATGCCCTAATAGAGCATGAACTAACCCATATGGCGAGGGTCTCGCTTTGACTTGTAACCTGACCTACCCATAAGGAGCGGATCACGGTTTGAACTGTGCTCTAACTCGCCTATAAAGGGTGGGTCACACCTTATATAGTGTGCGGATCACACCTTATAGTGCGTGGATCGCAGCAAAAAGGGAGCGGATCGTGCCCTATAGTGCGTGGGTCAAATAAATCACATTCTAATTGTTCAAGGATACATTTAATCCATTCTGCAATTCATTCATTCATCCATTCAAATCAAATCCTAATTCAAATCAACCGTAATCAACAACATCAACCATCCATTTCATCTATTCTCTCATAACATCATCAACAAACATCCATCAACAACATCCAAAAAACATCAATTGTCTTTAATATCATCAAGCATCTTTTCTCTCACAACATCAACAACAACATCCAAAAAAAATAAATAAATAAATAAATATGAAAACATAGAGCATTGTCAAACACAAGCCCAAAACCATTTAATTTCTAGGTTTAAAACCTAGAACTAGACAGCGAACTCAGAACCACATGGTTATAGGGTTTAAAATCCAAAACCATAGCCAATTTTTTTTTTTTTTTAAAAAAGATGAAGATACGTTAAGTTACTAGCAATGGAAAATGAGGCTTTGCTATTGCTAGTTGATGGTGATGGAAGAAGAAGCGGTGAGGAGAACGGCTAGAGATATGGAGTACGAGAGAGAGAACTAATAGAGAGAGAGAGAGAACTGGTAGGGAGAGAGTGTAACGGGCCAGCCCGACTCGCTCGTAGGTGTCCTACCAACAAGCTCGACCTAGTCCGATTCCGCTCGTAGGAGTCCTGCCAACTGAGCGTTTGCCACAATGGTACTCACCATGCTTCTCAAGTGGCTATATACCTTTGGTCTTGGGTTCGAATGGTAGGGGAGGCGAAAGAAAACCCTCGGAATGGCAGGGGGACAGTACTTGCTCAGTTGGTAGGACTTCTACGAGCGGAGTCGGACTAGGCCGGGCCTGTTGGCAGGACACCTACGAGCGGAGTCGGGCTGACCTGTTACAAAGAGAGGTGGTAGAAAATGGAAGAGAGAGAGAAAAAACCTAAGTTATAAGTTTTTTTTTTTTTTTTTTTTTAAAAAAAAGAAGGGTATTAGGGTCTTGTCATTTAGAGAAGCGCTACAAAAGCTCATTCCAGTTTTTAGTGCTAGTTAAATATAATACCAATTATTTGGTGCTATCTGGTATCATTTACTCTAAATATTTATTGCAAATAGTGGAAGAAGTTAAACTTTTATTGAAGTCATTTGAGCAATGTTCACAACGTAAGAATTATCTTCTAATCTTTTTTCTCTTAGATTTTTGTAAAGACTATTATTAGTTCGAAGTAAAAGACTTGCATGCATGAGAAAAAAGGAGAAAATGGTTAGGAGGGAATCCTTACTCTCACAACTTACATAGATTTTGAATTGACAAGAGGGAGTGGAATTTTAAAATCTTTGAAAGCAATTTAGATTTGGTGAAAACTTACGAGTTTGCTTTATACTGATAAGATAAAAAAGTTGTGAGTGTTAAAGTGGCTGTTAATCAACCATAGATTGATGTAATTAGCTAGATGATTGACTGAGTAAATGTTGTGAATTGATTTTACTTCTTTTTATCTACTACACCTAGCACTATATATATTCATGTACTATGTACCTTGCCTGAATAAGAATACAACTCAACTCTCTTATTCTCATTTTCATCTTGTTTTCTTATGTTGTATGGTTCTTATCCTATCATTGAACATGCTATCAGACTAGAGATTCTTCTCATAAACACAACTCAAAGAAATTTATCATTTGTGTGTCGTCTGCCATTTCAAATAACAGTAACACCAGAAATTCTCTATTGCCTGATTAATATACTAATTAGTATAGTTTGCATGTTGAATCTCTTTCAAGCTCTCTCCATCAAGTTGTATCTTCGACTTCATCGTCAAGTTGTTTCATTGGTCTCTTAATCCAATTGTTTCATTATATTTTGTCAAGCTGTTAAATTAGCACTTTGTCAAGCTATTTAGTCGGCACTATATCAAATTGTTTAGTAGTCATCTTTATCAGGTTGTTTCATCAGCATCTTTGTCTAATCGTTTTGATTGGCATCTTTATCAAGCCAATCCATCAACCTTTTAAGAAAACAATATCATGTCATCAGAACTTTATAAATTCAAATTAACTATTTCATCTCTCATTTAATTTTGAGTTCAAGGAGATGTTAAAAAATCTCGAAATTATTATACCTTATGCTTCCATTCTTACTTTATTATAAGTGCTCTATTACCATTCAAGTTTTTCATATCTCATGTTACCATATTTATCTAATCTTATAAACCTACAAATAGGCTTTTTCAAAAACATCTTTACTGAAGTTATGCATAAGGGAATCATTCTATTTCTTTGTTCTAAGTTGAACATTGAAATATCTATGCTCCAACTTGATGGAGAGTGTTAAATCTAGATGTCAGTTAGTTATAATTAAAATGTCAATTAGTCATAGATTGATGTAATTATCTTGGTCATTGGTTTATTAAATATTGTAAATTGATACTCATAAAAGTTATATAAACTACACCTTGAAATGGGAGATGATGGATTATGAGCTTTTGGTATTGATGCCTTATATTTGTTGTGTAGGATTTATGATGTTCTTGTTCTGAAACTCCTCTGAGATATATGGTAAATGATTCAAATGAAAGAGGGTAGCACTGCTGTGAGGAGATGGGAGGACCTGGACAAGGATGTTCTGGTGAAGATCTTCCAGACGTTTAATATCTTAGAGATAACTTCAGCGATTGTTCATGTTTGCAGATCCTTGGCGTTTGGCTTGCGGTGATCCTGTTTTCTGGAAAACACTTGACTTGTCCATGTTGGAATCTACTTCCCTGAAACTCCCGTTTCTGCCATATTGTTATGTGGATAGCCCTTCTGATGATAATTTGGCTCGTGTATTGAAGATTTGTTTGGATCTCAGCCAGGGAAACATAAAGACCTTGATATTTAATGCCAATTCATGTATAAGCGACGATCTGTTGTCATATACTGCTGAAAGGTAACATTTTTATGTTTTCATATATAAACTGTCCTGCTAAGGGAAACTTTTCATCTTCCGAGAATCTTTTATTATTATTATTATTATTATTTTTGCTTTTTGTTTGGGTTTGGGAGAGGGGGATTATGGAAGAGGATGCTATGATGCCCCTTCCATCAACAATATGCTAATTTGGAAATGTTTCGGGAAATTGTTGTTTGTAGGTGCCCAAAACTCAGGCGACTAGTATTGCCAGCTTGGAACAGGAAAAAACTGAGTGGAATTTGCAATGCCATTCGCTCATGGAAAGATCTCGAATCTATAACAATGCCTTGCTTTGCAAATCCCCAATCAATCATGAAGGAAATCTCCCAAAACTGCAAAAACTTGAGAGAACTCAAGGTCATGGGTCCTTTCGACATTGACTTTGCTTCTGCGTTATCCACATATCTCCAGGAATTGAAGGTTCTACGCCTCAGATGCTCAAAGCTGTGTAAGGATGCCCTGATTCTTGTCTTGGATGGCTTACCATACCTGCAAGTGCTCAGCATATCGCATTGTGTTCTGATAGAAAGCGTGCGGCCGCCTCATGATCCCGAAATACTCATGGCAAAGCTTGATGAGTCTATCCTCCACAAGGCTTCTCGGTTACGTGAGTTCCTTATATGCATGGATGATGCGTGCGTCATTTGCCAACTTACCAGGAATGATGAGGGACTCATGCGGTGGTGGTATGAGTGCGAGTAAAACATATGGCAAGCTGATGAGGTGCATTCTCTGACAGTTTGAGTGGGACATTACATTATAAGTTCATAATATTGCAGCGGGTTACAGACCCCTTTTGCTCTTCGAGTTGGGCACTCATGAGGCTCTAGTTGGTGGTATTAGAAGTGATAGATTGTTTATTTCTCTTTCGTTACCGTTTTCACCCATGAGAATAATTGAAGTAAATTAATATTTGCTAATAAAACTTTATAAATAAGGAATTTCTCCTTGTGCAAGTCCTATATGAGTACCTTTGCAGAATTTTTTCTCATTACGATTTGTCCTCCATTGGTGTCGCATTAGTTGTCAGTACCATTTTTTTTTATATCATGGGATTTAAATGAATCTCTTTGGGGATGAGAATAGGTTCCCCCTTCTTGATCTGCTCCCAATTAATCCTAATTTAGAAGAAAGGAGGATGGAGTATTTGGAGTGGGTTCCTCTCTATACACACTCCTTTTGATCTAAAATTATGAAAAAAAAAAAAATACACATAATTATAAAATTTTCAATTAAAAATATAATAAAATTCATGAAAACAAATATAAATAAGTAAAAATATAATTTAAAAAATAATTTCATCGATAATCAAGCATACTAAATCCTAAAAATACATTAAAAGAAAATTACAATTCCCTATTTTATATACTATTTCATAAATTAAAATATAACACTATATATTTGAATTAAAATTAAATGAAGGAAACGGGGATGAGGCCGGTTCCCCCAATCCATCACCATCCAATGCCCCAAATCTTCCCCCAATTGGTTATGATTTGGATCCGGTATTAATGTGCTTTATGCCTATTGTTTTAAGACCTATTAACATGTGACAAACTTCACCGATAACTCTACTAATAGTACACACCATATTCTAATAGGTGTGGTTGAGTGAGTACCCACGTTGACCTTAAGAGACTAAGGGGTCGTTTGTTTTTTTGTCTGAAGACTGAATAGTGCTGCTGAAGACTGAAGACTAAATAGTGACTGAAACCTGAAATCTGAATGACATGTTTGTTTTTTTTTTCTTTACATCTGAATGTATAATAATCTTATTTGTTTTTTAAAATTAAAATTGTCTGAAAACTAATAATTTGATATTTATATCCTTTACTATTAGTTGTTATGTAATTTTATTTAATATAATACAAACAATTATAATAAATTATGTAGCAAAAGCTAAAACAATTTTAGGCATATATTAATAATATTTTTATTCATAATTAAAATATGATTAATTATTATAGCACAGTATTTTTTAAAAAAAATTATATATGCATAAATAAATTATTATAGTAAAGTAAATTAAATAAAAATAAATAAAATGGTATTAAGTTGAATTACTATTGTTATATATTTAAATAAAAATATATTGAAAAAAATATAATTAAAATGAATATGTATAATGTAAAATCAGGTCAAATTTGGAAATATGTTTGTTGAAGTATTAAAAGAAATTTTTATAATGTAAAACTAGAACAAACTAGGAAATTTATTATTTTGGGAAGGATAAAATTGGAATAATAAATTTATAAAATCATCAAGTGATTTGTTATTCAGTGAAAAATAAAAAAATATAGCTTTTTATTTTCAGTAGTTTTGGGGTGATTTTAAGTGGTTTGACCACTTAAAAAAACAAATAAAAATCACTTAATTAACCTAATTCAGCACCATTAAGTGTTAAATGCAAAAAACAAAGGACCCCTAAGGGGTCGTTTGTTATTTCCACTTAAGATTTAATAGTGTTGAATTGTATCTATTAAGTTGTTTTCGTTTTTTTTTTTTTTAAATGATCAAACCACTTAAAACTACTCAAAAACAATTAAAAAAATTAATTAAGAATTTTTAGTTTTTCACTTAATTATAAATAATTTAATGACATTTAAAAGTGTTTATTCCAAATCCATCATTTCCAAAATAACATAATTTTAAATTTATCCTAATTTTATATTACTCAAATTTTCTTTTCTTTTTTTTTTTTTTTCCTTGATACTTACAAAAAATATATTTGAAAAGAAAGCCTGAATGCATCTCATCTCAAATTATCTTGGAATTAAATTAATATATTTTAATTTACAATTTAAGTATTCATTTTCTAGTTATAGGATTATCCATAGTAATATATTTAAATATATAAATATTGATAATACTATTATATTTTTAATCAAATTTTAATTATAAATAAAATATTATTAATATTTACATTAAAAATGTTTTAGAATTTATTAAATTATTTATTTTCATATATTTGTATTAAAATAATTAAAATCACATAACAACAAATAGTTAAAATGATATAAATATTAAATTATTAGTTTTCAGATAATTTTAACTTTAAAAAACAAATAAGTTTATAATATATTCAGAGATAAGAGAAAAAAAAAACATATTATTCAAATTTCAAGTTTTAATCACTATTCAGTTTTCAGTCTTCAATAGCATTGTTCAGTCTTTAGACAAAAATACAAACGACCCTAAAAGCTTCAACCTTTATTCTTTAAAATAC
This sequence comes from Nephelium lappaceum, assembly GCA_021234005.1. Lineage (NCBI taxonomy): Eukaryota > Viridiplantae > Streptophyta > Magnoliopsida > Sapindales > Sapindaceae > Nephelium > Nephelium lappaceum. The sequence continues at coordinate 7,069,364 of CM038005.1, forward strand.
AAAGTGTGGGTTGTAAGCCTTTTTTTAGTAAAATTGTCTTCTCCCCAAGTAATCATTTGGAACCATGATATTAGTGATCCATCTCGATAGGTGTTGACAGTTATCTGGTATATAAGGTTACAACATTTAAAAAGAGGGAAAATCCTAAAAAACAATTTAAGGTATGAAACATTATCCATTTTGTAATCTATTGTTTCATATTTATCTGAAATACAACTTGACATTAACATAAATATCCAAAATCCTCCCTAGAGGCGTACGAAATGAGCTTAATGCCCCTAACGGTCACGGAATCCATTAGGTGACATGATTGACTGTTTAATTCTAAGGGCAAAAAGGGAAAAACAATGAATAATTAATTAAAATAATATTAACTCAAATATTAAAAAAAATAAAAAAAAATAATATTAATATAAAATTATTAAAAAATGAGATATTTTTATTTAAAAATAGAAAAATATATAAATATATAAATATTTTTTTTCTCACAACTCTCTCTTTTACTCTCTCTCTCCTCTCCTCTCTTCCTCTTCTCTCTCTATCTCCGGCCGGTGATGATGGTGGCAGACATCTCTGTGGCAGCATCTATGGAGGCCCGAATCTCGTCTATTATCGGAAACCCAAGTTCTATCTCATCTACCCCTTTATCTCTCCCTCTCTCCCTCCCCGGTTTATTCTCCGATCGATAATGATAGTGGTAGCGTTGTGGGTTCAACGACGAACCTATTGGTTTGGTATTTGGTGATTGATGATTGATGAGTGGGTTTGGTGTTCATTGGTTTAGTGTTGGTGGTTGATGATTGATGGGTGGGTTTGGTTTTCAGTGGTTTGATGGTTGATGATTGATGATTGGATTGATGCATTTTTTTGGGTCGGATTGATGATTGATGATGATAGTGGTTTCCAGCCACCTGGAAACAGTTATCACTGGGTTTCTAGTCACCTGAAAACCGACTGGAAACCCAGTTTTTAGGTTTCCAATCGCATTGAAAATCTAGTTCTTTTAGGTTTCCAATCAACTGGAAACCCAGTTTCTAGGTTTCCAATGCGACTATAAACCCTAGGTTTCCAACAATTGAAAACCCAGAGCAATTGGAAAGCTAGAAAAATCTGGGTTTTTAGATGATGATGATTATTATTATTATTATTATTTTAAAATATTTTTATTTTTTTTATTTTTATCAATTTTTTTAATATTTTTATTTGATGGATTAATCTCCACCGTCCATCTACGATTGATGGACGGTGGAGATCGCTTTTTATTAATTTATAATTTTTTTATTTTAAATTATTATATTATGATTATTATATTTTTTAATATAAATTTTAGGGGTAAAAAGGTTTTTTTTATTTTTTTGAAAACCTTTATGTTAAAATTAACTTTTATTGGATTTTAGATAAAAACAAAAGCTTTGAGATAAAAGGATAATATTTCAAATTTCATGTTGTTTTTTAAAATTTTTTCATAAAAAAAAATAATAATAAAATTACTTATAAAACCAAGCACCACCAGACAGCGGACAGTGGACTGTTGTCTTCTTCCATGTGTCTCCATGAATGCCAAGTCTCTCACTTGTAAATCCCAACCCATAAACCTCAAACTTATTCAATCAGCAAAGAAAAGAACAACAACAATCCAATGTTGCTCTCTGAAGCAGGACCTTCGAGGCCAATCCGTGGCTGTAACTACTTCTTCTCTACCATTGTCACTCATTTAAACAATCAAAGGTTACACTCAAACAAAGCTTTTTGCAGGTTATTGGTCTGGGAAAATCTGGAAGAGCTGCAGCGAGACTCGCTCTTGCACGTGGTGCTTCCGTTGTGGGCATTGATCAGAACCAGAGCCTGCTTCCATTAGAGGTAAACAGCCCACTTGAACTTTGTTCACTTTCCTTGTATAATGGTGGTCTGTTTGGTTGCAGCAAGACCCTGTTTTTGACAAGTTTAATGGCTTGAGAACTGTACTTGGACATTTTAACACTGAGTTGCTTAAGGATGTTGATGTTGTGGTTGTTTCTCCTGGAGTTCCGGTTGAAAATTATGGTCTTTCCCATTTGTTGCAATCTGTAAGTATATGTGTACAGTATCTATGTTGTTGCTGTTTGTTAATGTTGTAACATAATGGTTTTTGTTTGTTTGTGTTTAAAATATAATTTTATGTTGCTCCGCTTTGAGGTTGGCTATGTTTATTTGTTTACTTTTGGAATCACCTAAATTCAAGATTATTGCTGCGCATTAGGGGGTTTGAAGTTTATGAATTAGTTTGCCATCAAAATGCAGGGGAAATGCGTAATGTCTGAGTTGGATTTCGCAGCAGAAGTAATTCCAAGAAGCATCAAGATTTTAGCGGTTACTGGAACTAATGGAAAGTCAACTGTTGTTACCTTTGCTGGGCAGGTTTCTCAATCTATCTGTCTCTCTAATGTTTTGTACAATTATTTTTGTTTAAAATCATCGTAACGTGTTTAGTGTCCTTTTGTTACCCATGGTGACACAAAACAAAATCTATTTGCTACCAGCCAAGAAACTTACTCTATTTCACCCAAAAGCAAATTAAGAGAAAACGGTTGATGATAAAATGCTTTCTTGTGAATTTGGCAAATAAAAATGAAAGGGGTTTTAAACGAAAGTAAAAAACTTATTATTATTATTATTTTTTTCTAAACATTCTCTGTGTAAACACTTCCTGCGATTATGAGTAATTGATTGCAATTGCTATTACAACTTTCAAATCTTGTTGATTTTAAACTCTTCCCTTTTGGATATGACTGTGTGACATTTTTTTGAAGGTGTATGTTTTCTAAATTATTTGGATGCAGATGCTTGATCATCTTGGCATTGAAGCATTCGTTGGGGGGAACCTTGGAAATCCACTTTCAGAAGCCGCTTTACAGTGTATCTCAGTGCCTTCATCGAAACCAAGATTTCAGGCAAGCAGAATTTTCTGCTTCGATTTTTCCTTCTGTAGGGCAATATACATTCAACTTGTAAATAACTCATGCAAAATGTTTTTCAGGTTGCAGTTGTGGAGGTTAGCAGTTATCAAATGGAAATTCCCAGCAAGTTCTTCTGCCCTTCGGTAATGTTATTTGGAGTGTGCTTTGTGTTGCGATTCATATGGATTTTTGTTGTTTAATGTTTTGTGCATCGATGCAGGTTGCTGTGGTATTAAATCTTACCCCTGATCATTTAGAAAGGCACAAATCAATGAGGAATTACTCACTGACTAAGTGTCGTATACTTTCTCACATGACTAACAAGAAGCTGGCACTTCTTCCGTTTGGTAAGTACTCAAGTCATTTTTCAAGTAAATAAGTGGGCCTCTACTTAACTGAATATTAGGAATACCTGCTAAAACCGTTCATTGGTCTATTTCACTTCAAGATGATAGAAAATAGTTCAGAAATACGAGAACAAGAGACTTAAAGCGGATGGGTTAGAGGAGATGCCACTTTAAAGTGTGAATGATTAATTCAGTTTTACAAAGTAGTTAAATTTTGAATGGATGGCTTCATGTAAGGTCTTGATACAACCCAGATATACTCAGTGTCCTGCTCAAGCTCAACCAAATGACAGTTTATACTATAGAGCTACAATCATTCATCGAACATATACAGCAAATTTTTGTCTTGATATGTGATTTACAATAAACTTTTAGTTTATTGATAAATAGAATTGTTTTGCAAACAAGCTGTGATTCAAGGGCTTCCTAAGAAATCTTATACTAGAGACTCAAAACATCACTTGGGCTGAGTTACATGTGAACATTTTGATGAGATAGTTTAGTTTTTAATGCTGTTGTAGTTTAGAAAGCATTCAAAATCTATACAGGTTAATGTGAATAGGAGAAAACATGATCCATGCACTGCATGTGATTAAATTATTGAATAGCGTTATTTTGGAATAGGAAATAGAGCTTTGGGAATCAGTCTTACATTTTACTCACCTTCTGTATCCTTTTTTTTTTCTTTGGAGCTTATTTGTGCAGATCTCAGTGTCTTTAAACAGCTGATCTTTATTCTATATAGGAAACCAGCACGTGGACGAAGCAATTAAAGGACATGAATTTAATCTTGCTTGGATAGGAAACTTACCAGGCGTGAAAGTAAGGAACCTTTTTCTCATTATGTTAGTTGGGAAAAGTTCAAAATTATAAGTATTTTCCTCTTAAAGTGCTATATGCCTAGTACAGCTATTTTTAGAATATATGCAGGATCTCAGATGCATAATAGTTCATTTTCATGTAAGTATGGAGCCCACAGGGCTAGAAAGATTAGTTAAAAATGAACTGTCTGATGTTGCTGGATGATTGAACCTAAAGAATTACCCTGTACCTCTGATCAGTGACCAGTCCCTTTATCCATGTTGCCAATTTATATTTGTTAAAAAGAATAGATGGAAAACTTAAAGGTGAAGAAACATTAGCGAAAGAATGCTGAATTGTGTTTTTGGGGATTCTAAGTACTATAATTCTAAAATTATGCTTTGATGTTTTAAATCTAGATGCAATTGCAATTAGTTATGTATTTCATTATAGGCTTAGTTGAGAATACATATGACACTGATGCTAGTTATATGTTTGAACAAGATTGATATGGCAACGAAGACAGCCAACTTCAAAGTTCCTGTTATTGGACTCAATTCACAATTACATCTGGGTGCAATGAAGGCTATGGAGACACACAATTATCACAACGCTGCAGTGGCTGCATTATCAGTTCTTGGACTGGATGTTGGCATTGATGTTGAAGCCCTCAATTCAACTATTGAAATATTAAAGGCACCACCTCATAGGATGCAAATTGGTAAGATGTTGTAGATAATGTCTATTCCCTCAAAAATAATAGTAAGAACTCTTTTTGCTTCCAAGAAATGGGCCTTACTTGTAATAGAATTTTTATATGCAAGGAATACTTGATACAGTTTATTGGTACCAAATTCTGAGCTGTATCTTGTGCATACAAGTTCATCATTTTAAACCAATCTTATAAATCAAGAAAACCGTCTGTATATGATGTGGTTTAACAATGCCCTTAGGAAAATGCCAAAATGGTTATCATCTCGCATTAACATATATTTTTATCCATGAACCATGGATTAGTGTTCTGATCTTTTAGTTGAGTATTATTATTCAGTGCACCAGGATATCCATGGGATAACATGGGTGGATGACAGCAAGGCAACAAATATTGAAGCAACTTATGCAGGACTTATGGGTCTGAAGGGACAGAAGTGTGTAGTTCTACTTGGTGGCATTGCAAAGGTTAGTTTTTATCTTGGTTGCTGAATTCCTCCCACATTCACGATGGCTTGGTTGCCAGTGATTTTTTCCCTTATATTTAAACCTTAATAAAAAATACATTTGCACACCACTCTTTAGTAGGAGTGGTTGAGCATTTCCCTTTTATTTAAACCTTAATAAAAAAATACATTTGCACTCTGGTTAATTTATTCTTAATTATCCACAATTTTGATTTGCATTGCAATGAGCTTCAGTACTGCCTCTGCATAAGTCTTTGATGATAATGTGAGCGCTTTTAAACTGTTCTTTTTCTTCTTTTGCAGGTCTTAAATGGACAAGATTCTAATGGTTTTGAACAATTGATCAAACCGCTGAATCACCATAGATGTGTAATCACTGTAGGTCATCTTTTTCTTTTTCCTTTTATACTCTTTTTTAAGGTGTACTCATGTGCTTAGTAATTAGTATGGATTCCTGCACATTCAAAATGCCAATTCAGTTTCCAATAAAAAATAATAATAATAATAGTGCTAGCTGCCTGTGTTCATTTGTTCTATTTATTTTTGCTGTCCATTCTAAATTACATGAAGACTAATGACTACTATTCCCAAATGCCCCCCAAGTTTGGATCTTCAGGAATGCTGATTCACCAGACATTAGTTGATAATGGTCTTAAAATTCCCTGTATTAGAGCTGCCAATATGATGGAAGCCGTCAGCCATGCTAGGAAGACGGCAAAATATGGTCCGTTGTTTTACATTAGATTGTGCTGCGAGAAAAGCATTTTGTTTCATGTTATGATGTTGATGTTCAATTTTTCTATTTCAAATTGCTACAATTGTTCAGATACCTTGTTGACGTTTCGATCTGGTAAACCTTGTCTGATGCTTAGGAAAATTTATTGTGTATCCTGTTATCTGACAAAGATAGTTTCGGTTTTTGTTACTTGTATATGTCAAATTCATCTCACCATTTTGTCATCATGCAGGGGATGCTATTGTACTGAGTCCAGGTTGTGCAAGCTTCGACGAATTCAGGAATTTTGAGCACAGAGGGATGTTTTTTCAGGAGTTGGCTTTATCATCATAGAATTTGTCTCCCACCAGCAATTCAGCATGATTATTCAAATGCTGATTTATGTATTGATTCGGCAGCTATGGTTTTTAAGGGAGGGCAGATGCGTTGGGGCATCCCCTAGGCCACCCACGCTGACCTGAAATAGTACAATATCTTGTTATGTATTTTTCTTATATTACATTAGTTTAATATGAATAATATCTTTAATTCGTTATAGTAGATATTAAGTAATACATTTCAAATGGGTGGGCTTGACTTGTATTAGTTAAATAAATAAATAAGAGATAAATCAAATTATATATTTTTTTTAAAAAAATGCAAGCCTGGAGGAGGCCTAGTCTCCTCCTTCCGGCTATGACCAAAGGTTGCTAGCCTCCCTCAACTAGGAGGCTAGTTACCTGGTGTTCGACTGAGAAGGAACCGACGGGCTCTGCCGTTGGATCTCAAGTGAAGATCGGCAGCCTCCTCTCTTTTGCTAGGAGAGGAAGTTGCCACCCCCTCAAAGAGGCGGCAACACCAAACATATGATCATATCAGACTGAATCCGATCTAATATAATACCGTATACCAAATATAGCATAAGGGAATTAATGATAGATGACAACGATGAAGAGCCAAACATAACCTGAAGGAATTAATGATTAATATCAGCGCTTCGATGAGCAGAAATAAATAGGTGTTGAAGTCAAAATTTTATGTTGATAATAATTTAAAATCCAACAGATCATCAAAACCAATGCGGGCAAGCCTACTTAGTGCCTGCAATAGAGCTTATAGTTTCGTTAGGGGTTCAAGTCAGTTAAAGCTGAAATTTGAGTAGCCATATGAACCACTAAAGCTGTATATGCACCCTTTTCGTAAATATATCTCATTCAATATTTTTTTCAAAAATTATAATTTATTATTATAACTATATGTAAAAAATACTATTTCTTTAATTTATTTTTTTTTGTATTACATATTTACAAATAAGACTTTTCTATAAAATTATTTTTAAAAATATTTAATAGAACGTAACTTACAAAAGAGGTATACACGCAGTTTTAGAGAATTGCAAATGTCGATCCCCTAGCTATATTTATTTCTTGTACTTGGGCCTATTGAATATAGGTTTTAATTTTGATATGGGCTTTAATCACGGCCCAAAAGAAGAAGATGGCCCATGTGTTGAGTCAAACCAAACGAGACCATTGACCAGCAGATGCTCGAAGAACGGGAGCCAAGAGGCAAGGGACACATGATAGACGGCAACTTAACTAACAATCCCGAAAACGAAACCTCGAACAAAAAATGATGCATTGCTTGTAGTCTGCATCAAACTTGTTGTCTTTGTTGGGGTTTAAGTAGTTAACACCATCCAAAGCTTCACCACCTATTCTTTACTTCAATACCTTAACAACCTCCGACAGCCAATACACTATCTGGGTATTTTTCTTTTTCCTTTGTTTCCCTTTCTTGGTTTGATTTTTTCAATCAAATGCTCAAATGGATTTCTGGGTAATTTTTCTTTTTTACCATCTTCTTCTTTTATCTGTGATTGCTAGATAGGTGATGCATGTATCATAATTGTTTTGCCATTCTCAATTTATATTCTTTTCTGTTTCTTTGATCTTGGTTAGTTCTCTGCGTGCTAGTTTCTTTATAATATATAAAGTTGTTCTTGGCTTTAGAGTAATGCAATAATGATTATCACTAAAAGGGTGGCTAGATAGTAATCCTCAAAGTCAGTGTCGATACTTTGTTAGTTTAATCAATTTTGAGGTACTTTGTAATCAGTTATAGGGGTGTAATTGAGGGTAACTATGGAAAGAGCAAGGAGCACGGAGAAAAGGGCGATAATCTACTTCTTCTGTTTGTTGTATCTTGTTATGTTAGTGAATGCTTATTGACTTGAATTTTGGTGTAATTAGTTTTGTTTGTTTGTTGCTTTGGTGGTTTGTACTTGGATATTGTTCTTGGTGAGGAGTTCTCTAATCCTCTCTGATGCTTTTTGAATGTTAGTTGGAGTTGATACATCATACATTTGGTTTCCTGGTCAATGTCTATTAGAAAATTCGCATGTGAGATTAGAAAAGGTGGAAATAAATTCAGCATTGAAAAGATTAAAAGAAAGAGAAAGATTTATGTAGCAATGGATACCACAATCCAATACTTGCAAGACCACCCACAACAATATGGAGTTACTTTTAAAGTATTAAATTCCAACAAAAATGACATAACTCAAACCTAGAATTAACATGGAGCTTAGAATGTGGAGTCTAGAATTGACATGATGCAAATTCAAATCATATAGCGAAGAATCAACACAAACCTGATCCTAGATGATTCATTTAACCAGAAATCCGCTGCTTAGTAATAGTGTCTGCGTATGAGTTGGTTTTGAAAGAAGTGAAGAATGCAAGTATACTTTTCTTTTTTGTCAAAAGGTTATGAATTTTGACATAGGTTGATACTAGCTCTATGCAGCACATATATGGATAGGATAAAGAAAGAATTTATTCATGCTTGCCATGTTGGTTGCTGTATTTCCTATGCATGTTTGACTTTGGATGGCAAAGAAATAAATAAGCAAATAGAAAAATTATTATGTCTTGAGCCAATTGACACTCATCCACTACAGATATAGTTTTCAGGACCTTTGCATATGATTATCATTTAAGTATAAGTTGTTTTTACCACAGGCTATAACAACATGATTGTTTCGGCTTCAATCAAATCATGTGCAAAGAATGTTGTCCAACTTAGTGGTCGAATTCAAGGACAAATGGGTGGCAGTATCTGTGGAGTGACATCCCGAAGACCTTCTAATTCATGCTGTTTCAATTTGTATAGTGGCCATTCGAAGAACAACTATACTGGTGTTGCTGTCTCTCAGAGAATTTCTTATCCATCTAATAGTGGCTTGGAAACATTCCAAGGAAATTGCTGTGGGCCTGGCTTTATAAATCCCAGGTGCCATTTGCGGTCATTAACAATCAAACGGTTCATTAGTGCAAGAGTATCTCAGAAGAGACACCTTGAAATTTCTTTGTCCTGCCAAAGTCTAAACATGAGGCTATTGGCGCCCAAACGAGGCATTCTTTACAAAATCAAGTGTAATGCTGGTCCTTTAATTTGGCCAGTAGGCTGTGCATCTGCTAGCTTGGTTTTTGGATTATTAGTTTGTTATTCTAGTTCTACACCAGCACATGCTGAAGCATCACCTGAGAAGGAAGATGAAGAAGATGACTGTGATTTGTCATACATTAAATACTCACATGGGAAGAAAGTATACACTGACTATTCTGTTATTGGTGAGTAGCAAGTGCCCAAGTTCTTGCCCAATTTTTAATTATTTATAATTTTTAACACAATAGTTAGTTATGTCTTTAGTTTTGTAAAATCTTTATTCGTTTATATGAAATTTAATGCATGCTAATCTATGTAAATACATAATGTGCAGGCATCCCCGGAGATGGCAGATGTATGTTCCGCTCTGTTGCTCATGGGGCTTGTTTAAGAGCTGGGAAACCGCCTCCATCCGAGAGCATTCAGAGAGAACTAGCAGATGACTTGCGGGCAAAAGTATGTTCCTATTCCCTGTATTCTAATAATGATTAATTGATGTCCTTTCTTTTGCTCAGTTTTTTCTCTTGTATTTAGGAGCTTTGTTGGCTACCAAGGTTCAATGGTTGTACATTCTCTTGATTATTCTTGCATCTCTGATGTAACTAGAAGTTGATAGAGCTTCTTTCCTGTTTACTTTCCTCTTTGAACAAATCATTATGTGAAAAAGTGATTTTGTTTGCTCCTTGATGACTGCCTTAAGTAAATAAGGCCAATGAGTAAGAAAACTTTAAATTAGTGTTTTTATTATCACACTTATCGGTTCAATAAACCACAGGTATGCCATTGTTTTTTCCAAGTCAGTTTCTGTAGTTTGTACATGAAAAGTCATTTTTCCCTATCCCTAAAATTTTCAGGTTGCGGATGAGTTTATCAAAAGAAGAGAAGAGACAGAGTGGTAAGCTATCTGAGATGCAACATTGTTACATCCTGATATCCACATTATTTAACCCCGCTTAATGTCGTTGGAAGAATTTTATTTGAGAGATAACTATTCTAAAATTGAAAGTGTTAGAGAGCTTATATACTATTTTTAGGCCCTTTTTCTATCCAATTAAGCATATGAATTTAATGGTTACTAATATGATATCAAAGGTTGGTTTATCTCAAGAATCCTGGGTTCCCCTCATATGATAAAATTTGAATTCGTTACTTGTTATATGAATTTGTTGTGTTTGTGTTTGGGCTTGTTATATGAATTTGAATTCGTTAAGCATTTGAATCTGATAGTTACTAACATAATATCAAAGGTTGGTTTATCCCAAGAATCCTGGGTGCCCCTCATGTGATAAAATTTGAATTCATTACTTGTTATATGAATTTGTTGTATGTTTTTGTTTGGGCTTATATGTGAGGGGTGTGTTAGAAAGCTTATGTACCAATGTTGGGCTATTTCCTATTAGCAGTACAAAGAAAATGAGTTTTCTCTAATTTTCTATCTATTTACACCAATGCAATCAAGGACCGGGTGAAAAAATTTTAAAGCGGCTTCCCGCACAATCTTATCGTGTTCAACAATTTTGCTACAGACCTTAAAACAATCATGTTATGTAGGTTGTCTGACAGGTCAATTGTGTTTGTCCGGATTTCTTATAAGACATTTATTGTAGAAAACATTGTGATACTGTTTTCATGTATTTTAGAATTCTTTGTAATGAACTTCTAGTTGATGTTACAATGTCAACAGGTTCATTGAAGGTGATTTTGACACATATGTTTCACAAATGAGGAAGCCAAATGTTTGGGGAGGTGAACCTGAATTGTTCATGGCTTCACATGTTCTCAAGTCAGTCTCACTTCTTGCCCTCTGATGCTTTCTAGAAATTTATCTTTGAATTCAACCTGCCTCGTTGCACCTTCAGCTGAATGTAGTATAGTTTCCAGTTGGTGGTCTTATTTTTGTGGACAAGTAGGGGAATCAAATTCATCCATAATGCTATTATCATATGAAATTTCTTTCCTTTTCCCTTATAATTTGTTGCACTGACAGCAGTCTGTTGTTTCGGATAATTGCGCAGGATGCCAATCACAGTATATATGAATGATAAGGATTCGGGTGGCCTGATATCCATTGCTGAGTATGGCCAAGAATACGGAACAGAAAATCCTATAAGAGTCCTCTATCATGGATTTGGCCACTATGATGCTTTGCAAATTCCAGGAAAGAAGGGTGGTAGATCAAAACTTTAGTGTGGATTAGATAGAATGAAGCCTGAATAAGTAACTGTACATGGTGAGTCAAGATAAATTTGTATCAATCATATAGTTGTATTACCTTTTACAATGAAACGAGCTTGATAGGACACTCAAGACAACTTGGTGTGTTGGCCGTTCGAGTTATGTTTTGCACGCCTGTTCTTTTTTTTTTTTTAAGACTCTGAAAAATAATGAACTGCCATAGGTTTTTAGAAAATGAATAATGGAAAATGATTTCTTGATTCTTGGTTGTTTATTATTATTATAATTTGTTTTAAAATACTGTTTGTAGTGTAATATTTCAAATTAGGAATATTGTTGGAATAAATTAGCGTTCTCAATCATCAAGCACATTGAGGTGGTTGAAATGAATGAAATTATGAAGATTGATTTAAAAGCTAAGAAATTGTTGCTTAAGGCTAAATAAAATTTAACAATTTTATATTTGACAGTGTTATTTTGACAATTTTCATTTGTATAGTATAACTTATCTATTTTATTATAATATTAATACTTAATATTTTCTTTTTTTTCAAATTACAATGATGATTAAATGCATTTTCGAATTCTTAAGATAGAAAAAACAATTTTCAAATAAAAATTAATATAGCTAGAAAACTAATATATTTAATATTATTGAGCAGACCCGTAAATTGTAGTGTTTTTTTTTTTTGATAAAGGAAATTGTAGATTTTTATTCTAAATGGGTTGTGCAATTATCATTGTGGTCTCATATATATATATATATATATAATGTGGGAAGTCCTCACCAAATGGCGTGGACAGCCCGACCTGGTTCTCTTGCCACATGAAATGTTGGAACCAAAAATAGTGTGAATTATCAATACATGAAATGAGCTAATATTAATTTATAATCAGGATGCAAATACATGATCTTAATAAATGAAAACTGTTTTGCTCCTAAGTTGGATAATATAGCACTTATCTTGCTTTCTAGAAAATAAAGGGACAAAGTTTGAGCGTCAACATAACCCATAAAAGTGGACAATTTTTCTCTTTCTATAGATAACCTTCTCCCATTTTTTGGGAATCGTATTTCGTATTGCATGTTAGAATTCTATCTGAATTGATTTTCGTAGTTATCTGATATAACGGTAGAAGAGTAAAAACAAAAAAGAAAAAAAAAAGTTTTAAATGATGAACAAAACCGTTTGAAAGTGATAATAGGCCCAGTTTAGTTGAGACGTGAAAATTCTCAACTAACTTGTCTCTCTAATGGTCCTACAGAGAGTAAAAGGAACATGCATGGCTGTTCTAAAGTGACTTTGGCCTTGTGGTGGTTGCGGGTGCTATTACTTTTTTAAAATAGAAAACTCAATTGGCTATAGTGGTCTCTACAATTTTGAAGCTCGTAGTGGTTACCTTTCTACTTCGCTTTTCACAGCCAAAAAAAATTGATTCCATGTAATGTAGCCTTAAAAAAATTCTACTTTTCTTTTCCAGAAAAAAAAAAAAAAAAAAATCTACTTTTCATAACCACATCAAACTGCATTTACCTGAATATTTAGAGCATCTTCAATGCAAATGTGGATTGTTTTTCACAATCCATTGTCATGTCATCAATGTTCAAGAAATTACTTCCTACATGGCATTGAATAGCAATTGATAGACAGTGAAATTATAAAATGTTCTCCAATACTTCTATTCAACATTCATATTTTGATGAGGTGTCATTTTTTTTTTAATTACAAAACTTACAAAAAAAAAAAAGACAAAAACAAAAGTCAACTAGTTTTTAATAAAAAAAAAACATAATCCAATTAATTTTATTTGCTGAGTTGGCTGTCTAATAAACCCTCTGAAAATAGAGGGTCATGTTGACAATGTTGATTTCTTTTTTTGTCACATCAGATTCATAGTAAGTGCAAACAGTTGCATTGGAGAAACATATTTTGAGTCCATGTCTATCTATCCTATGTGGACTTCAATTTTTTCACAATTCATTGGCCCATTGGAGATGCTCTTATAGATTAATAAATAATTTTTATGAACTATAGTTTGGAAACTGTAAATTTGTAACACGTTAAAAAGAATAAAATTATTAGCTGGTATCTATATTTGATTATTTATTGCAAACGATTCAAATACTCAACCTCTCTCAAAACGAAGGACTGGTTTTTGAATTCATTGTGATTTGTGATGGAATTTGAAATCAAAATCTATCGGATCCCCTCTGCATTGTCTTTTATTCTTTTTAGGGTACGGATACACCACCAGCAGCAGTACTCAAACAGCCGTTTCTTACATTCTTTAATAGTCACTTTTTAACTCCAATTAATCTTTACCCCGTAAAGTTCATTTTTCACGTATATAATAGTTCTTCAAAAACAAGTTCTACATCGATTCTCTTACTTTAAAAATTATCAATTTTATTTTATCTATATATCTCTTATTATTTAAATGACTAATATAACTTTTTTTTGCATTTATTTATACATCCTCACAAAAATTCAAATTTCACAAAATATATATATAATCTTGATCAGAAAAAAACCTTCTATGAGATTGTTAAATTGATACAGTGAAACGAGATCAATAAAAATGATAAAAGAAAAGTAAAAAATCAATAAGAAAAATTAAAAAAACAAATGAAATTATTTTATTTGTCCATCTCATTACCTTAGTTATGAGATGATATAGTGAGACAATTCTATAAAAGATTTTTACTTGAACCAGATTCAGAGTTTCAATAAAGTTAACATTGGATTACTTTATAATTATCTATAAAACTGCGAAGTCACTGTAAAATCACAAGAAAGGGAGGAAATCAGAATCAAAACGCAGCGGATGGTGTCTGTGATTAATAAAGGTTGATCTACTTGATTCCAATTAACTAAACAAGATGGGCTTGGTTGGAGGATGCAAATTTCTGCTTTTATCAGATAATCGTTTCCTTTGATTTTAAATCGAATACAAGTTGAATTTACCTAAATAACCTTTTCAGTGGAACTTAAAAGAAAGAGCAGGTGTGCTGTCCTTGTTTATAATGATTCGCTGACACGAACCGATGTCTGAAAGTGATGTTATATACATAAAGTGCCCACTAGTCCACTACCATATACTTCGGCTTGACTCATTTTTTTCTTTTCCCTTTATACCCCTCTTACGTTTTTACCATACAATAATCTAAATTTATCCAAAAATCATAATAGGTAATTACTAATTAGTCCAATTTAAGAAGAAAAATTCACTAGTGAGGATTTTTGATTCTGAAAAAACCAATTCCTACCACTGAAAATTTATCTCTATCAAGGAATCACATTCACATAGATAAGAGTAGTTGGTCCTAAGAAAAAAAAAATCTAAAAAAGAGAATGAGCTAATTTAAGAGGTAGATATTTATTAAAGTAATTCAATAATAAACACCTTACACCCATATTTAAGATTGTGAATGTAAGTCGTATTCTTTTATCATAACTTAAATTTATGCTGGTAAAAATATAAAATAGAATATATTATGTCTCCTTTTTAAATAAAAAGAATAGTGTAATTTATTTTAAATTGAATTTCAAAAAATAAATAAATAAATCCAACCTAAAATTAATATTAAATTTTTATTATAGTTTGATATTGATTCATAAATTCAAATAAAAAGCCAAAGCTAACTAATTCTAACCAACATTACAAAAGTAATAATATCTGATTAATTATTCAACACTATTGAAATTAAATGATGGGATTTTCATTTATATTGTCCTTCACAAATGTACTTGCTTATGTCATGTCATATCTCACAGAGAACATCTAAAACATCATTATTTTTTGTTATCAGCAAATAAAAATCTAACTAAAATACACATATTAGGAAAAAAAATGGACAAAAACGTAATTAAACATCTTTAATGCACGACCATGTAAGACAAATAATTGAATGATTAGTAATATATATATATATAATATCTTTAATGTTTCATTTAAAAAGCTAAATAGTGGCTACAGAGGTCAACAAATTCAAACCGTTGCATAGCCACGTTAGTCTGCCACCTCGAGAACACTAAACTATTCTCATTTCCCTTGTATTTCAATTTCAAATTTCCTCTGCTCGGTTCTTCTTCTACTTCTTCTTTTCTAACTGCAACTCCTGGTTGCATTCATGATCATGATCATGATAGTGAATGTGATCTAAAACCAAGTATCAGATGAATAGTATGGAAACTCAAACACTTGTTGTTGTTCAAGTCTTCCTCGCTGTCTTGTTCTTTCCCGTCTCTTTCTCTCTCAACCAAGATGGCATGGCTCTTCTGGCACTCAAAGCCGCCATTTCAACAGACCCAACTCGGTCGCTGGACTCATGGTCGGAGTCTGACGCGACCCCGTGTCACTGGCCTGGCATTCACTGTATTAGAAATCGAGTCAGCTCGCTTTACCTCCCAAACAAGAACCTCACTGGCTACATTCCCTCTGAACTCGGCTTCTTGAACTCACTCACTCGACTCGACCTCGCTGACAACAACTTCTCCAAACCCATACCTGCCCACCTCTTCAACGCCACCAACCTTGTCTCGATAGACCTCTCACATAACTCTCTCTTCGGTCCGATACCGAACCAAATCAAAACACTCAACAACTTGACCCACTTGGATTTGTCTTCGAACCTCCTTAATGGGTCCTTGCCCGAGTTCCTTCTCGACCTCAGAGGCCTCACCGGGACTCTGAACTTGTCGTTTAATCAGTTCTCCGGCGAGATTCCGGAAATGTACGGTCGTTTTCCGGTGATGGTGAGCTTGGATCTGAGGTACAATAATCTCAGCGGAGAGATACCTCAAGTGGGGTCATTGTTGAACCAGGGACCCACTGCGTTCTCAGGAAACCCTAGGCTTTGTGGGTTCCCATTGCAGAGTCCATGCCCGGAAGCTGGAAACCCTAGAGTTTTGGCAAACCCTGAAGAAGAAGAAACTCCACAAAACCCTAGAAACCCTAGCTCTGACCTTGGTGGTGAAGAAGACGGAGAGAAAGAAGAGAGAAGTGGGTCAGTGGCAGTTTCTGTAATTTCAGGCGTTTCGGTGGTGGTTGGTGCTGTTTCGATATCCGTTTGGCTATTGCGGAGAAAACGACGGTCTCGTGAGGGCAAAATGGGACAAGAAAAAAAGACAGACAACAATCACGATATCGTGGTGGTCGTCGACGCGGAGGAAGGGCAAAAGGGTAAATTCATAATCATGGACGAGGGGTTAAATTTGGAATTAGAGGATTTGTTGAGGGCATCTGCTTACGTGGTGGGGAAGAGCAGGAGTGGGATTGTGTACAAGGTGGTCGCCGGGAGAGGATCCGGTGTGGCTCCGACCACAGTAGTCGCGGTGAGAAGATTGAGTGATGGCGATGCCACGTGGCGATATAAGGACTTCGAGTCTGAGGTGGAGGCCATCGGGCGGGTCCAACACCCCAACATCGTGCGGTTGAGAGCTTTCTATTACGCGCATGATGAGAAGTTATTGGTCACTGATTTCGTCCGCAACGGTAGCCTGTACAGTGCATTGCATGGTAACCTTTTTTTTGTCCCCTATCTTACTGTGTTAGTGGTTTTTATTATTAGTGGTTGAAATTTGATTAACTAAATCACATGAAGAAATTATTACGGTGTTCCTTCAAAAAAGAAATTATTACGGTATCACGTACATGGGTTTGTTAATTATGTTTAATGATTTTTTTATGGGTCCCCCGTATTGGTGGTCACGGGTCTTGTGAACTCAACTCGTGTGAGGTTTTTCGTCATGTTGCAAATCTCTTTTTATTTATTGTTTAGGGACAACAAATGTTTTATTAGGCTGTTGCAGTTGACAAGTAGGGACCAATCAAAATTGTCCGTTATTGCACAATGAAATTGAGTTCTGTATTTCTCAAATTTTTATGTGTCATTTGATAGATGGTTTTAGAAATGGCTTCCCAACAAAATAATGAAATGTCCAAAGTTCACCATGTAAGTTTCATTTTAAAAAAAAAAAAAAAAAAAAAAAAATTTCTTTTAATGAAATAAATTTAGATGGAAATGGGTAAATTTGAAGTACAACAATGAGGCGATTAGGCGGTGTTTGTTTTTTTATCTGAATATATAATAGTGTTGAATGTTATTGAAAACTAAATATTGATTGAAGTTTAAACCTAAATAACATGTTTTTTTTCTCCTAATGTCTGACTATACATGATAATAGTTCATTTTTTTTAGAGAAAAACATATGAAAACAAATACTCTTACGTCTAGAAACCCACCAACCGAATGGAAACTCAGATGGGAAGAGAGAGAAAGAGGGAGAAGATAGTGTTGGTTTTTGCTAATGGGATTGAAGATGGAGAAGGAATCTCCATCTCCATCCATGGCTGGTAGAGATTCAATCTTAACCATCTATCCAAAATATTTTTAATTCTCTCTCTCCCTTTTTTTTTTTCTATATTTTCATTTGATGAGTTGATCTCTATCGTCCATCTCAATTTTAATTAATTTATAATTTTTAAATATTATTTAGACTTTTCTATTTTTTAGTTTTAAATAAAAATAGCTTAACCAATGGCAAAAACATCTTTTTACAATTTGCATTTGTCAAACTTCTCTTTTCTATTAGCTTTGTAATGGTAAGGGGAATTTGGAATAAAAATGAAATTAGAGTGGAAAAAAAAGAAAATTTTCCAAACTAGGAGCGGTTTTAGGGGTTTCCCTTTATTTTAAGTAGTTTTTTTTTTTTTTTTTGGGCAATTTTAAGTTATTTTGACCACTTAAAAAACAAACAACATTGAGTTCATTGGATGATAAGTTTAAAAAACAAATAACCTTTAAGTGATTAGCATTCTATGATTCCTTCTTAGAATTTTGTGAATTTCTCAAGAATATCCTGAAAATGGAAGGATTGAGTTCAAAGTGTAGCACTAGTTTAAACCTACAATTTTGTCTATACTTGGAAACTAAATACCTGTATAATAAGACATGAAACTTAATGGGTCCAAAATATACTGAGTGTTATTTATTTTTATTTTTATTTTTATTT
The DNA here is from genome assembly GCA_021234005.1 of Nephelium lappaceum. NCBI lineage: Eukaryota > Viridiplantae > Streptophyta > Magnoliopsida > Sapindales > Sapindaceae > Nephelium > Nephelium lappaceum. The sequence goes on from CM038005.1 coordinate 7,087,982, forward strand.
TTTCAATACTCTGAGATGATTTGCATTCTCAGAGTGTTCTCTTGATTGTTTTTTTCACTTTGCCATTGAATTGAGGTCACAATAGATATAGAAACATGGATGGGGCCTTCTAGGATTCAAGTGCTCGTAAATCTGATGGACAGTTTTTAAAAGAGCAATTGTCCTCATTTAAAACACAATCACTATAGGTCTGATACACCCTGTGGCATTTTTCTCTTTGTTTTCTTCCTTCATAAAGATTTGGTTTGTTTTCATACAAATTTTCATAATTTATGTACGGAAACATTCCTTTGGTGGTCCTGTTGATCTGCCTCTACTATCTTCTATAAATACAAAGATCAGAATTTATTGGATGGATCCCCTAACACTGAAAGGCAGGCGCATGATTTTCCAAATTATTCATGCAATTTATGTCTAATAAAGACGAGTAACAAGTGGACCACTCTATCACTGTAATTCTCCTGGTCAACTTGTGAAGTCTATTGCATGTGTTCTTTAAACAAAGAATTCCAAATTTTTCTCTTCAATGTAACGTAACTACCTATTTTATTTCCATGTGATGCTATATCTTAAATCTTTATTGGATCAGTCACCAAGTTGAGAGCTATAACTATACTTTGTTGGCCTAATCACTTCTGCGACTACTGCTGATAAATTATTTAAGTGAAAATTTCTTTATAGTTTCTTAAACTTGATATTCAATAGTTGTGCACATGCCAAGGAATCCACAGCAGCCAACTCTGCTTATTTTGGCACTCTCAATGGTTGACTGTTATGGCTGTATTTTTGATAAGTTGTGGTTGGCAATACTAATTTGGTATTTGAATGGTGTCAAAATAATGCAGGACCCTTCAATTCTTTGCCACCACTAAAGTGGGCAGTCAGGTTAAAGATTGCTCAAGGAACTGCAAGAGGTTTGATGTACATACATGAGTACAGCCCTCGAAAATACGTTCATGGCAATATCAAGTCTACCAAAATCCTTCTTGACGATGAACTACAGCCTTACATCTCGGGTTTTGGCCTCACTCGTCTTGTACCGGGGACCTCCAAAGTGACCAAAAACCAAACCATTGTAACCTCTGCAACAGGTCCAAGAATTTCAGCTCCCTCTAATGTTTACCTGGCACCGGAGGCTCGGATATATGGCAGCAAATTCAATCAGAAATGCGATGTCTATTCATTTGGAATTGTTCTCTTGGAGATGTTAACTGGGAAACAGCCTGATGTTGGACTGGAAAATGATGGCAAGGGACTAGAGAATCTTGTGAGAAAGGCATTTCGAGAGGAACGTCCCTTATCGGAGATTATTGACCCAGCACTTCTGAAAGAAGTACACGCAAAGAAACAAGTCGTCACTGCCTTCCACATTGCCCTCAACTGCACCGAGCTGGATCCAGAATTGCGACCAAAGATGAGAACGGTATCTGATAGTCTTGATCGCATCAAACTGCAGTGAAAATTTAACAGGAAAGCTGCTTGTAAAGTTTTGTTTATCAATGTAGTCCACTTGTGGAGTGTTGCTTTTGATGTCCTTGAATGTTGCAGGGTAATTCGGGTGTAATTGTCTCTTTGAACTAATTATTGTTAGCAGCAAATGCATTCTCCTCGAATGCACGGTTATGATATCTGGTTTGTCTTCCAGTTATTTTCCTTTGGTGTTGCTGGAAAAACAACCTTTTAACTCTCTAAATACCCAGATTACATTTAAGATCAACAGTTTATGTACATTTTGGACAATCTGTTGAAGGCCAAATGCAATCACATGGTTTTAAATTTTGGTTATGAACACTAATATAATATTACATCATGGTTGTTAGCCCATTGGATAGTTAATAATCTTATAGCTAATTATTAGTTTAGGAAAATTGTGCCGACTCCTTTTACTGCAAGGGAGATTATGCTCTTCAATAACTTTTTCATTTATTCATATACGCAATCTTTGAAAGTGATTGACTAACTGTTGATACAGAAACAGTTATAACTCATGACTAACCAACCTTCAACCTTGAAAAATCAAAATTGCTATTATCTTCTCCACTTAGAAAAGTCATTGTTATTCATACATTGGGGATAATATTGATATCGATGGATATTTTGTCAAATATCTTACTATCTCTAAACTAAATAATAAGATATTTATAAATATATCAGGTTTTTAAATTTATAGATATATCGGAGATAATGTCGATATCAAAGGATATTTTGTCAAATATTGAAAAAAAAATATGAATATTTGCATCTAATGTTTGAATGTTTTTATAAAATTTTAGGACAATCTGAAACAATTATACATAAAAGAAGTCATATTTTGACAACAATTTAGCATTATTATGAACTTATTGTGATTTATAACGTAGAATCTATCAATAATTTTCTAAAAGTAACTATTTAATACCATAATATATAATTTCACTTTTGCTATGTTATATGCAATATAAAGAAATTAAATATTTGATAAGCATAACTATCATAAAAAAAGGTTTTACCATACATTGCACGCCTAAAATTTAATACCAAAATAAATTCCTCAGTGGTTGAAAGACATAATTTACATTTCCATTTTGATTTGAAGTATAATTTTCCCAAAAAAATGTGCTTGCAACGGATTCATAAATTCATAAATTAAGTGGTTTGAATTTACTCAACTTGATGGATATTGTTAATATACATGCATAGGAATTGGATATGACATTTGTGGCATAGAATAATCAAACATATTTGGTACTTGGGAACTTGACTTTGTTTCTGAATCAACATATCTTTCGACATTTAGTTCTTTGGTTATGAGCAATTAATATACTTATACTTCAAAATATATATATACTAATACATTCTGCTTGTCAGCTGGTAAATAGTAAATAATCTTATAACTAATTATTAGTTTGGGAAAATTGCACCAACTTCCCTAACTTAAGAGGAAATTATGCTCTTCGATAACTTTTTATTTACTAATACACACATCCTTTGAAAATAATTGATTAATAGTCGACACAGTTATAACTAATTATTAACCAATCTTCAACCTTAAAAAATCACAGTTACTCTTATCTTTCAACTTAGAAAAGTCATTGTTACTCAAAATCTTATCTCTAAACCAAGTAATAATATATTCACAATATTAAAATTTATTTTTAGAGAAAATATTAGAAAATCAAAAAGTTGAAAAAAAAAAAACAAAAACATATCCAACAGTTATTTTTTTCTAATGATTAATTTAATTTTATTTCATATTAACTTTAAATGTTTTAGACTTTGGTGGGATATCTCTTCAGATCAAATCAAAGGGTGTCTTAATTATAAATGCTTGATGTACTCCCAAGTATAGGTCAGGCCTAAGGTTTGTTCTATCCTTTAATTTTGTTTTGAGCTTTTATATCTTGGTATTGGAGTTATATCTTGCATGCATTGTATTGATTTTGTGGTCTAATTCACAAAATCGACTTCGTATTGTATTGTATTAGACATTCTTTTTTTAGGGTAGAATGCCTTATATTTCTTGATTAAGTGTATCATTTTTATGTTTTTAATAGATTCTCATTTCGTTGAGGTCCAAGTAAAATGTTAAGTAAACAAATAAACTTCTGAAATGTTTGGAGGAACCTGAAGTAATGCGGAGGCATTTGATTAGACACTCCAATTTGTTATTACTTCATTTATTGACACATAAAAATACCATATTGCCTTTTTAAATTCTGACTGTAAGCTATAATGGCAATCAATTGTTAGTTAGCAATTTTCAATAAACATTTATCAAAACGTAATTTCATCTAAAGTCAAGGTTCCTTATTTGTCACCCATAATTAAGTTTAGACCTTAGTCAGACGTAGCCTCCTCGTTTTTCAACACGGGCATCTTTCATTTTGGACTTCAAACACTGGATGGGCCCATTGTAGGTCCATAACGAAAGAAGGGTTCTTGTCCTTGCAATGCTGTCTGCACACAGAATGTGTCTCGAACTCAAAAGAAAATAACTTGTGAGTTGTGGTTAAATAGTCTCACTCACATCGTGTCATATATAATGTCAAATGGATTTGTGGTGTGTTATTTTTCTCCCAAATTAAAGGGAAGTTTTATTTTATTTTATTTTTTAACTTCTTAAACATACTATTGCGTTGAAGAGAACTTTATTTGAATACGTTGATCAGTTTTTGGGGGAAAAAAACTGATTGGAAAGGAAGAGAAAAGCAGGCTAAGGCATATTGAGTCTTAAGAACCGTATACAGTATGGACGTTTGATGAAGAGAATATGATAGAGTTTGAAGATATTGGCAGAAATATGGCTCCTTTAAATGGAGACAAGTAACATTGCTACTTGCTAGTCTCAAAAGAAAAATAGTTTGGGTCAACTTAACATGTATTCTTTAAGGAATCCTTTAAAGATTAAAAAAATAAAAATAATGAATAATGAATAAGTAAATATGAAATGGGGAGAATTTATTATCAAGCCATTAATACTCGTTTTCTAGTGTTTCGAAACAATTAATGTTGATTTGTTTATTTTTCCAATCTTTTAAGTGTCTCGATAGAATCCATTTAGTTTATGAAAGGCACAAAAGTTATTGCCATCTCATTTGACTTAATATTTACTAGCTAAACAAATCAACCACCACTTCATAGAAAAAGACGGAAGTCAAGATTTTGTTGAAGATTGCTATTATATTAAAAGTTTTAATCTTAAGTCACTCATTTAGAGTTAAAGTGAAAAAAAAAAAAAAAACATTTTCTCTTATGCATCAATTTATATTATTTCTATTTACTTAATCAAACTTAATATGTAAAGAGTTTTTTCCTTTCTTTTTTTTCAAAGCATGTTAAGATTTATTTATTATTATTATTATTTTTTGACATAATGTATTGAGTTGGATCTTAGAAGATACTCAAGAAAGTAATCTTTATAATACAATAAGTTAGAACATTTGTACGTTTAGTTTGTATACCCATTTCACTAACAGTCTTTTCAAATTGTCTTTTGAGTGTCAAGAAACAGATGTATTAATTCTCTCATACATTTAAAAATTAAAACAATGTTCTATCTCTGTTGCAGTAACCCTTTTTGGAAAGACATCAATGATATATATATATATATATATAATATTTTAACTAACTTGGGGTCTCATCATTAGTTATCGAATTCTCCTTCAGACGACATTCAGGGCCAGAAAAAAAAAAAAATCAAAGTTACCTTTTGAGAGATCCTGCATATCCCTTCGTAATACATAAGGAATTTACCGTAGTTTGAATATATATATAATTAATAAAGAAAATATTATTCAAATCTACAAATTTAAATTTAATTTCATCATTTTTTTAGAGATAATTCTAAAAAACTTATTATAATTTGTAAAAATGTCTATTTTACCACATCTAGTTTTATTTTTGTCCAAAATCCTCCCGACATTAATAAAAACACTCAAAATATCGCCTAGAAGCATGCGAGAGGATGACAATGCCCTTAATGGTCATAAATTAATTATAAAGTCCTATGAGGTTAGATGGACAATTTCTATTATTATAGGAGATTTTAAACAAAAATGAAACCATAGGTGATAAAATAAATATTTTTGTAAACTATAATAGGTTTTTTAAGATTATCCATTTTTTTTATTGGTGGGGCCAGTATAGAATGTTATCGGAAGTAGCTGTAATATGACTCTGAAGAACAGTTTGAGGATCAACTTTCTAACGACGGAAGGGAGCAATGCACATGCGTAAAAAAATACCCACATAAGTAAAACTTTTTTATAAGTAGAACTCATGGAAACTAAAGGCAATATGGTCAGTTGTGGTTTACCATCACACCATAGACGCCCTCTATTTCATCATGTTATTTGTGTGTTTAGGTGTTTCATTTTCCGTACGTTAAGTATTGCATATTTACATTAAGGGACACATCACGTTCACCCATTTAGGTAGCATTTCTTTTTTCATTTTATGCATTAATTTCTTCATACCGTGACCACCGGCAATAAATAAAAATAATAATAATTATTTACAAACCATGCATTGATTTTATAAAATAACAGAGACTGTTCAACTAACCCAACAAATGAACAAATAAAATATGTGACAAACCATACTTCACATGTTGACATGCTTGTCCTGTTCATATTCATTGCTATTTACACTACATGAGATTCATCAATAAAGTAAAAAAAAAAAAAAAAAAATGTTGATACGACACATTACCTAGATGTTAACATAACTTAAAAAGTCAAATTTGTTATCATAAGTTTATTTGTGTGCGCAGGGTACTTATTTTCTAGAGAATGACTTGTATAACTTGAAGTTTGTTAAAACCAAAGTAGACCAAGTAGTGGAGATATGGAGAAATCCATTAAAAGAAAATAATGACACCAAATGTAAGAAACCTAAAATAGAAAATTTGCATGAAAAGATCCTTAAACAGAACAAGAGAATCAAAAGGTTAAAAGTAAGTGGCCATTGGTTTCTGGTTTTTGCTGGGACCCGTTTGGTTTGTCTGTATCGAAAAAGCACTAAAAAGCAGAAGCTGAAACAACACGGCCGCACATACGCACAAGACGTTGATTTCAATTAATTTAAAAACCCCTTTGTACCCTTTTTGGATATATAAATAAGGAAATATAAAAAAGAAAAAAAAAAAAAAGAAAAAGAAAAAGGGGACCTGCAACATTGAATGAAATGCGGTCTCACGTGTCCTTGCTCCCCTCCACACAAACACAGCGTTACTTTAGGGAAATTTCATTTACTTCCTAATGTTTTGGTGAAATATAACGTTTTACTCACTAATATGTTTTTAGTTCCTATCATCTTTAACGTTTTAGAAATTCTTCAAATTAGTTCCTCTGATAAAAAACATAGTGGTCAACCATCACAAAATATGTACAAAGGCCAAAATTCCCTTAATCATTTTATTTTTATTTTGATTAAATAAAAAAATTGAAAAAAATAAAAATGATGTGCATTCAACTCAAATCTGGATTGATCCTAGATCTTCATCTAAATATATATATATATAAGAAAATAAAAACCTGAAAAATCTTCAAATTATTAAAATTTTTGAAAAAAAAATGTGAAAATCTCTAGTGGAACCCAAATCTTCAGTGGTTGAAGATTTGAGTTCCAACACCTAGATCTTTAACCTCATCTCCACACACATCTCATCTCCTCCTCAACTCTGGATTTAAACAAGCACCAAAACCTAGATTGATGAAGATCACAACGAAATAAATAAGCATCACGAACACACATCTCATCAAGAACCCAAATTTTGAACAAGCATTAAAAACCCTTGAACCAGATCAAAGAACCTAGGTTGGAACTAGATTGAAAAAAAAAATGAAAGAAAATAACAAATAGAGAACCCAACTATTCTAGATCAAAGAACATCTAGGTTCTTCGTAGCTTATTGATCTAGTTTGAACTAGATCAAAGAACCTAAATATTTTTTTATATGGTTCAAACTAGATTGAAACACAAAAATTGAAAAAAATAAATAAAGAACCCCAAATGTTGTTGTCGTCTGTGTGGTTGGAGATTGAATAAGTGGTAGGGTTTTAGTAAAGAAGAGAATAGACGGGTGAGAGAGAGAAAATGATAAAGGTGGTTGGAGATGAAGGGTTGTAACGACCAATCTGAAGATGAAAGAGAAAGGGTTAGAGATGGAAGGTTGGTCGATGTTGATGGGGTTGAGATGGTAACAAAAGCATGGAATAAAAACTAGGTCGAGTTGGCCGAGTTCTCGCCAAGGACTCGCCGCTCCGTCGGCTGTCGATCCGAGAAGCGCCGAATCGGCAGCACAAATCGGCCCAGGTCAAAAATCGGCCTAACTCGGCCATAACTCGGTCCAACTCGATGCAACTCAGCCCAACTCGGCTTAACTCGGTTTAACTCGGCGCTTTTTTTTTTTTTTGAATTTTTTCGTCGCCAAAACGTCGTCGTTTTGGAATGCCCAAAACGACACCGTTTTGGCGTCCCTTATTATTTCAGTTTGGAACACTAGTCGGCAGCAGTCTTCTTCATTTTTCCTCAGCTCATCTTCTATTCTGTTCTGTGAGACTGCGACCTTCAGTGCTTCTGCGATTCTGCTCGTCACTGTCGTCGATCTCTGCCTTGTTCGCCTCGCCGTCCGTCGCCGTCGTCGTCACAGCCATCGTCGCTAATGCCGTCTGTCATCATCTTCGTCACCCGACCCGAAGGCCGAATCTAGTTTGTTGTTTTGTTATCATTTTTTTTTTTTTTTTGCTTTAAACACAATTTTTTTTCACATGTATTTGGTCATATGATTATATTTTGATCATATAGAAAATTTTTTAATTTTATTTTTTGCATGTTTGACCTAGTTTGACCGTTGACCAATGGTCAAACCAAGTACTCGCCGAGTACTCTCCAAGTTGTCGAGTACTCGCTACTCGCTGCCCCACCGGTCGAGTAGCGAGTAGCAAATTTTGGAACATTGAACAAAGGAGAAAGATCGACCGATTTGATGGCGATTCGTTCAGAGTTATGGTAGTTCGAAAAGTTGAAGGATCTATCGTCTGAAAAGTTAATGGAGAAATGTGTCGGTCTTGATGTTATTTAAAGGTTTGGGTTGGTGGAGGATCTCCCCTTTTGATTTTTTTTTTAATTTTCTCTAATTTTTTTTTCAAATTTTGTTTTTTTTAAATTCTTTAACACAAATCTCTACCATCCATTTGTTGTAATAGACAATAGAGGTTTCAATGGTTTTATTTTTTTAAATTTACAATATCTCCACCCTTTTTTTTAAAAAAAATATATTATGTTTTTAATTTTAATTTATTTTTATAACAAAATATTATGTTTTTAATTTTAATTTATTTTTATAACAAAATATTATGTTTTTAATTTTAATTTATTTTTATTTAATCTCTTTTTAATTAAATTTTTACCATTCATCATAATTTTGATAGATGATATAAATCTAAAGTTGTTCTTTTTATTAATTTCAATTAGTTAATGGAACAAAAAAACCAAAATATGCCTCCAATTGTTAAGTTTGATTGATAGTCAACTGACAGAAAGATTCATTTAATGGATTTTTAAAACGTTAGCGATGAAGAAAAAAAATCACACTAATAAATAACAAAGTACTATTTCACTAAATATTGGGGACTACAATGAAAGTTTCCCTTACTTTACTTTGGAGCCATGAACGTGAAACCTTGTCTTGTATCTCTCACTTTCATTTTTATATTACTTTTCGTGACTACTTTTTTTTTAACTTTTCCTTTTTTTGGTCACCGGTTCCATGAGATGAGAGCCAAGAGGGACCACATTGTGGTTACAGAGTTTTATATATATATATATATATTTGTTTTTGGTTTTTTATTAATAGAAAAACTTATATACGATTTTTGTTAAATCTTGCACCAATTGGTTTCTATTCCCAATAATTTCTAAAATTTGAATAACTTGTTTTGACCTCTCAACATCACACCAAAATAATTAGTAATACAAATTTGAGTGCAATAAAAATAGAATTAAGGTTCTTATTACACACTTGAGAATAATTAATGAATTTCAATAAATTTAAATGATTTTAGGATCAATCAAAGTTTGCTTAAAATTTATTTAAAAATCCATTATCTCATAATTCAAGTTGTAGTGCGTTTTCCCTTCATCTATAATATTCATACTATGTGTATTTGTTTATAGAGTTTTCTCTCATTATTATAAAAGTAGATTTTTCAGTATCAAATGAATAAATTTTAATCTTTATAGGTTGTGATAAGTTTTAACTACTGATGTTGGTAGATTTTTGATTATATTATGATTATATAAAAAGGTTATCATAAAAATTTTTATGAGAAATTTATGAATAAAAAGTCAAGTATATTTATAACGAAAGTATTTTTCATGAGAGATAGGTAATATTTTATGATTCTTCTTCTCACTTTTTTCCTTTATAACAAGTGATTGTGTTTTTTAGTTGAGATGAAATGTTGACTTTAAAATATGTCACATCTGTAGTGAATGGATTAATAATAAAAAAGCTAAAATTATTTTCATAAAATAAGAACAACTTTAATTTCCCTTATCTTGTAATGGATTTACAAAAAAGTCCAAAAGACATTATGTTAGGAAAGAGATATATGATTTTTTTAAAAAAAAAAAACCAAGAAGTTCCACTATTTGTATTTTTGTTTGATTAAAATATATCTTTCATTATCATTGTCTGATATAGATTACTGATATAGACCGTTCATTTAGTTTAAGAGTAATACTAAATTTTCTAAAAATTTTATTTAAATAATGTGATATGTAAATTATCAAAATCTTATTAATTATCACATTATCTAATGATTTATAAAATTTTGGATAACTTAGATATCACATCATTTGAGTATGAATTTAAATAAAATTTTTGAAATGTCTAGCACTACTCTTAGTCTAATAATGATCTAAATTCGAGTCATCCAATCGTCTTTACCATTAATGATATATATATAATCGTTCTTTTACTATTATTTTTGAACTAAAAATAAAACAACCACAATACTTTATTAAAATAAAAATATCTTATGTTTGTACTTATCTCGGGAGGGAGTGGAATAATTCGATTCCGTTCTCCTTTGTATCAATATAATCCCTTTTCTAATTACTATAGAGATTTGATGTTTATTTTTTTAATTTTTTGACATAGAGATTTGATGTTTCTTTTTTCTGAATGTTAATTTAATTCTATAACTTTTATACAAAGATATCTAACTCTATAGTAAAAGCTTCAATGCCCCACATTTATATATATGTCTATGCAAGTTCTATTATATGCGCCTTTTAGCTAGATGCAAAGTTATCTAATGTTCAATGGGGTCCTTGTTGATATTGTTGGGAAAAATTTCTTGTTAGTGGAGTTAAAGGCGGGTTTAGTATTATCCCTTAAAATGATGTTTTTAAAAATATATATTTTTAAAATACGATATGTTTGATATAATTTATTAACACGTTAAGAGTTCAAGTCTTAACTTTGTCTTAAAACACAATGTATAGATAGTTTTCTATAAATTTAATCTCTCTCATCCACCATAAAAAAAATTTAAAACAAAAAATTACCTATTAAATAGTTTGCATATTAGTATTAATTTAAAGGTTTAATGACCTTAAAAAATTTACTAGTATTAATTTAAGGGTTTAATGACCTTAAAAAATTTACTAGTATTAATTTAAGGGTTTAATGACCTTAAAAAATTTACTCTTATAGTTTTCCAAAAAAGAAAATATTTGCTCTTATTTTGTTAATGTTATTTCAAATTGTTTTTGAAAAACCACACATCAAAGCTTTCTATAATTAAAATTTGGGATAATTTTTTTTTAACACCAAAAAAGACACAAGTTTTAAAAGTAGCACTAAACAAACTAAATTAAGTTTTTTTAACACCATCAGTATTTATAAACTAAATTCGTGAATGAAACTAATGCTTTGTGAGCAAAGGCCAAAAACAAAAAAAAATCACAGTTTGCAATCAAAGATAATAGTGTGTGATTAAAAGACAACAAAAAGAAAAAGTCACAGTTTACGGTCTTCATTTACGAACTACTATTTTCTATGCTATTGTACACAATTTCTCTTAAAATTTTATCCAATAATAAAGCAAAACAAAATCAGTCATTTGTCAGCCTCATTTTCCACTGGTGTTGTAATTAGGTAATATATTGTATATTATTTCTACCGACACCACTTTTTATAATTTTTTTTCGCAAGTTTCACCATAAATAATTTATTTTTAATAACTTTTATATATAATATAATTTGAACACTTTCGGATTTTTTACTTATATACCATGTAGAATTCGTGTGGATAACCCTAACTGAAAATTTTCAATCATATATTTTCAAAAACTCAATGATGCGACCTGAACGAAGTAATAAAAGAAGAAGAGAGTGGCAAAACTGTGAATGACAAGAAAAACGGAAGATCCACAAATGGAAAGTCGGCGGCTCACGCTTGTGATGTCACAAATGGAAAAGAAAAGTTGGAAAACGACGAGAGAGAATCAGATGCGGCATGAATCCGGTGCTCGAGCGGTGACGTCAAAGCATAGTCATCGCCCAAAACATTATTTATAAAAAAGTTGACACATCTCCATCTTCCTGCGGTTATGCCACCCTTATCTCTTGACTTCTTTGTTCCGTCAACTACACTATTCCCCATTCTTAACGCCGTCAGTTTTTGTTTTATTGTTTTTGTCCAACTATCAAAATTAATTATTATTTAAGTAATCTAAATAATTATTTTCATAATCGAGAGACATCAACTTTTATAAAAAAGAAGACTTTTTATACATATTTGTCAAGTGTGTCTAATGAATAGAGTTAATAAGTGTATAATCACGTTGATGATATTAAAATCAATTTTTATTTTATTCAACGGTATAGAGATTGTAGTACGATTTCGTATCCCAAACAAGATTTGGGTATTAAAGATTCATGTTTATAGGTGTGGTCATGGATGCTTGATTCCTTCACTACAACAATAAACAAAAGTTAAAACTAGTAGCAATTTAAAAATAATAAATAAAAAAAGTGGTTTTAGTCTTCTTTCAATTCTTTTGTAAAGCAATACTAAACCTATTTAAAGTCATAATTACTTTAATCAAAGTTAATATCTGAAATCTAATTTTTGGGATCTTATTTTTCATCATAAAATGTTGAAATCCATCCAACTAATTAGCTTCATAAATAAAGGAATATGAAATAAATGTATAAAATTTCAAATTTCAAATTCCACTAGTAGAACAAAATTCCAAATTTGAAGTAGACGGATGAATCAAATAAAATTGTAAAAAGGTGATTCTTTATTCATTAGGTTTTTAAAGATGGGACTAATACGGAATCTTTAAAATCTTCTTGTACCCTCATTTAAGAATATATTATCCAAGCTTAGTGGTACCGAAGAGATTAGAATCCATAATGTCTTGGTGGAAACTTATAGTCTTTAACCACTCATTGATGACTAAAAGGGTGCAAAAAGAAGATTATCTATGTTCATAACCGTTCTCCATTAGAAAACTCATCAATTTATTCCTACACTAAACTAATTCCAAATTTTTGTACTTGAACTTTCTTAAGTACCAGCCAAACAATAGATATCTTAAACTCCAAGCATCAAGACTTCATATTTGATTCCTCTCTTGAGGATAGTTGTGCACTTTCTGTGGATGTAATTTTTGTTTTCCCAACTTTGGTTGGATGCTTGCGAATGAATGTTAGCAAATTGTATTTTCAAAAAAAAAAAAAAAAGAACTTCATATTTGATCTTTCAAGAGTAAATTATAAAGAATGGAACAACCATAATTAAACTAATTGAATTGAGATAATGAGACCCTTTTTTTGTGCTTGTCTAATATTGAGTCAGACTTCTACCGATCTCAATTAAAATAAAACTTTAAAGTATGGTGTAAAATTTTACTTTTAAAAGTGGAGAGAGAGTTATCCAAAAAAATTATGAGAGACTAGGGTTAAACCCATCAGATTAAGTGATAAGACAGGTGAGATCGGTTTTATTATTTGAACGGTCCACTTTTCTCAATGAGACCATATTTCTTTTCTTTTTGTTTGAAGTACAATGAGACCGTATTTTATGAAAACAAAATTAGCAAAATTAGAGGGGCAATTTGGTGAATAAAGAAAGAGGAGGCAGAAACTAAGGTGGAAAGCTTGTATTGATGGGGGGTTTGTACTTCACAATTGGGTGCACTTTGTCCGAAAGAAGAAAGAAGATAAATACTAGCTTCCCTTTGATTCTCTGTCATCTCATCTATCCATCTCACTGCTATCACAACCATCATCCCCTCTCTCTCTCTCTCAACTTTCTCAAGATCTTCCTTGCTTTCGGTGCTATCAAAAGCAAATCTCACTCTCTTGTTTCTCTTCTCTTTCTTCTCTTATTATTGTCTGCTTAGCTTGTGTATATATGCTTTCAAGTTTTGCATAATCTCTTTTTTTTCTTTGGTTGCTTCCTCTTCAAGATCTTATCTTACTCTGCTTAGGATTCAAGCTGAAAATTTTCCCCCCAGAAAGTGATGCAACGAAATTCCCAGAACTTTTCTGCCAAAATAAAGCTGTTTTAAGCTTACGTCAATGCTTCTCCATTGACAAATCTTAAATTGAAACAGAGCAAAAACAGAGTAAAAAACAGAGTGAGTTAGATTGGCCATGGATTCCAGTAGCGCTCAAAGCTACAATCACCAACCCGGTTCTGGGTTGTCGCGGTTTCACTCTGCTCCAAGTACCCTTCTCGCCAACTTCACGGATAGTATTGATTCTGGTGTCAACAAGGGTGGTTATGAGTCAGAGAGACTAATATCAAGATACATGAGTTCTGGTGGTAAAAGTGGCAACAACTCGAGTTTTCAAGATTATGCAGACAAATCAGGTTATGGAAATTCTCAGCAGAGATGTTCAGGGTTGCCGCCTCATTATCCGAGACAGAGTTCTGCTTTGGAGATCTCATTTGACTCTCTTATGGATCATCACACACCACTCAAAACCGTCCATTCCAATCTTGTTAGGCAGAGTAGCTCCCCTGCTGGACTTTTCGCCAAACTCTCCGCTCAAAATGGTTTTTTTTTTTTGTTCTCGTTTGAAACTTAAATTAATTGAACATATTTTGTTTGCTATGAATCCAGTTCATTTATTTTCTGTGGTTGTTTTCTTAAATGATTGACTTCAATTTGTTTAGTTACCTTTAAAATTGTCATTTTAATGATGTTATCAGTCTTTGACTTTGTCCTATATTTGTGCTAGAGCGTGAATATAGGAAGCATTTGAATGATGTTAAATGGTTCTATTGTTGGGAAAAAAATATAGAAAAACTTTTCTTTCTAGTTTTATTAGCTATACCAATCTAGATTAGATTTCTATTTTCCATAAATATAAGGAGGATTTGTTTAGAAAAAATTGTCATAAACTTGATTGGAATATTGTTTCTTTGACATTTATATCTTCTTTGAGGAGATTTATTAATAGTTTTTGTGATGATTACTAGTGAAAAGACTTCATTGAATTGCAGGCTATGCCACTACAAAGGAAGCGGGCAATTATGGTGGAGTGAATGGTACTAATGGAGAAATCAATCCATGTACAAACAGATTGAAACCTCAGCTTCGCTTCCCATCTAGAATGCCTTCTTCTTTGGGTATGTTGTCCCAAATTTCCGAAATTGAAAGTGACGACATTGCAAGTAGTCCTAGCGAAGGAAAGCTTGGAAATGGCAATGGTGGTGCTCGATTTTACAACCCTGGATTCCCGTTTGGAGCCTGGAACGATTCACCTCATTTTGCGGAGAATTACGCTGGCATCAAAAGAGAGGTTTAAACTTGCTCGTTGGTTTTAATACCCTCTTCCATATTTGATATGTTGATTGCCTTTTAAGTTGTAATCAAAGTGTTGTGTTGTGTGTTTTAGAATGGAGAGCTTGGAAATCACGTTATATTGTCCCACCAGTTGAGTTTGCCTAAGACTTCAGCTGAGATGGCTGCTATGGAAAAGTACTTGCAATTTCAAGATTCTGTTCCTTGTAAAATTAGAGCAAAACGCGGTTGCGCTACTCATCCTCGAAGCATCGCTGAAAGGGTAAAAATTTTCTACCTTCTAAACCAGTTCTAGTTTAAGCACTTGAAGATCATGGAGCTGACTGTCATTTCAAATACCAAATATTTACAGGTGAGAAGAACCCGGATCAGCGAAAGAATGAGGAAATTGCAAGAGCTTGTTCCAAATATGGACAAGGTAAATGATTCCTCCATAAATTTAAATATCAATGTTTTAGTGTTTGGAGACTCAAAATGTTTACATGTCAACTTTGGCAGCAAACAAACACAGCAGACATGTTAGATTTGGCTGTTGATTATATTAAAGACCTTCAAAAGCAGTTCAAGGTGATAGAGAAGAAGCTGAATTCCTATTTAAACATATTATGCCTAACTATTCTACACTTTACACTTCCATATTCATCTTGTATGCAGACTCTTAGCGATAATCGTGCAAACTGCAAGTGTTCGAGTACTCAGAAGCCGGTCTCAAACCAGCTTGTTTAAGTTGCTTCTGTACAGGAGACAAGGGGATAGAATTTTGGTTTTGTTTCCTTTTCGTTTTCTCACTTCAGTGGGGTGTGACGTAGAGAAGGCAGATAGAATTTCCACCACAAGATTCAGATCCTGTAAGCTAACAAAGCTTGCAGTTACCATATATATTGAATAAACAGATAATTGTACAGGACTTGTTTTTGTAATGCAGTTCTTGTTATCAGTAATCTGTCATATTTTGCTTATAATCTTGCTTCTATTCTGATTAGTGAAATTGACTGATTGAGTTGGGGCATCCTAACCTGGAAGTTAGAAGCTATGGTTTTGGTTTTAACAATTACATAACACAATTTGTGAAAAATATTCGTTAAAAATTCTTCAAGACTCCTTAGATTTTGTTAAATTTAGTACGATGCTTTTGGAATCAACCAAGTTGTTTATAGTATAGCACCAATAAAAGACAAGGGAGAGGAGTGACGTTAATGTTTATTCTATCATAAGTTGACCGATAAAGAAATGTACAATATACAGATAGATTCTTCAATTAGATCTACAATAACATTAATTATGTAATGGGGCCATATTATTGGATGCAAGAAATATGGTACAAATTAAGGTTGCAAGTAGGATTTCAATATGTAAAAGTTTTTGAAGGAGGCGTTATGGATTAATGATTCGAAACAGTCTGGAGTATATAACACGATCTAAACGAAAAACATAGGACGTATAAAATTATTTGAACGGAAGATGCGCGATTCTGATTGATTGAAAATTAAACCAAAGTTTAATGTTTGATATTCGAAGCTCAACCACATTAATGGATTGAACTACCAGGTTGACCTAATTGTCCGAGTTTTTGCCAGGATTTAATGCACCTTATCCGATTTCATTGTAATCAAAGGACAACATTTAATGCAGGAACAATTACGTGGTTTGAGCCCATTGTTTTTGGTTTGTTTTCTTGCAGGGGAGGGAGAGAGGTGGGTTCTGTTGTATTTGTCTGTGCATGTATTCAACAAAACGCTCAGGTAGGATATATCCATTATGTTGTTGGAATTAAAAACAATTTCCTGTAATAATAATTGAAGTAGTTTGTTTGCATTGTATTTGTATAGCTTCAGAACTGAGAAAACGTTGCTTGTCAAATAGGTTGTAACTGTAAGCCCGTGATTCTTAGAAATGGTTGACCGCCCCACTCTTAGGTTACCACTAGCCCACCATTTTGCTCAGGCCTTCCATCAGCTGAAGAAAGGCTCATCTGTACGTAATCTGTAAATTAAATGTAAATTTTAAGAAAATACGATAAATTATATGATAATCGCAACAAATTATCTATAAACCATTTAGAATGAAAGTTTGGACATATATATAAATATTATATACCACTCTTTTAACTTTTTGATTTGTCACAGGTAAAGGAAAAGAAATTATGAGGCCAGGCTTATAATTTTGGGTTTTTACACATTAAATGTGTTTGATTTTTTTTTTTAAAGACTGTAACGAACAAATTAGAGATTTATTGATTTTTGTAGGAATTGGTTGCTATTTGTATGACATGAATAACTACTCTCATAAATAGGAGATAATGAGAGACATTTTCCTTAAAAAAAATAGTTTATCACATATGCTTGTAAAATATACACAACGAGACTAAAATCTCATTATTAGAGTGGATAAGTAGGCATACAATCACCTAGGAGTATAATTAGAGCTTAATTTTTGGGTAGGCTTTTTGTTAAGTAAATTTTATAGTCTAGTAATTTTATGAGTAACAATATTTACACTCCCAAAAAATTGCATACACCCCAACATGATGTATTTCTAAAAATTCAATATTGTCTTTAAAGAAAATTACTAAAGAGAGTAATTAATTTGGGTGACTACACCCATAAATATTAATCACTTCCTCATGTATATGAAAACTTTTTTAATTTTTCAAACCTTTAACTTCTCTTTTAAATATTAATTTCAAATATCAAACAATTTTTAAGGAAACAAATCAATTATAGAATATTGAGAATGATTTTAAAATACTAGTTTCAAATATCAAACAAATTTTAAACAAACAAATTAATTGTAGAATATTGAAAATAAATCAAAATAAAAAAATAATAACATATATTAAGAAGTTTGTTTTATTTCAAATACTCTATAAAGAATCACCGATAATTTTTTTTTATTTTTCATAATACAATACATCAATTGAATCGAGATAGAAAATTATACCTTGATGAAATAACAAGAAAACTTGTTTGAATGCTATTATATAACTTCAAAAATTAAACATAACAAAAAATTAAACCAAGATAAAACTCTTTGTACATTTTTAATTCTAATTTCTCTAAATTATTTTTTTTCAAATATCAATTTTTTAAAAAAGAATACAAATTAATCGTAGATTATGAAGAATAATTAAAAATCTTAATTGATTGTAAAATGATAAGTTTTACATTAATTATTATTAGAAAAAAATCATAATCTACTTGCCTTGTTTGTTGGGGAAAAAATCTCAAAATTTTAACAAAATTAAATGATAACAAAATAAGAATTATGGATTATACTTACAAAAATATAGTACAAAAACAATAAAAGAAGGGCAATATTGGTATTAATTCGTGTTTATTTACAAACTAGAGACTTTTCATTGCTTTGATGATGTATGCTTATAAAAGAGATGTACACACAATTTATGAGGGGTGAAAATATTGTCACCGGTTGAAAGGTACACACATTTTTAAAAAGATTTAAAAGTAGAATGAATGATGATACATTATGAAACAAATAAATATTTTGGTTTGAACTTCTAAATGAAGTAACGTGTTCTAAATTAACTTTATTATTATTATGTTTTCATCAGGGAATGAATTAATAGAGCTTGAAGAGAGATGAGAAAAATTGATGTGTCAATTACTAAATGATTGTGAGTATAGTCACTCCCTTATTTCTATTAAGGTTAGAATATTAAATTGTTCGAAATAGATAAATATTGTATAAAATTTAATAGTGTTAAACTACTTATTTACTTTTAAGAAAAAGAGCTTAGGCTAAAGCCCAGATTAATTTGTATCTACCTCCTGAGTTCTTTTTATTATTAGCAGTCTTTATTGAGTGGCTTTAGCCATTATCACTAAATTAGTATTTTGATTATTGCGGTACTTATTTTAGGTTTGGAACAAAATTGTCCCTCTGTGTAAAGTGAAAAAAGGAAATATATATATATATATATATATATATATATTGTCACTATCAACACAAATAGAGAAACCAAGAGAGAGGGGAAAAAGAAAACACGACCATTAAATAAACCAAACTTGACAGTGACCCTTAACAAGAGAGAAAGGCAATATTGATTATGAGTTGAATGATAACTTAGACAATATTGATTGATTATACTTTGAGTCTGTTGAAATCGAGG
The DNA here is from genome assembly GCA_021234005.1 of Nephelium lappaceum. Lineage (NCBI taxonomy): Eukaryota > Viridiplantae > Streptophyta > Magnoliopsida > Sapindales > Sapindaceae > Nephelium > Nephelium lappaceum. Next base: position 7,107,426 of record CM038005.1, read on the forward strand.
ATTAGTTTTTTTTTTTTAAGAGATTTTAAGATGGAAAATGGGATATATTTGTGTTAAATAAGTATACATGATGAAACTGATAGTTAAGGACGTTTAAGAAAACCATAGGCAATAATTGTAACTGGTTTTCATATTTGAAAATGATAAACTTCATTTTTTTATTTGAAGGGGTCAATTTTTGTGAATTTAGGACATGTGTTTGGAACACATGATATATGTTCAAGACATGTGGTCATGCATTTGGTCATGTGTTTGGGATATATGATCATAGGTTCAGAACTTGTAGCTTTTATTCGGAACATATGATTTTTGTTTGAAATATCTTTAAATTAATGTGTGAATTACTAAACGAAGGATATCTCAAACATGCAAATTGTGAAAGATATATATACATTAAACATAAAAAAAAAAAAGATTTTTTTTTTTCAAAAAATAAATATGAGAAGAACTAAATATTCATACAGTCAATGTTATAGATTTCATCCTAGTTTAAATACTATCAAAATCAACCATTGTTAAATAAAACTAAGCTAAACCTGAAGTTTGAGACCTATGCAATATTATTGAACTCTAATAAAACGCCTCCCTTCTTTCATGCAAGACAAACAAGCTTCCTTAACAAATCAAAGAGCTTTTGATATAAGGGATTAATACTATATTAGAGAACTAACCTCAAAAAAAATAATAATAATAATAAAAATGATATATTATAGAACTGTCAAACCGAAATTTTACACTTCCTTAATATTATTTATGTTGTAAGCTTGATGAAGAAAATACCAACAATTAATCCCTCGAGGATAAATCCCTCTTTTGATAACAAGGTTACTTCCTCGCATGGGACCATTCAAAGAGTATACATGACATACATTGGACATGATTCAAGATCATACACACAATTTCTACATCCTCCCCACTTGTGTTAATTAATCTTGAATTCATCATGTCACCAAGAAAGAGAGCTTCATCACCCAAATTTTCCACCTTAATCCATTCCGACCTCATAAAGTTTATCCAATAAACTTGATCTAATTTGAAACAGCGTAGCCGTAGAGAACTGAAATTTGTCACCAAAAGCTTATCATCCGAGGCCACGAATCTAACATTGATGGGCAAACAAGGTGTGCTTTCCAGATTAAGCAGAATTAATTCTGAACGTCCCAACCTGAATAATCCAATTTGATGCTCACTAGTTATAGCATAAACCATGCCTTTGTAAACAGCTATATCCAAAACATCCCAAGTTTTCCCTGAAAAAGAGTAGACCTTCCACTTATAATCTTTAGAGGTGCAAAACCTGACATTCTTATCTATCTTAGAGAGAATCAGAACAACAAAACCTTGATCACACCCAAAAGACGCAAAGATTACGCGAAGATTTCTACATTTGTAGCAGGGATTATCACGGTCAAACTTGGTAGTATTGTCATGGGGCATTCCAGGGAACTTGAGTGGGTGTCCTGTTGAGGGTTTACAGCCCATATATCACCCTTATATGAAAAAACATGTTCCAGGGTCAAGTATCAGTTTGAAAACCCTGTAATTAATTTGTTCGAAAGATCAGGAAGTTTGGTCTTTTACCTGACTCCGGATGACAAATCGTAGAAATAACATGCCATACTAGCTCTTGATGATATGTGGAACACAGGGGGTGATTGTGAGTCGTGGACCTTCTCGTTGGAAAATGATCTCCATTTCCTGCAAACTATACCGAGAGTGAGAAAATCTGCTATGTCTAGATGACTGGAGATGATCACAAGCAGGTTGTCCGGGAGATCACACCATGGTCTCTGATCATTGCAGGCCCTGATCTTACTCTTTCTCCTGCAGCCTGAATTCATCACCTCAAATATGAAGTGGAAGCAACAGACGTTCAATTGTTTCTTATTAAAGAACTCCTATTTATAGACAAACAATTTCCTTAACAAACAACACTTCCTAAAAGATAATAATAAAGAAAATAATATCAAATAATAAAGGAAATAAAATAATATCAATTAATTTAAGGAAAGTCTAAAATAAAATAATACCTAAACCTAAAAGAAATAATATCAAATATTAACAAGAAATAATTTCAAATATTAAATCTTTTAAATAATATATAAACGTAAAAAGAAATAATATTATTTCCTTAAGGAATAAGATTTCTTAAAAGTAAATAATATCAAACAGTAACGAAAATAATATCGATTAAAGAAATGAAAACTAAAAAAAAATAATATCTAAGTCTAAAAGAAAATAATTTCAAATCTTAAAAAAAAAAAAAAAAATCTAATCCTAAAAGGAAATAATATCAAATCCTAAAATTATATTAAATCTTAAAAGAAAATAATATATAAATCTAAAAACAAATAATATCAAATTCTAAAAATAAATAAAATAAAAAACTTAATTCAACCTGGGTCAATCAGCCCATGACTCGCAATTTCAAGGCTCTCATCAATGACATATTGAAATTAAATTGGATCTTGTAATTTTTATTTAGTTGAAAGGATTTTTCTTTTTCCTTGCAACTATTTGAATAATGCCAAAATGGTCATTAAAAGTTTTTCTTTGGGGTAAAGAATCATTCCAAACATTTTGTCTTTAATTAACAATTAAACGAAGTAGACACAAAAGTGTTAATTCTCTAGCTAAAAATTATAGTTGTTAACTCTTTATATTTGGTCCTAAAAGGTATTCCGTATACATTCCAATGGAAAGAATGGAACCATTATATTTTTTCCATTTTGTCGACTAAAATATAAGTAGTTGAACCCACCAACTAATATATGTTACAGTCACGAAAAAAAAAAAACACAAAATAAACTCAATTTGTGACTAAAAATAGAGTTACCAGTTCTGTATATTTGATCTTGAAAAGTATACATTTTGAGGAAAAGATTAACACCAATCCTCTTAATCAACTAAAAGTAATAGTTATAGAATACATCATTGTACAGCTAAAATTATAATTACTAAAAATACATATTACTATCAGAAAATTGTGCACTTGGAGTGAATGGAAAACACAAAGTTCAAAATTCCAATTTGAGACTAAATTAGACATTATCATGAAATATATATATATATATAATATAAACTAAATTATTAGTCACAAATCACATGAATTTGGTAGTAGAATGAACTAGAGCTATAATTTGTCATTGTAGCAACTACCATGTCATAATGGTTGGAGCGCAACCATTTATATATACATGGTCATAAAACATTGGTTGCTGAATATCAAGTTTCTTGTAGATATTAGATGTGTTTGATTGATGGTATTTGTTTAAGTTTATTGTTGTTCCCCAATTCAAAAGGGATATATATATATATATATATAAACAGTCAAATAATTTCATGTTTAAAATTTGTTCAAAAGTCTAATAGAATAGAAGGACTAGCTACAATAAATTAGTGAAAACAAGGGGTATACTTGAGTGCTTCAAGAAACGTTAAAAAATAAATAAATAAATAAATGAAGAAAACAATTTCAAATGTAAGTTTTTTGTAGTTTTAATTAATTATATAATAATAAAAAGAAAATAGAGCATGCTTAGAAAATTAAAATGTTTAAAAATGCACTTTTATGAAAGTGATTTTAGTATAGTTGTAAATCAAAGCCCACCCACCTTTAATGATGAAAAATTATGAGTTCAACTCACCATAAGTCTCACTTTATATGGACAATTTTTTCACTTTATGTGAATAGCCCTCTCTTATCTAATTGAAAGCAGAGCTCCGAACTGTGCTATAAAGTTCTATCTGGAGGTTCCGATAATTGGGAACAAAGTTATAATTTGTGTCATAAAGTCTTATTTGAAGATCCCGATAGTTGTATTTGTGCTTGAAAATATAATTGTAATTCACAAAAAAAATAAATAAAATAAAATTAAATTAAAATGCCCTACAAAAACTATGAGAAACATTCACAAAAATACTCGCAAACTCATCCTAACCTTTCCTACTGTTTATAAGCTCATGTATTTTGTATTTTCAGTTGATCACAAAATCAGAGGCCGAGAACCACCCTCAAATCCGAATCACACCATAACAACATGTTCGTGAATACAACAAACCAGGAAAAAAGGCAAAGAAAAACCGTTAATGGGCCCCGCAATGACCGTTGGTCTCATATTTCCCTCTTCTCTTCCCCTAACAATTTTTCTCTTCACACAAAAATCCAATTTGTTATTTTATTTATTTTGTGCAGCAAAACACATCCTCAGATCTTATCTAATGTCGGTCTCCACATGATTGATCTTACAACAATATTACGTACCCATTTGATCGTGGTGGTGGTGGTGGTGACCATGTCAAATCTGTATGGAGATTACAATCAAAAGATTGATTACGTCTTCAAAGTGGTGTTGATTGGTGATTCCGCGGTGGGGAAATCGCAGCTCCTCGCTCGTTTCGCTAGAAATGAATTTAGTGTGGATTCTAAGGCAACCATTGGAGTTGAGTTTCAGACCAAAACGCTCTCTATTGATAATAAAACTGTCAAAGCACAAATTTGGGATACTGCTGGCCAGGAAAGGTATGCATTTTGTGATTTTTCATGTGTTTTTTTTTTTTTTTTATTGCTTTCACTTCTTGATTTCTTGGAATTCAAGAAAATGCAGGAAAATTGTTTGGTGTTTGACAATTGTGTTTTAAGATCTTAGCAACTCTTGTGTTATAGGATATTAGATCTTTCTTATGAAGAAGATCATGATGAACATTATATATCATTTTTTTTTGTATTATTGAGGAAATTGGGTTTTGGTTTATAGTGTTTTGGGAGAATTGGAAGCATATTTTTGAAATAATTATATGTTTAATGTGTCATATAGTTCCATATTGGTTGAAAAAATGAATTTGTATTGGTTTATAAGATGATAGTAAATCTCCATTCATGAGCTAGATTTTGTGATGGAGTTAGGCGTAAGTTCATTTTCTGACATGTTGTTATTGGAAACATCTATGGATAGATGGGGAAGTGTGGCTTCAAGCTTGTTTGTATGATCTCATCGGATTGAAATGGTTAAGGGGAATAAGTTGTTTGGAATCTTTCAATTTGTGTACAACTTGAAGACAAGTGGAATCATAATTTCTTATTTTTTGCTTCTCATTGTGTGTGACTTATTTAGTTCTCCAGCTAAAAATATTTTGTTTTTACTTACAACGAAAGGTGACTATAAGATATAACTAAAACAGAAAGGGTATCTTGAATCATCTTAGAGAAGAACATATAGGAAACTTGTGGTTTTGAGTAAAATATCAGGGATGTTGTAGAAAGATAATTACTGGAGAAGATCAATGTTTTTTTTTTTTGGTTTTCCTGAGAGAGAATATAAATACACAGGTTATAACTTTCTTTAATGCACCCATATTTCTCACATTCATTAGTCACTAAATGCAAACATTTTTATTATCAAAAAAAAAAAAAAAAAATGCAAACATTTTTTTGTGACCTTAATTTATCTAGTTTGTACAGACTAGTTGATATTCTTCGATGGAGTTCGATAAACTTGTTTGTTTTTTTCTGCAATGTGATATATTTTCACTCTTTAATTGAACTATGCAATTTTTGAGATTGCTTAAATTGCATATAGATTGAAGATAGCAAATTCATTTGCATAACTCGCTTTCTATCTTAATCCCTTGCCCACACATGTACACATATTTATATACATATCCTTTCACGCAACACGTTCAGTAGTAAGTTCACCTTGTAGTGTTGTTCATGTGTTGATTAAGCTTGAATCATATTGATATGCTGCTTAAAATTAATGCTTGAGCTGTTAGTGTTAACTGAATTTGTATAACATCTATCTTTGTATGGTACCTGCCTTAGTGCTCTGTTGTTTGAGTCTCTTATATTAAGCATACATATCATGATCTTTCCCATGTTTTAGTTTACTTTGCCAGCCCAACATGATAAAAGATGTCTACTTCCGTTAATTCTGTCTTGTAATGCTTTATGGTTTTTTGACATGATGAACAATTCCTCATGCCTTGATTGATGAAACCTTACTAGTTCTCATTTCCTATCATTATTCATTATTCATCAAGTATTTTCGATGTTAAGCTATATTGCCAACAAGTATACTAGGCCCAAATTTCTCTTTTGGAGTCATATGAAGGCAGTAAGTCTTGTACATATTATATGACTTCATTTTGAGGCATAACTAAGAAACTCTCTCCCAGTCAATTTGAGTCAAACCTGTTACGAACAGTATATCAATGTCAGTCTTTCCAGCCCCAATTTGTTTATGATATTCCATAAGCACAGCTCTTTAGAGAACCCCATTTTATCTTGATAGCGTCAAATGTACGTATGCACTCCAAGTCTCCAACAAACCGTGGAGTCATTTTAAGAGTGCAGTCATACCTCAGATGCCTTATGATTTCACTTGGCACCTGATTCCTGAACTATAGCAATGCTTCTTATATCTATTAACACACTTCATCACTGCTTACAGCTGGATGATCCAAGTGAAAGGTCAACTCATCCATTGCTTCCAAAGCACTTGTAGTCTTCCTCGAGGCATCCAGGTTCATCAACACTGTCATGAACAAAAGCCTACTGAACATGTTTAGAACTTCTTTCAATCTCGCTATATAATTTCTCAAACCTATGCATTGCCTACACTAATTTCATACTAAATTGTCGACAAAAGATTCTTGTGCTCGTTCATTTAGAACTTGCAAATAACTTGTCCTATCTCGTATGAAGCCAAAACTTTGTGACTTGGGTTTAGACCACGCAAGCTTAGCGCCTCTTTGTCCAATTAAGATAGTTTGAAGCTTGTATATGTTTTAGTGTAAGAAGTGTTGAAGTTATCTTCTCTCGTCTCTCAGGTACAGAGCTGTGACAAGTGCATATTACCGAGGAGCAGTTGGGGCAATGTTAGTTTACGACATGACCAAACGCCAATCATTTGATCACATGGCGAGGTGGTTGGAAGAACTAAGAGGGCATGCTGATAAGAACATCGTCATCATGCTTATTGGCAACAAATGTGATTTGGGGAGTCTTCGAGCTGTGCCAACAGAAGATGCACAAGAGTTTGCCCAAAGAGAAAATCTGTTCTTTATGGAAACGTCAGCTCTAGAGGCCACCAACGTTGAAACTGCATTTTTGACAATCTTAACGGAAATATACAGGATAATAAGCAAGAAGACTCTTGCTGCGAACGATGAGCTAGATCCTGCTGGGAATCAAGGGCTTCTTAAAGGAACCAGGATCATTGTTCCTGGGCAGGAAAGCAATCAAGGACCAAAAAGTGGTTGCTGCTTTTCTTCCACGTAACTTAAACCTTTCTTTGCAGTTCATTTTTAGTTTTTTTTTTTTTTTTTGGGGCAAAATGTTGGTTACTTAGGCTTTATTGTTCTTTACAAAAGCATAGTACATTATGTAGAAAGAGTGTATTAGTGTTGTTGGATGACAGAATGAGACACACATCAATTAAAATTGGTGTCCTTCTGTTATATTATTAAAGCGTTTTGTTCATTATGAAAAACAGTTAGTCCAGGCTTTTGGGGAATTCCTTTCTACACAATCCATAAATACATGTTAACTTTAGGCTTTACATAATGTTTGAGTTCAATTAAGGACAGATGAATTTCCATATGCTGGTTGCTTCTTCTTCTTTTTCTGTCAATTGAAAGGATATGGATTGTTCATACCAAAAAAAGAGCCAACGTTCACTTTAGTTGTGATATTCAATATAAATTTATTAGCAAGAGTGTAATTAGTGCTATAACTAACAATTGGGTCTGAGGATCTATGTTGTAAAACTAAGTTTGATAAATTATGTATATTATGTAAATTTTCATAAGATCCTCTCGAGTCAAATGTTGATTGTTGTTCCTTAAATTATTGTAAATAAATCACTTACACTCTCACATGGTTTATAAAATTTCGACTATATACTTTATATGAAATTTAGTGGCATACACTATTACATTTACATCTCTTAACATGCATTCTAAGCATTACTTAGACATACTTGAAAGTGTTAAAAGTTCAATACCTTGAATTGTAGTTTGCGAAAACTGAAAAATTTAGAATTGTTTCACTGGATCAGAAAAGAATCACCAAATTGAGACTGTTTCCTTTGTTCAAGATGTAAGTACCTGAAGATAGAACAAAGAAAAAAACAGAGAGATTTGTATACTTTCTGTAGTGCTTTGTTAGTTCTACATAGGGGTGTGCAAAATTGGTTTAGTTCAAGTTGGAGCTCAATATCAAACCAAATCGATACTTATCGTTATCGGGTTGATTATATTTCAACTCAAACTAAACTGTTGTAGTAATGTCAATCAAACCAAACCACTTTAAGAAAGGTTGGGTTGATTGAATAGTTTTTGCTCTAAGTTTAAAAATAATTATTTTTAACATAGTTAATTAACAACAACAAGATTTATGTATAACTCATACAAACAACAAATTTATTAGTTCATACATAAAAATGTAGCCAATTAGTCAAATTAGTTGAAATCTTCAAAAATAAGTATTGATATTTGTGCATTTCATTTCAACTAATAAATGTAAATATATACATATAGTGTTTTTATAATCAGATATAAAAAAACGTATAACTCATACCAAACAATAAATTTATTAGTTCATACATAAAAATGTAGCCAATTAGTCAAATTAATTGAAATCTTCAAAAATAAGTATTGATGTTTGTGCGTTTCATTTCAACTTAAATATGTATATATATACATATAGTGTTTTTATAATTAAGTATAAAAAACGTTAGTTATTCAATGTCTTTAACTAAAATAACGAGTAGTGTTATTTTTTATGCACTCTAACCACTCTATAATGGTTAGTTATTTTATAAAAGTTGAACTATTCTCTCTAAATATAGAGTGCAAAAGAGTCATAACCAAAATCTCCCTTATATTATTTTAATAATTATTTAAAATAAAATCATTTTAAAATTCTAGCCAAACTCTCCCTTGTATTATTCTAAAATTAATGTTTAGCTAAAAATCTCTTTCCTGTTATTTTAATATTAATATTTAACTAAAATAAAGAAAATGGTTGGAGTAACTTAGTAAAAAATTGCTAGCTAAAATAAAACTCTATCTTTTATCCAGTAAAGTAGTTAAATATGTTATTTTAATATTAATGTTTAATTCAACATCTCTATTATATTATTTTAATATTAATACTTAGTTTAAGTTAGATACAATGGTTGGAGTAACTTAATAAAAAATTGCAAATTAAAATAGGTTTTTTATTTTTTAATTAAAATTTAAGGAGCATGGTTGGAGATTCTTTAACATATACATATCTAAATTGAGTTTTAATAATTCCTTTTGCATAAAACAAAGTTAGTGGCAGTTGGATGTCTACAATTAATAAAAAATTGGGTCCTTCTTATTGAACTAGTGAGGTGGATTGCATCAAAATGAGATCTATAATGTTGTTCATGTAACTTGATTCATTTGTCGTATATATACATATGAATATTATGCTTTACTATTTTGGACTGTCAATTTTGGGAACATTGGATCAATACAATACAACGAAACATGTCAGCTTAGGATGACACAATAGGCCACTTTTAAGTAAATAATTATATAAGTTTTTGTAAATTTGTCTTTAATTCAAACTAAAATATTATTCATTTTTAATCTCACATGATATTTTAATCAGTTTTAGTCCATTTTTTTCTAGTGAAGTGAAATATTTCTACATACGTGAAATATCTAACAGAGTTAAAATCGAATGAAGTTTCATTTAATGATAAAGACTATTAACCTCTTTATTAATCAATAACAATTTTAATTATAGTTTTGGAACACTTTTAATATTTTCACTAACAAAGAAATAGGATATGATTTTTTTTAATACCACTAGTGGTGTAACCACTTGAACCTAAGTTATTGTCATGCTAAATAATAGATTTCTACCATCAACCGCATTCGACTATGATAAATAGGATGTGATTTGATACAACTTAAATTCAATTGGAAGGTTGGATGATATATATTGTATATACACAATATATATATATATATAATATAAATATATATAGTGCTTTTAAAATAATAAATCTATTACTTTAAAAAGTAAGGATCAACAAATCAAATTTATCTATTGTATTTTCTCTATTAAAACAAATTTTCTCCCCTATTTAATTTAAATGCAATTGATAAATTTGATTGGTTGATCTTTACTTTTTAAAATAAGGAAGTCCTCATTTTAAAAACACTATATATATATATATATATATTACTTATAATTTAGTAATTCAAATTGAAATATTGCCAAATTGATTGACGAACTCTAATATTAAGCCATATTGAGCGGTGATGCATCAAAACTTTATTATATCACAATAATTTTTTAATTATTATTTTGAAAAATATTATTGAAACCTACCAAAAGTTATGCGTATATCAACGTTTTTTTTTTTTTTTTGTTTTTTTAAGAAGTTATGTTTATCAATATATTACTAAATATTAAACTATTTTTCATTTAAATTGGCATAAGTTGGTTTGTTAGTGAAATTTAAATAAATTTATAATTTAATTATATAATAAATGAAAATTTTTAGACTTTTATTAATAAACCATTATAAACTAAACACAACTATTCCTATGTATACATAAATTATTTTTAATTTTGTAAATGTATTAAATCAAAGTTTACATCATCATAATTTTTATGCTGATATAAACTTTATTTTATTTTATTTTTTTGGAATGGTAAACCTTATTTTTTTAATAATGCTATACTATTCAAAATTTTATCCAAAATTATTATCTAAATGATGTGATAAACTTATTTATAACTACCACATCATTAATACATTATCTTATAATTAAAATGATTATTACAAATCACCTTACAATGTCATTTGGACAAAAAATTTGAAAAATTTTGGAAAATGTAGGATTATTTATATATTTTTTTATTAATCATGAATCAACATTATTGACATGTACATGAATAATGTTACACCATTAAAAAATTTACTTAAATTCATTACCCAAATGAGCTTATGTGTAATTACTAAATTATCAATAAATCATCCTAAAATTATTATAGTAGTTATGAGTTAATTTGTCATATCATTTAAATAAAATTTTTAAATAAAATTTTAAGAAGTGTAATATTATTACAGCTACAATTACCATAACCAAGTGATCAAGTTCAAATTCTCAAACCCAATTAAAATGAAAAACTGTAAATTCCCAAATTAAAGCCTTCTTGATCTACGGTGGATGATTCTTGGAAGACCAAGACACCCAATCACCTCTAGGGGTAAAACAGTAGTTTTACCTCCCCGAAAAACACGGATACCGCTCCTCAACAAAATTTGAAATTAGAATCAAAATGGCGGTATTGACACGTGGCATTTTGTGGTTGAATCAGGGCTCGAAGTGAGATTTTGTACAAAACCGCCCAAATATTCATTTCAAAAATTTGCCAAATTCACTTCTCTGTCTCTCCCTTTGAAAAGCGCTCTCTCATCTGGTTTTATGTGAGTAGCAGAGCAGCCAAGCCCTACCCACTCCGTCACTTCAAGGTACTATTCGCTGTTTGGTTTGCAAGAAAATCCTCTGTTTTCTTTCTAGGCGAAATGAAAATGATTTTCCATTACGATTATGTTCTACATGCTCATTTTGTTTGTTTGATTTTGCATCTGAGCTGTTTGTTTGGTTTGCAAGAAAGTCCTGATTTTCTTGGAAAGTAAGTTGGATGAGAAGAGAACATAATGAATGATGATTTATGTTGCAGAGAAAAAATGCCAGAGTCACGAGACAGGCTCGTGAGGCCCGTAGACTTGGCTGCCAACTTCGCTAGAAGACGCTCTGGTGCTCTTGGAGTTTTCCAAGACGAACCAGAAGCCACCGCACGATCACCTGTCGGAAGGGACAACACTCCCAGGGGCGGAATCCTGTGGATGATGAACACATCCGGGAGATCTCCGTCGGCCACACGTGGACCAATCGCAAGACAGAACACGCCACTGCGTCGGAGAGGACGAAGTGTGTTACCTGCTTGGTACCCGAGGACGCCTCTCAGGGACATCACTTCTGTTGTCCGGGTAACCGACCCTCTTTTTCTGTTAGTGTTCAATTCCACATCACATTCATAGTGGGTTATCAGTATTGTGATATTTGGTTGTATATGACCCTCTTGAAATGGGAATATAGTTGGGTTACTTGCGTCCTTTGTTGCTGCTTTGTTTCATGTTAAGCTAACTGAAGTTTTTTTACATATTACCATGAGGAACTGGAATGAAACATTTTATGTTTGGTTCTTCTGTTGTTTATTTTGATGTTGATGATTTAGTTCATCTGGTGAGGTCTGAGCTGCTTTCAGCAAGTGTCTGGTTGAGATATTCGCATTGGTATCGTATTCATTCAAAAATGGGTAGTGGGCATTCTTAAAGTCTTGTTGATTTACCATTTCAGGAGATAGCCCTGTGACTAGCTTATTTGAAGGGCCAAAGTGTCCTCATGGTTGTAGTCATGAGCTAGTTTTCATTGGTTGTCTATTGAGTAAAGATACAATGCTTTTGTGCTTGGTCATCAGGTGAACTTACAAGTTGCTGTTATGTCTTATATATGCTCCTTACGATGGGAGGTTTTTATAAGTTGGTTTATTAAATTGTTGCAACTTCACTTTTCTTTAGGCAATTGAGAAGAGAAGAGCTCGTTTGGAGATGCCAACAGATGGAGAAGTTGAAGGCCAACAGATGGAGAGACCAATGGCCCAGGATCACCAGACAGAAGTTGATTCTTCCTTGTCATTGTTAGGTGCGTGGCCTAAACATGATGCTTCTTTGATGTCCCCAAATCCAGCATCCAGCATAAAGCATTGCCCACCCTCTGTAGGCAAAGTGCCCAAGATTTTGCTGAATGTCACAAATCAGGTTGGTGGAGAGTTAGAGTCTCTGACACCCCAGAAGAAACTTTTGAACTCAATTGACAAAGTTGAGAAAGTTGTGATGGAGGAATTGAAGAGACTGAAGAGGACTCCTAGTGCAAAGAAGGCTGAGAGGGAGAGAAGGGTTCGTACGTTGATGTCAATGCGTTGAATGTCTAATTCTCTCAGCATTCTTTTACATCATATTTTGGAAGACAGCAGCTAGAAAATATAGATTGAGACTGGGACTTGAGCAATGAGATAGATCATCTTCTGGTGATCAATAACTTCTTGGTCATCCTCTGATGATAGTTTTTTAGATCATCATCTTGTGAAGATCATCTTAGATACTGATCATCCTCTGATGATATTTGTAGAATCTTCTTTTTTTGCTACAATGATATTCTTAGATTCTAGATCTGCATTCTTGTTTTTTGTGGTATAGATCAGTGGGCATTGGCTTGTTGCTTATCAACACTGCCGAGAACTTTTTGTGATAACTGATAAGTGGGCATTTGTCTTGTCTGCTGCCTTCATTCTTTGAAGGTCTAGCTGTAGTGGAATTTTATTGGAACAATGTAAATAAGGTTGCTGTCAGTTTCTGTTATATTGCTTTATGAAAGTCCTTGCTTCTGTAGTATAACAATTCAAGAATGATGACAAAGTACATTTTTCTCAAATTGATTTTCTTTAATTATATGCTTTGTGGGTGTTTGAAGAAAATACTAGATTATAGTTGTTTCAAGTGGGTAGGCATTGTCTTTTTTTTGCTCTCTTGTATGGCCTATAATGAAATTTGATGTTGGTTACTTGTATGGTTTCCGATAGATAATATTGGTTCTGATATATTATTATCATACACTGATTTATGACAAGAAAATACAGGTTGCCTATCAATGCAGGTCATCGAAAGAGAAGCATTTGGGATGTGTTTACTAAAATTAAGAATTAAAATGAAAGGAAAATTTAAAGTCTCCAAGATATGAAGGAAGAAAATCTTAATCCTTAGAACCAATAAAAAATGCCTCATATATATATGTATATATTAGCATTGACAGTCACAAAATCTGACACTAGATTTTACACAAATTTATGGACCTTTGGTTGAAACAATTTTAATGGCTAAAATGAATTCATACTTTAAAGATCATAACTAGGAGCAAATCTTTTATGAGATGCTTAGTTGATATATCATGTTAATGTTGGTATAACATTTTAAAAATAACGTGACACTTTCATAAAAGATTAATATTTATAAAGATGGGGAGTTTTCTGTTCCACATTAACAACACCTATTGAGTTTTCTGCTCTATATGTGTCCTTTTATATATATAAATTTGTGAGTTTATATATAAAATATTAATGTTGAGAGTGATTTTACCATCTGTGTATGAATTTGTGAGTTATATATATATATATATAAAGTGATTTTACCATCAGTACATAAAAGATTAATGTTGATAAAGGCGAGAGTTTCCTCCATCATTGCAATACTCTATAAATTTGTGATTATGCTTTTTGTTGTAATATTTATATTAAAAAGATTCTTATTTTGAGCTCTACAAAAAACTATCCTAGATGTATCCTTTTATACATATATAACTTAGTAATTGAACTCTACTCTTTATTTATTTATTTATTTTGTTAGAAGAAGGGGGTAATATGCTCAAAACTAACTCTTATACATTCTCAAAAAGCTAACACCTATAGTATTTTCGAGCAAAACATAAACAATGACACTCGGGGTAGACTAAAAAACATGAAGTCTCAAAAGAAGATTGACCGCAAAAGTTGCTAGTGTACCTGCACACCAATTTCCTTCCCAACAAACAAGCTCTCTCTATTTTATATTAATTAATTTCTTGTACGCATATCATGTTGTAAAGTTAAAACCTCATATCTATTTGTCATCAAGTTTCATATGAAGGCCATGTGTATGCAACAAAATATTGTTGGTTTTATGTCATTATTCCAATTTGTTTTTTCAGCTACTCTTTTTTAATTGACAGTATTTTCAATTTTTAGAAGCTTTTGTTTTTAGCTAGAAAAAAATGTATGCATATCGTTTTGATGGTGAATATGTTTAGTTAAAAATATGAATAAGAATTTAGGGATCTTTTTTCTTTTTTTTTTTTTTTAATAGAAGACTGAACAACGTTAAAACTTATTAAAGACTAAATAGTGATTGAAAACGAAAATTTGAATATGATGTTTGTTTGTTTGGTTTTTTTTTTTATTATTATTATTTACATATAAGAATCTACCATAAACTTGTTTATTTTTAAAAAACTAAAAGTATCTAAGAATGACATTTATACCATTGTTAATATTAGTTGTTATGAAATTTTATTTAACATGATAAAATTTATTCATAATTAAAATATGATTAAAAAATATATTAGAATGATTGATTTTTATATATTTAAATAAAAATAGTAAAATGATTTCTGAGTTGAATTATATATGGGAAGCAACTAAAACGGCAATGATTAAATTGTAAATTAAATTATAATTGTCCAATTTTAAAAAGTTTGGGATGAGAGGTAGTGGCGGATTAGGAGAGGCATTTTAATATATTAACAATAATGTTAAAAAGAATTAAAATTTTAGTAGTCAAATATGAAGTTTTCTTTTTGGTTGATTTGAAAGTAATCTCCATCAGCTTCAAAATAACTAAAAGTGAAAATATTTTATGCACTTAAATATACATACATAATTTTACAATTTAAAAATCCTTTATAAAGTATAAGAAAAAAAATGAAATAATGTTTTTACCAAATGATAATCTACTTAATTTTTTATTTGTGATTATGATATAATATTTGGCAATCAAATTATGTAAGCTTTCTATTTAAATTAGAAATTAAGTTTTTACTATAAATAGAACTTAAGCAAATATAACATAAAATATTTTTTATGCAAGAGAGGTTTTTAATCACTTTACTGGTTACAACATAAATTACAAGAATAATTCTAAAATAAGAAATAACAATTTTTTCTTGAAGATAATAAGAAATAAGAATTAAATCAAGATCATACTTTAAGAAATTAGATATAACAAATTAAAATTTATAATTTATAATTTTAAGATTCATTGATTTAATTTTCAAATCAAGTTAGAGATATTAATATTATACTTAGAATATCTAAAAAGATATTAATATTTCAATAAAAATGGTAAATACATTTAAATTTATATTTTATGATATATATTATTATAATAGAGATTCCAATAAATAACAAATAAATGTTTCAATAGAAATCAAGATATTAATAAAAAATAAATATTAACAAAGATAAAGATAGAAAATTAAAATTAATAAAATGATAAATCTATACTTTACTTTTGTAACTAATATATCTAAGTATATATGTAAAAAATTTAATAAATATATTGTAAAAGATAAAATTTGTTATGGAATCCAATTAAGGTCGGCTATGGCATGTAGCTTGAAGGTCGACAAAACTTGAAAAAAAAAAGAATAAAAAAAAAAGAAACATTAAATTTTGAAAAATTTCGGAGGGGGCAGGGAGGGTGGTGGGGACGCATGTGTCTCCCCTGCTAATGCAGTGGACCCAAGTTGAGAGGGTATTTTTTAAAAGATATTTTCATATAAGTATTAGGGCAAAAAAAAAAGGAAAATATTTATAGTTTTATAAGATAAAATTGAAAATATATTATTTTGAGAAGATATACTTATAATAGAATATTTTAAATAATTTTTAACTGAAAAGTTAAGTGTTTTAATTTTTGTAATTATTTTTGGATAATTTTAAACAATTTGAATACTTAAAAAAATAAAAATAATTTAATAGGTGTAATTTAATATTATTAAGTTATAATTAGAAAAAACAAATGACCTCTTAGTTTCTTTTTTGTTAGTAAAAAAAAAAAAAAAGAAAAAGAAAAATAATAGTTGTCAAGAAAAAAATTTAAATAAAACTGTTTAAAAATATTTGTTTTCTTTGTTTGAAAATTGAATAGTCTTAAATTTTACTGAATAATCTTGAAATTTAAACTTGAATTACATGTTATTTTTCCTACTACTAAGTGTCAGTAGTTATTTATTTTTATTTTATATGATACAAACAATTAAAAAAAATAATCTAACAAATCTTAAAATATTTTCAAATGAACATCAATAAAATTTTATCTATAATTAACATATAATAAAAAGTGATTAGAAATGATTTTTATAGTGCTTAAAAAATAAAATAAAAGTTCAATAGTAGTGTTAAAATGTTCATTTAAAAATATTCTCTAAGAAAAGGGTTTAGGTTAATTAACTTTTTCTGAGTTATATATATTAGGTTACAATAGCTTATTATTATAAAACACATTTTTATAAGCATAATATTATTATAATAAAAAATATTTTTTGATTAAAAAAAACATAACTTTCTTTCAAAAATATTTATAAAATATATGGTTTTGATCAAGAATATTTTTGTAACTTGTAAACAGTCAATTTTGATTCGAAATTAAAATAAATATTTTAATAATAATATTACTAATTTTTATTACGATCCCTACAAGTAAAGTAAACAATATATTTAAATTTTGATATATCAATTCAATTTCATGCCTTTTCAATTATGGATAGATAAACACGATAATAGATTTTAATTGAATCCTAAAAATTTTGGATTAAAATGCTTAGAATTTAATTGAATATTTAAAACTCTGAATACACTTTAGATTTTTATGGACCGTTTAGAAATTTTAATTAAATATATGCAAACTTTAATTGTCTTCTTTTTTTTTTTTTTTTAAAAGAATTAACTTTATTTTCAATACAGTCTTTTACTCATCGCAGTCCGCATCTAATCGCAGCACAAAACGGCACCGCTTTGCTGGATTAGAATTTTTGTTGTGGGTTGATGAGTGTTGGTGTGTCGCGCAAAACCCTAAAATCGTTACAGTGAAATCGAAATGAGAGGAGCCATTGGTCGAAGAATTAACAACCCCAACCAGTTCCTCAACTCCACCACACCCTTCTCGCTGCAACCCGCCTCTTCCTTCTGCTCCGGTTCAGGCCGTGGTCGTGGTCGTGGCCGCGGCGTCCCTTCCACTCCCTTTCAGTTCAGTGCTCCAGGCCAACCCGACGAACCCGACTCCGACTCCAAACCCGGCCCCAAACCCATTGGTCGAGGTAGGCCTCCTGCCCCTTCCTCCCCTTTCCTCCCCTCTTACAACTCCTTCGTTTCCTCCGTCAAGGCCAGTGGCGCTGGCCGTGGCCGATCCGTCTCCGAGTCAAACCACCCTACCCGACCCACTGAGTCGACTCAACCGAGTGAACCACCACCCAACCTTCCATCAAGCGTCCGCCCGGTATCACATGGCGCCGGCCGTGGAAAGCCCGGTGACAAACGATCACCAACGCCACCGGCGGCCTCCACTCCAATCAGGGAAGAAAACCGCCATATCCCCAGAACCCGAACCGCCACAGAAGCCGGGTCGGGTGGCCCGAAGATGAGCAAGGAAGAGGCAGTGAAACACGCAAGGAGGGTTCTATCGCAGGGCGGCGAAGGAGAGGAGATCAGTGGTGGCGGTCCTGGGCGAGGCAGAGGGAGAGGCCGAGTGAGAGGCAGAGGCAGAGGCAGAGGCAGAGGAGGCGATTACCATAGAAGGGAAAGGGAGGAGGAGGATGGTGATGATGATGATGATGAGGGTTTCGCTTCGGGTTGGTATTTGGGGGACAATGCGGATGGAGAGAAGCTGGCTGAGAAGGTTGGAGTGGAGAACATGAATTTGCTTGTTGAAGGCTTTGAGGAGATGAGTAGCAATGTGCTTCCTTCTCCTGTGGACGAGGCCTATATAGATGCTTTGCATACCAATTATATGGTCTGACTTTTCATTTCTTTGATGGGTTTGTTGTTGTTTTGTTTATATAGATTGTTAATGTGTTTGTTTATGGGTTGCAGATAGAGTGTGAGCCGGAATATTTGATGGGGGATTTTGAGTCTAATCCCGATATCGATGAGCAACCGCCTATTCCTCTTCGGGATGCGCTTGAGAAAATGAAACCATTCTTGATGGCTTACGAGGGAATACAAAGTCATGAAGAATGGGAGGTACTTTCACATTTTAGTAGATACATAGTTCAACAAAGAGCAATGTTTTGTAACGAAAGATTGATGGCTAGCAGATTTTAACTTGGTGTTTCTAATAGCTAAGACATTTTCACTCTAGGATTGTTATATTACTACTTCTATATAAACTTATTACAGACTGTGAAGTAGTTTTTGATAAGAAATGTAATTATCTTTGTGATTCCCTTTTTGTTTCCCGCATGAACTCTTCTGTATTTAGACTTTTAGATATTTTCCTGTACAGATATTTGCCTTGAGAATTGCATTTGTTGAGCTGCTGTTTATACTGAGGAGTTATTTATTTTGTGATCCTCCTGCGTAAATTCTCTTTCGATCTAACTTTTATTTTTCTTTTCGAGTAACTGACTGTATTATGATCTTTCTCTCTTTTGTAGGAAGCTATCAATGAAGTAATGGAAAGAGTACCATTGATGAAAGAGATTGTTGATTACTACAGTGGACCTGATAGGGTAACTGCAAAGCAACAACAAGAGGAGTTGGAAAGAGTTGCAAAAACCATTCCCAAAAGTGCACCTGCTTCTATGAAGCGGTTTGTTAATCGTGCAGTTCTTTCTCTTCAGGTTCGTTGTTCTGCCAAGAAATTTTAGTTCGTTTTAAGTTGATTTGGCATGTAACTTATATTTGCTGGCATGCTTTTTGTATTAGTACGAAAGTTAGTTTATTTATGATTTCTTGGCAAGGGACTGGTATGGTACCAGAATGTTGGCATGCTATTTAAGAGTTCTCTTATGGGATATAAGACCTAGTAGTTGGTCACAATTACTATTTTCTGTCTGATCTTATCTTATGTATTGTTGGCATACATGGAACTGAGGATGTACAGTGAAGGTGTCAAATGTGTTATGAAACTACATATTTGCATTTTAACAAGACCAATGGGCATATTTTAAGTTTGCATATGTTGGGTATTGGTGTTGGGTTACTTGGGTAGGAGTAAATGATGTAGTAATGAGGACTAGTGTTACATTCAATCTCAAGTAAATCATTTCTTCCCTTTTTTTTACAATTTACATTCTGATTCTAAATGTGTGGAATTGTATGAAGCATTTTGGCCTAACAAGAGGGACAGTAGGGACAAGTTAGCCCTCATTTTCATCATTTTAAACTTAGTCATTAGTTAGGCTTCACCCTGCATTGCCCTTGTGGGCTGTGCCCAATGAATTCTGTGGTGTTTGTTCCTGGCGTGTTTGCAAGTAGAATTTGGGTTAGTTGATCAAATGGGTAGAATTTTGTTTCTGGCTTGTAATTACATCATCTTTCTTCAGCTTGTTCTCACTTCTTGGACTGTTTTTAATTTTTATAGGAACCTGCTCCTCTTTCTTTAACATACTTTTTGATGTCTTTTTAAAAAAATATATGTATATATTTATGTAACAAATGTCTGTTATTGGCTATCTACATTGTGTTAAAATTGGAAAGATTACTACAGGAACGAGATACTTGATTCATTGACCATTGATGCTAATTTGGTTTAGATGCACCCTTCATACACATAATGTATTCCAAAATATGGTTTTGCAGTCTCTCCCATGTACCTGTCTGGATGGTACCAAAACTAATTGGGAGTGCAAAGTTTAGGAGCCAATCAACTTTTCATAAACCCTTGTCTGGAGGGTCTTTGTTTATTTTATTTAAAATAAGTTAAACATCATTGTGATGAATGTTTTGTGAAAAGAATATGAACTCATCATTTATAAGATCTAGAAATTATTGTCATTATTTATTTTTATTTTTATTATTATTATTTTTAATGACATTGTCTATGACTGCAATAATTGGGTTTTTTTGCATTATATATTTAGATTTTGATATTTTCTGCTTCGAATATCTTTTATCCTTTTCCTGTTAGAATTTGTAAAAACATAAGTAGGAAATAGAAAAAGAAGCAAGAAATTGAAAACATTACAACTTGTCTGGCAATTTGGAGTGATTACCCAAGGTATATGTTATTAATAACCATGTAATCAGAATACAATACATAAAGTTAATCAATTGAGCCAAAATTTCAATGCAGAGCAACCCTGGGTGGGGATTCAACAGGAAATGTCAATTTATGAACAAGCTTGTGCTGGAGGTCTCTAAGCTTCACAAATGAGACCAGAACACCATTCAGTTTATTTACAATAATATCAAGCTGAGACCAGAACACTATCTGCTACACTAGTCAGAAAGGTTGAGGATATTTCTACTTTTTAAAGGAGAAACGATGAGAAAATTGGTTTACATTTTTGTATTTGAGATTAATGTGGTGTAATAAGCGTTAGTTAAAATATCTTGCCATTTTTATGTTATAGAAGATTTCAGGTTTAAGTTATAACAATTTTTGTACGGCTTTGAAGTTATTTACATGCAGCTGCAAATCTTTTCTTCGGTTTTTTTTTTCTTCTAAGTATGACTTCTGGAACTTGAAACTGAGTTTTGTTTAATACTGCCTTAGGGTTAGAAACTTAGGATACAATTTTTGTTGTATATAATATATAGCAAGTCTTTATGTCCTGATTTTTAAGACAGAGATCTGTTTTTTCTTTCTTCCTTTTTTCTTTCTCTGTTCGATTGAATATTTTTTAAAATAGTAAAATGAAGATGTGTTTTTGAAATACTATTTCCTTCTGAATTTTGATGTTTAGAGTTTACTTAAAGTAATTTTGTTAGAATTATTCAAATAAATTTATATGATTTAGATTTTGGTCGATTTAAATCATGTCATTAATGCTTTTTTAATGAATAGAGATTTCAACTTTTCATTTAAGAGATGAAAATATTAAAACGCAAACTATTTTTTTTTTCTAAATAGAAAACACTGATTATCTTAAAAGAAGTCACAATCGCAAAAAGTTAAAATGGACAAACAGACAGGCTCTTGGACTTGGGCGTAAAATAAAGAGTGGCGATGTTTCCACCCACAAAAATTACTCTCAAAAATTATTTGTACACTCTTTTTACTGTAAAAAATTTAAAATTTATCTAGTTTGTTTTTAAACTCCATTTAACAATAATATCTTTTTTTTTAAAAAAAAAATTATTCTACTATACTTTTATAAGTACACCACATTTTATTATATTCATTTTTTATAAGGAATGATAACACATTCCTTACAAAAAGATTTAAACTTCAACTATCATTGATTATTATATAAAAAATTGCTATAAAAAATTATTGTTCTTGTTGAGACAACTTTTGAAATCAAGTTAAAAAATTATTGTACTTGTTGAGACAACTTTTGAAATCAAGTTAACTAATTTTATAAAAAATAATATATTAACTAATAAAAAATAATAATTTATTATTTTTAAAATGCTAGGCTGCCTTTAAATATATATATATATATATATATATGGTAACTTTGATTGTTGTTTTTGGTTTTGTTTGTTTTATTGCTTTTTAATTTTGAAATTATAGTAGCAATAAATCCTAATTTTAAGATGGAAATGAATGTGAATATTATCACTCTTTCAAAATTTTAACACAACTTAATATAAAACTAACTTTGCAATAGTACATCCCAACCATAGCAAAAGTCCATTGTTGGTGCGTTGTTAGATTGAGGTCTACGTTGTTATATTAATCGAATGCATATGTTTATATGAGTAAAAATATATTAATTTAACATTTTAAATCAAGATTTGCGATTTAATATTTATTCTATCATTTTTTTATTTAATTGTGTAAACTAGAAAATAATGAAAATTTTATTACAACCATTAAATTGAGAGCAAATATATATATATATATATATATAAATGTATTATTGGAGGCAAGCTTCAAACATCCAAATCAAATTTTCAAACATTGAATGATAATTAGCCGGATGAGATAGATTTGAACAATTAGAAAATATGCCCAAAAGCATGGTAATTATATAATTAATCTTATGAATACCAATAAATAATTTGCTTGATATTTAAATCTTGTAGTATCTATAATGAAATATTATTATTTATGTCAAAAATAATGTTTTACTAAAAACGAATACAAAATTGTTCACATAAAATTGTTATATGTGGCAGGTATAATTTTTATCTAATCTAAAAACTAATCATGATTTTATATAGTAATTTTTGATATGATAATCAACAACGGTTGAAGTTTAAATCTTTTTATAAGAAATGTGTTCTCATTCCTTATTAAAATATAGTATAATAAATGGGATATATTTATAAAAATATAGTATAATAAAAATATAAAATTAACAAAAAGGGTATCATTGGTATTAAATGGAGTTTAAAAAAAGAATAGAAAAATTTTAATGTTTTTATGGCCACAGGGGGTGTACAAACAATTTTTGAGGGGTGGAAATATTATCACTCTAAAATAAAACGAAGACGTCCATTTGGTTTTCTTACAAGGTCTTATTCCCTGAACCTGAATATGAGGTTAATTGGGCAAGGGCTTTACTATCACTTTTCGTCAAAACATTAAATCATTATTAAAACTAAATTTCAAAATGTAAACAAAATAAAATTGGGCAACCAGCATCACACTGTTTGTTTGAAGTTTATGATGTTTTTAAGTCTTGGGCTTGGATAGGAATATCAGGTTTCTCTTTTAATCAAAGAACCATTCTTTTTTTTTTTTCTTCCTTTGAAAATTGGAAATTCATTAACACTTTCCCAAATTTGGGAACAACAAACTTACAAGCACTAATCCTCTAGTCAAATTTGGGAACACATAAATTGTAACTACCATATTCATAAATAATTATTGGTTTAATGAAATATTATATAAATGAGAAGGATATGTTGGTCAATTTAGGTTTCTTAAAGGTTTAGGATTTTGAAAAGGAAAGAGATATTGATTTACTAAAGGATATATTAAGTACTTAGACTAAACAGAAGTTGTGTGAGGATTAAAACTCCTACTGTTTTAAGTTTTGCATGCTGTAAATAGGGTTTATAAATAGAGTTTATTATTTTGCAGTTATTGGATTTGAAAAATTGAAACTGCAGAATTAAATTGTAGATTTAATTTAAAACATATAACTGCTCAGATATAATTTGGTTTAATGGCTGACTTTAAATCAGTTTTGCAACCGTCTTACATGGAGACTATGAATAAGGTTGCAACTTTAGAGTAGAAAAAAAAAAAGATATACTATGAGGTTTGATTGATCAAAAAGGTTTTAAGGCTCAATTGATTTTTGGAGATAGAAATAAATTGATTCAGGTTGTTTAAGGTGAGTAAATTCATTCATGATGTGTATTGATACATGAACTTTTGAATATTTTGAAATATATATTTGTGCTTAACATTAATTGTAAAAAAAATGATTTTTAAGTTGTTTATATGGCAATAAAATATTTTTGCAATAGTTTTCAAATTGTTTACTTCCAAAATTTGAATTATCTTTTTATTCAAGATTCTATGATTTATGTATAATTCAAAAACCTTACAAAAATTATAAAATGACTTTAAAACTTATTCTTTCTTAGAATTGATTGACAACTATTAAATATTTTACCATTGTGATTTGAAAATATATAATTGAGATAAGATTATGAAAATCGTTTTGGCTCATTGTCCATGGCTATTGTTTTGACTGCATCATACGGAGAATTGTGACATTTTGTTATTTTGACCACGTCACACGAGTATTTGTGATATTCTGTTATTCTGACCATATTACACATGTATTTGTGATATTTTGCTATTTTGATCGTGTTACACGAGCAATTATGATATTATGTTATTTTGACCGTGTTATACAAATATTTGTGATACTATAAGACATGAGCATAACTTTTATTTATAGTATGTAAGTATATATTTTTATATGATATTTTATTTTGTTTATTGTGTTTTATCCTATATGGTATTTATTGTAAATATCAAAATTGATTTTATAGCAATTTTGAATATTGGTTTTGAAATATGATTATATGCATTGAAGTTTTATATCTGACCTATAAAGATAATTATGATAATATTGATATTATACATGAATTTACTTACCGAGTTGACTGCTCATCCCCTCGTCTCATCATTTTTGCAAAATAGAAGTGAGTCATGAATGTTGAGTACTTAAAACTTGGAGTTCACCCGAATGTGAAGTTTTGGTGATAGCAATAAAAATTAGAAATTTAGCAAGTACATATCTTGTTCTAGTAATTAATTTTAAGGTTTTTTTTTTTTTGTTTTTGTTTTTGTTTTTGAGATTATGTTTGAACACTTTTTATTGATTAGTTTCAAACTTTAGAATAAATTTCTATTTGGAGTTTGTTTTTATTTTTAGATTTAGTTTGACCGTAACATCATATTTCCTGTTACTAAATTAGGTGTTATATAACAAAGTCCACAAACAACCAATTTATATCCTCAAAGAGGAGGAATCAAGGATGACCAGATGGATTGCTAGACGATTCCCAGACAAGGAAATAATGTGACATCTCTATATCCAACTGTTACAAACACACTCTAAAATGCCTTAAACTCAACATATAAAGTAAGTTTCATGTCATTTACATACATCCCACCAGCAAACAACACAACCAGGCTCTGATACTAATGTTAACCAACTTCTTGACAGTAACAGTAAACAAAAAAGGAAATTGTAGAGTTTATAAACCAGTAAATGAGAACCTGGAATGCAATGGAAGAAGTTCAAATTCGCGTTGTTCAACCAGTGGTCGAATCTCGATCACCAAATGAGAAAAAAACCACAATTCACAATGATAAATGTCTTGTCTCTCTTCTCTAAACTTCCTCTGTTCTATATCTCTAAAATGTGTGATTCTTAACTCTCTTTTTTTGCAGGTTTCTCGTCTCTTGTGCAGGAGCAATCAACTGCAAATCTTATATAGAAAGTAACTGCTTCTTGTAGTTAAATTTTCAAAAAGAAAAACTTACAAAAACTGTCATTTGCAGTTAATTATCATAATCCATTTTATTGGATCTTGATTTTAGGTTTGGGTTTGGGTCATCTTGGGTGGACCTGACCCAAGACCATACAATCCAACACCAACCCATCCATATGAAGCTATAACACAAATTACATTATAGAGCACTTAAAACATAAACATAAAAATCAACATGAACATAAAAAGAAGTCTCAACAAATTGCCCACCTTGCACCAAAGACAACAACATCAAATCTACAACTAGAAACTTTTGAAGGTTTGGATACAACCACCCTGATCACACTCTTGCAAAACACCATTTATGCAACTATATCCATAATAAAAGTTCCAGAAGTCGCCAATAACTTTGGCCAGCAAGGAAGTGTTGAAAATTTTACAAAGTACACATAATTTAACTGGAACATGCTCTTGTTTTACACCACAAATTTCTCTACAACGTAAATTGAATAAAGAGCACAAAATAAATAAAAAAAAAAAACCTATACAAAACAATAAAAACTAACACAAGGAAAATTACACAATTGCAAGAAGTCGAAGCTCGTAATCCCTACGGTGTCCTTAAAACAGATTCACTCTCATCGTCTGTGTTATGTGTCTGTCTCCCCAAATACAACGACTTGACCCAAAAATTGTTTGGCGAATTAAATTTATACCTGCAAATCTATTACTATAGGAATCCTAAACTAAAATATACGAATATCAAGAACTTAGAGAGGAAGATGTGAAAGATAAAATTTCTAGTAGTCATTCTCTTCAAGATTAGGAGTCAATTTATAGACTCATGTAGGGGATGGTTGCGTTTGATTGAAAACAACCATTAAACCATATCAATGATTACAAATATTCAAAATTTGTAATTAAAATTATAGTTACACTTTGAATATTAAAACTCCAATTTATGGCACTTAAATTTGTAATTTATTCTTTTCCGTTACACTTTTTCAAAAATTCAATGGCACTTAAGTATAATTCAAAATTGAATTTTGAAAAAAATTAAAATCTCACTTTAATGTTTTTTCGGTTACAAAAACAATATCTTTCTTTTCAAATTCAATTGTCCTTAATGTCATCAATTAAATAAACATTTAATCACAATTTTAACTAAAAATGCAAATTCATTGTGAGACAAAACCCCCAATAGGTGCAATTTAAATCTCAATTTCTTATTCATTGAAGCACAATTTTTCCCATAAATGCACAAATTCATCTTGATTAATCTCAATCAAGATCTCTAACAAAAAAATAGGTCCTTAAAATAGGTAACACCCATTTTTCTAACACGAGTTTCATTAGACTCCATTACTCATTCTACAAATTTTCAATTTTCGTGGTCTAACTCAAAAATTTACTATTCAGTAGATTACTATTCACTTGAAACCACTATTCATCCGAAAACACTACTATTCATTCGTAACGTATTATTTATCATAAAAATGAAAAAAAAAAAATAGGGTCTTATATTGTGAGTCATGTTGATCTTCATATTCTCCCAGCTGGAGGAAAGAAATCAAATCATAGCTTGTACTTGCTGCTCATCAATGAGATTATGTCCAATAATCTTGAGTTCATGAATCATGTTTGACATTTCCCTAATGTGCTGTCTCATTGTATGATTCTGTCGCTTTCATAGGTGTCAAACTTGATGGTAAGCCTATTTAGCTTAGTGGTTGAAGTACCACTATTCATGTCTTTTAGGGCCATCCACATGTCCTGAGTAGTCTCAAAATTTTCATACATGCATATGAGGTCATCATCTATGTTGCTCAGGATAGTAATATTCATCTTCTTCCAAACCTGATAGACCTCAATTTCTCTTTTGTTTCGAGCAAATGCACCTAACTAGAGTGGTACCATAGTGTTTGTTAGGGTCTCAAGAGCAGGATGCCAAATATCATAATTTTCATCATTCAGTTTCTCACCCTTGTTTAGTTCAACAATGATATTTTTCGAAGCTGAAGCCATTTCTTGAAATGATATTCATTTTTATTTAGAGACTTACAATCTATATCCTTATATATTATATTAGCACAACTACTATTTAGTTCACTATAATGTTGTAGCAACTATACACTAATAAATATGAAAAAAGGAATCCTTGGACAAGAATCGAAAAAGTAGTCAAGCCACCCATCATCATCTAATTCTAATTATTCGCTAAACCATATTTATAAGTGTTTTTGCGTAAAACAGTCTTAATTTCATTCCTTAATGGAATTAGGATACCCACATATGTATTTTGAATATAAAAACAATATGAATAGAACAACATGTCATAAATGATAAAGAAATAAAATTACACTATCCATATACTATGCATAAAATGAAATGACTAACGTAAATATAAATACTATTTACAACATGATAATGAAAAGAAAACATCAGTCATACAGATAAGGGGTACAAGAAGTAATCTCCTTATGATACTCTCTCATGTAATAGTCGAAATCAATCGTCATCTTAGGATCCTCGTCATCTGATGAGATGTCTATTACCTCAACCATCTCATCATCAGAAGTATCCACAACATCGATGTCCATATCATTGTCTGATATATCAACAACCTTGATATCATCCTTTCATCGGAAATGATTATAATATCGATCGGGTAATTAGAAGGTATATAATCTGGAGGCTCAACGCCCTCCTCGTCATCTGAAATGACTATAACATTAGTCGGATAATTAGAAGACATATAATCTAGAGGCTAGATGCTCTCTTTGTCATCTGAAATGACTATAACATTAGCTTGATAATCAAAAGACACATAATCCGAAGGCTCAATGCCCTCTTCGTCATCTAGAATGACCATAACATCAATCGAATCATCAGGAATATCGATGATGTCAAGACTCTTAACTATCTTGATGACTTCCTCAATTTCTTTATTAGAATCAGTAAATGATGAATAACACGATAGACCATCTACAAAAACAATTTATCATGTTAAACATATTAAATAATTTAGTATATCTAAATAAAATGTAATGATTAAATTTCATTAAATTAATGGGTTAATAAGAGAAAATATAAATATATTTTTTTAAATTTTTGGTGGCCAGAGATGGTCGATGATGGCGGCGCGTGGAACTTATGCGCTGGCAGTCGTGGCACATCGACCGTGTGTGTAGTACAAGCGTGCGCTGCATTCAGTCTCAGCGCTACACGTGGCTGGCTCTAGCACAACTACACGTCCATGACACGTGTCCCATCTAGATGTTGCCACGTCTTATTATACGTGGCATAATCTGGTTCGTTTATCTGAGTGACATGTGACTTCACCTAATGGCGCCACACTTAATACACGTGTCATTACCAAATTCTGCCACATTGTGCAGCACGTGGCCGTATCATATTGCACCACGTCGTGTATACGTGGCTTATTCTAATTGGATAAATCACGCTCCATATGACTCTACTAGAAAATGACATGTAGCCTGTATGACGTGCCCTCTCCCCTGGCTAACAAATAACACTTATGCTGTTCATCATCTTCAACCTTTTAAAATCATTTTTTTAGAATTTCAGTTTTGACATTTAAACTTCAAAACTGTTTTTCTTACTTGCTTCTCATCCAAATCGCTCATATGATATATCGTTGGAAAGCTCTTTTTGAGCCCTATCCAATGGTAGAATATTTACATGAAAAAGTGAATTTAAATGACATTAAACACTAAAACAGGTTTGGGTATGTTCTACAATTCACCATTGTTTTTGAAAAATAATGTTCTAAATGTCTTAAACTCGACATAAAAAGTAATTTTCATGTCATATATCATCATTCCAGCAACAGACAACCCAAAAAAAGCTTTGATACCAATGTTATAATTCTCAAACATTAACAATAACAAATATGGTAATATATATATAGATATATAATGCTTCTATAATTAGGACTTCTTAATTTTAAAAAGTAGGGATCAATCAATCAAACTCATCTATTACATTCTCTTTCCTAAAATAACTTCTCTCTCCTATTTAATTTAAATGGCATGAGTGAATTTGATTGGTTGATCCATATTTTTTTAAATTATGACGTCCTGATTATAAAAATCTTATATATATATATATATATATATATCTCAAAAATAGTAAAATAATCTTTAAAACAAAACCTTGAATGGAGAGGAAGATACTCAAATTTGCGTTGTTCAACCAATGGTCAGATTTCGATCACCAAATGGGAAGGAAATCATAGTTCACAATATAAAAACCTTGCCTTTTGTTCTCCATTTTATGAGTGTCTTTTTTTTTTTTTGTGTTTTTTTTTTGTTTTTTGTAGGTTTTCTTCTTCCAATCTCATGCAAACAATCAACTGCAGCTTTTATATGGGAATAACTGCATCATGCAATTATTTGGTAACCCACAAAACTACCAACGACAGTTGATGAATGTGATCCAACTCTTTGTTGGATCTTCGTTTTGGCTTTGAGTTTTGGGTCATCTTTGATGGACTAGACCCAAGGCCTATATAACCCAACAATATATATATATATATATGATGCAGGTGTGGTGTGTCCCTTTGAATTTGAAAATTTGATCATTTGTTGAAGTAAATTATCTTTGTTTGTTATACGATTTGTATGTGTGATTAATATGCGTGTCGGATGAATCTCAAATGAACTCTCTAACGAGGCTAATCTAACAATTGAAAATTTATATTGCACGATATGTCAAAAAAGAAAAAGGCCTAACTTATTATTCTAACTAATATTTGTATATTATCAACTTATATAGTAAAATGAATTTGTTAGTAACTTGAGAAAAAACAACAAATGTCAAAGGACAAAACAAACAAGAAGAGATGCAAAATCTTAGAGCATCACCAATGCAAAAGTGGATTGTCTTTTAAAAAAAATTCTCATGTCATCAATATCAAAAGAATGTGCATTATACATGGCATAAACATGAATTCATAAATAGTCAAGTTAAAAAGTGCTCTCTAACGGTGCTCTATTCCTTGAATGATATATAGTCAAACAACAATACATAATTAAAGAAAATTACCAGAAAATATTATTTGATGAAAGTTTGCATCATCAAAACTACAAAAAAGAAATTTTTAAAAGACCATAAAATATTTTCAAACAGTTCCTACTCCATTTCTCTTTGTGTTCAAACAAAATTTTTCCAGACTCATCGATCTCCAATGCCTTACTTAGCTTCTTTGTTGCAAACGAAGACATCATCTTCTTTTTCTTTTTCATTGTTTCCATGGCTTTTCACATTTGTTTTACCAACTCCAGTGGTGGTGGCTGTCATAGTATATCAGGTCAACTCTTTCCAACCGATTCATTTGCCACTTCACAAGCTGGCATCGGCACCAGTGATCACACTGCAAGCAATGATCGCATTTTGTAAGGATCAAAATTGGTGGACTTGGCAATCTTGAAGGGGCCAGAAGAGATTGTTTATGACTCTAAATCTGGATTCATCTACACAGCGTGTGAAGACGGCTGGGTCTGGTAAGTTAGCTCAGTGAGTCGCTGCATCGTCATTTCCATCATCGTCGTCTCAAGACCACCACAACCAGTACAGAATGAGGGAGATGGATGTTGTGTTTTTTGTTTTGGTTGTTGTGAGAAGAAGATTTAATTGCTAACATTGCTATCCAAGAGACTCTAGAAATAAATAGTGTGGTTAACAGCTTCTATTTTTTTTGGTTGGGCCATCTTAGCTTGATAGTGGTAAAGGGAGATTGCATTGGAGAAATTTATTTTAACACTCTATCAATTTATCCTATGTGGTACTCTATCTTTTTATAATCTATAGAAGCATTGAAGATGTTCTTAGGAGTAAGGGTGCCATCTCTACTAATTTTAGAGTATCTATTAGAATCAAGAGAAATGTTTAATAACTTCTACTAAGGGATGATATACGAAATCTTAGGAGTTTTCTATCACATTTTGATTGCCCTAATTTTAGGGTGCCAAATCTCACATTATGTTTTGTCTCATTTCTTAGACTTGGAGGGTTAAAAATGTTGTTGACTTCAGAAAATAAAAATGTTGTTCCAAACTTTTCCCAATGTTTTATAGCAGGTACAATATTTATAATTTTTGCCATGTTGATATTGCTGTTGACAACATTCTCAACCTTACAATTTAAAACTCACAATGTACTCGAGGTTAAAATCGTTGACAATTGTCTTTCCTTTATTATTCTCTTTTTGATAACTTATTTTTATCTTCCCACCCTTAGTGAAATTTATAATATCCAATTTTTGTCATCGCCTTGAAGGTAAATCTTGTTCAAACTTTAATTTTGTGTAGAGTTATCAACGAAATCCCAAATCCCCGAATTCTCAAATCTCTATCCCCATTTGATAAGGGAATTTTAGGATACGTTTGGTATCATTTTTAAATTTTTAAAAATAAAAAACATGTTTAAGAAATACAATGCATTTGGTTGAATTTCTCAAAAGTTATTTTTAAAAATTGAAATTGACATAAAAATATTTGGTATTATTTTTGAAAATAAGTAAAATAGTTGTTCGAAGAAGAATTTGTTTGTTTTGAAAATATGTTTTGGAAATGATGAACAACATAATAAAGTTATTTTTCACTATTTAATTATAATTTTAAAAAAATGTTTTTTATTTTCAAAAACATATTTTACAAAACATGCATCCAAATAAAATTTTCCCATTTTTCGTTTTCAAAAATAAAAAACAATTTTTAAAATGGTTTCAAACACCATCTTAGGATTGGGGATGAGCATAAGGATGAGGATGAAACTCCATCCCCAAATCCAAACGGGGATGAGATATTTAACAAAGAATGATGTGTTGAGATTATTCAACAAACCCTTATTACAAAATAAAATATTTTAAATATGAATTTAATGTAAGTTTTTCATTTTTTGTTTTTTCAATCATAATATTAGTTAAATAATATATTATTTAAATTTTAATATCTTTTGATATTTTATAAATGCACTTTTTAATTTAAAGTGAGATAGTAATTATAAATGAGATGTATTATATCATTTTTTTTTTTACTATTTTTTAATATATATTTATAATATGAATTTTACAGGGAAAAATTTATCACATCTATTCTAATTAAGTATACCTATACTTTTCAATTTATAAAATATTTCTGTACCATCAAAGTTTATTTAAAAAAATTTATTCTACCTCACCCTAAAGTATAAATCTGGCTATGTCCATGCGACGATGACAACTTTGGTGTTGTAAGATGCTATGACGAAATCCAATAACAAATCTAAAAATAAAAGTAAAATGAGAAAATAATAATTTTATTCAAATTTAATGTCTTGATATATAAATGATAAAATTAATAAATCAAAACACAATTGTTTATT
Organism: Nephelium lappaceum; assembly: GCA_021234005.1. Classification (NCBI taxonomy): domain Eukaryota; kingdom Viridiplantae; phylum Streptophyta; class Magnoliopsida; order Sapindales; family Sapindaceae; genus Nephelium; species Nephelium lappaceum. The sequence goes on from CM038005.1 coordinate 7,140,586, forward strand.
GCCCTTATATATTTTTCTCATTCCTGACATTTTCATTTTATTAAATACAATATCAGTAAACCAAAAAATTGTTCACTAACAGCAAATTAAATACAACATCATTTTTATGACCACTAAAGATATTAGTAAATATTTGGGCATCCCTATTTGGTCAAGTAGAATTACTAGACATACTTATAGTTTTGTTTTAAAAAAAGCTTAACGTCAACTTTCAGGTTGGAAAAGCCGAGTTCTTTCTGTGGTGGGAAGAGCCACTCTGGTAAATTCTGTTCTCTTTAGTTGAGCCCAATACATCATGCAGTCACCTTTAATTCACAAGATTACCATTCTTGAGCTGGAGAAAATTAGTAGACGATTTCTATAGGGTGGTACTATTTCTGGTAGGAAGCTTCATGCTATTGCTTGAAGGAGGATTTGTTGTTTAAAGGAGTTTGGTGGTTTGGGTTTTAGATGACTTCATGAACTGAATTTGGCTTATTTTATGAAGTTGGTATGGAAAATTCTTACTGGGAATAGTTTTTGGCGATATGTAGTTATGTCTAAGTATAAATTGAATTATAATGCTATTAATTCATGGATAGTGAGAGCATTTGATTCAGCTTTGTGGAAAGCTTTATGTTCTTTGTATCCTTTTGTTAAGGATAATGTTGCTTGATGGATTGGAAATAGAGAACATGTTAAGTTCTGAAGGCATAGGTGGGTGGCAGATATAAGACCTTTACTTAATTGGTGTAGTAGTGTTGTGCCTTCTAATTTAATAAATGTTAAGGCCGCTAATTTGGTTAATGTAAAAGGGGATCGAGATTGGTCTCATTTAAGAAACTCTCTTCCTGATAAGCAATGCCTTCTTTTTGCTGTCTCCCCTCTCCCTCGTCGAGATGTAGGTGTTGATCATCCTATCTAAAGGATTTCTAGTGATGGTTGTTTATCCCTGAAGTCTGCCTATAACTCTCTTGTTAGCAACAATTGAGGTCATAAGGATAGAGTTTCAAGTGTTTTGTGAAAAGTGAAAGTTTCCTAAAGGATGCGACTCTTTATTTGATAGTTTATGCACGGGAAACTTCTTACTAATGACAGAAAAGCTCGGATAGGTCTTACAACCTCTAGCTCTTGTTTCTTTTATGGCCACATTTTGGAGAATGATATGTATATTTTAAGGAATTGTTTATTTGCTTTTGAAATCTAGATGAAACTTATATCTCACAAATGAAAAGATTGGTTTTTTAGAGTTGACAGAGAGGAATGAATTCTAAAGAGCAATACTAAGAAAGGTGCTCGACCTCCTACTTTGACAATCATTTGCTGTTTCCTATGATTTTAAAGGAACCAAGAAGTATATAATCCAGACTTTATAAAACCTTTGAATGAAGTTTATTTTATTAATAAGCAAACTTCGCTTATTTGTGCTACTTGGAGGGATTGTTATAACAAGTTTCATGTCTTTATAGCTATGATTTTTCTTACTTTGGAATCTTTCTCTTATTGGTTGGATCAAATTATATATAGATGAAGCCTTGGATAGAAGTATTGGTCAAGCTGCGATTGGGGGTCTAATCCGTGATGATCAAGGGTCTTTTAAGAGTGGTTTTATGTGCTATCTTGGTGTGTGCACAATTTTGGAAGCTGAGTTAAGGCCATTTGAAGAAGCCTTATTCTTGTCTAGGATTTACTCTATCCTACTGTATGGTGGAATTAGATAGGAAGGGCACCGTTGATTTAATTCTTCATTTGGATAGTGCTCTTATTTACTACAAATCTATAATCTTGGATATTTGAAACGTTATGAAGAATGATTGATATGTTAAAATCTTTTTTATGTCTCTGGATGCTAATAATGCTACTGACTGGTTAGCAAAAAGAGTCTTTGAAATGTCTAAAGAGGATATTTCTTTATCAGATGCACCTCTAAAGTTAGAGTATTTTCTTAGTTCTGAAAGTCAGAAAACGCATACTCTCCATTAGTTTTTCTTTTAACCTTTGAGCATATGCCCATTTTTGTATAAAAAAAAAAGGGATAATCTTATTTTTTTTTTCCCTTGTAGTTTGATATAATGTCATAATTGTTCAATCTTTTTAGAAACCGTTAATATTTTTTATTAATTTATGAAATACATCAAATATCCCTGTAGTTTATAAAAATATCGAAAAAAACCCTTTACTGTCAAAGATGATTTTGAAAATCAAAGTTTGACCGTTAATGCTAAAAGTAAAATTATATGGATATTTTGGTTATTTTGGTTATTTTAGTAACGGTAGTGATAATAGTACGTAAAATAAAATTCTTTGAAACTGTTGAAGATAATTAAAAATTATGTCAACCATAAGGGGAAGTGGATTATCCCAAAAAGAAATTATTGAAAAAATATCGTCCTGAAACCCACACAGCAGCAGCACTTGCTTTTACCACCCGTGTGTGTGTTAGTGAACAAACAGCAGAAAGACAATGGAGAAGGAGAAGAAGAAAAAGAAATCAGAACCCATTTCTCTTCAACAATTCGTCTCCCTTATGGGCCCTTTAATCGATATAGAAAAGGTCCTCTCTTTTCTTCTTTTATCACTTCTAATGAAGCTAAAAATACCCAGTTGAATATACTTGTTATGTATTTGTTTGATTGCAGGAAGCTGAGATATCAGCGTCCATCACTTCTGGGGTGTCAAGAAATCTCGATACAGCTCAAAGGAAGGGCTCCACCATTCTCAATTTGAAGTGTGTTGATGCTCAGGTTGTATGCTTTCTCTTACTTCGTTTTTATTTGTTTAGCAAGAATTATTTATTTCTTACATTATGTATGTTGTCGTGGCAATAGACAGGGCTGATGGGTAAAACTCTTCTCGAGTTTCAATCAAATAAAGGAGATGTTCTTCCTGCTCACAAGGTCTTTGTTTTTCTATTGTTATTGTTATGTTGATGGTATTGTGATTCCATATTGAAGCAGACTGTGTTTAGCTAATAGTGATTTTGCATTGGTCTTAGCTTTTTGTGTCGTTCGGCATTTTTGAAGATGTAATGGGTATGTAGCTTATGTTCATTTGGGATTGCAGTTGTGCAAATAATGAATGTTTGAAGATGAGTACTGTTTGAATTCTGTTGCCGATAAGAACCAAATATTTTATTCTAAAGTTGTTCATTTGAAGTATTGACAGATAATTTAATTCAATTGGCATTAAGATGATAGTTGTGTATATATTTCATTAATAAGAAATGTAGCTTCAATCCTTTGTTTCTCGTCTTAATTTAGTCCTGGTGTTGCTTGTTGGTGTCACGGTAGGTGTGCATTTGTTATATTCTCATTTTTGTCTCAGATTCACCTCTTGTTACTTTTATGGGACTTAAAATATTTCTTTTAAGTTATGCAGTTTGGCACCCATGATGTGGTTGTCTTAAAACCTAACAAGGCTGATTTGGGGTCTCCTGCTCTTGGGCAAGGTGTAGTTTACCGGTTAAAGGTAAATCTGATTAAACAGTATAATACTATAATGGGTGCTTACATTCTTCTTCAGTTTCAACTTTCAAGTTATTGATGATCCCCTTCTTGGTTCCTTGGGCGGTGTTTTGGTATTCTTATTGAGCAGGACTCCTCAATTACTGTTGCTTTTGATGATATCCCAGAAGAGGGTTTGAATAGTCCTCTCCGTCTGGAGAAGGTGGCAAATGAGGTATGCTTTTAAATCTTTCAGTTGCTTGTAAGTTTGTATAGACTTTGTCTGGTACATGCTTCAAATGATAGGTCAGTTTCAGTTTAAATAGTTGAGTTTCTTTCTTCTGGACTCACATTTTCAAGTGCATTTGTGTTTGTTAGAAATTTGTATTGTTGACTGTGCGAATAACATAGTGGTTATATTTTAATTTAATATATCATATTTTTCATTTGTGTTTTTCTTTAATTTATGAATTGTGTCTTAAACAAGTTTACAAAGTTGTCAAGAGGTTAACATCAAATTATTAGCATCTTGCAGTTTATGGAAGATTTATTCACTCTAGAAGTTTGCGATGTATGCTTAAAGGAGTATTTTTTGTAGGTGACATATCGTCGGATGAAGGATGCCTTAGTTCAATTGAGTAAAGGTATACTGAAGGGGCCTGCTGCTGACTTAATTCCAGTTTTATTTGGAGAGAGACCGCCAACGGTGACAAAAAAGGATATTACCTTCAAACCATTTAACTCCAACCTTGATCACTCTCAGGTATATAGGTGTTCATATTTATAATATTTGTTGCTTTCCATATTATTCGTCACTGTTTTTCATTCTTCACTTGTTACTGGTTTCTAGAACACTAATTGCTACCTCAATTTGAATCTGATTGATGGCTAAAACATAGTGGCATACTGGCATTGGAAAATATCGACTAGCCTAAATCATATAGATTTTCTTGTAGGGTGTATCCTATTTCATCTTCTTCTGGCACTTGAGAATACAATTCTTCAATTTTTTAAATCCATGTGTTCTTATCATTGAGCAATTTTATTTATTTATTATTTTGTCGTCTTTGTTTTTCTTGAGCAGACTTTATATATTTCGATATAATTATAAAGTTCTTTCATGTTTCTTTCCAGTCAAACTAAAGTAGCTTGTCTTCCTGTTTTTCCCTTTCTTCTATTTTCTTTTTCTTTATTTGTTCAAGAAAGATGCCATTTTAAAAGCCCTGTCATCAAAGAATGTTTTATTGCTGCATGGGCCTCCTGGAACTGGAAAAACTACAACAGTAGTGGAAATTATCTTACAAGAAGTGAAACGTGGATCAAAGATTCTTGCATGTGCTGCTTCAAATATTGCTGTTGACAACATAGTTGAGCGGCTTGTTCCTCACAGGTATGCTAATGCCTTTGTATATCAAAGTGAAATAGTAGATGGAGGATTTAATTATATTGGATTGCCTATTACAAATATGTAAGGAGCCGAATTATAAGCTTTAAGACCTGATGAATATGGTAACATAAGATATGAAAAAATTAAATGGTAGTAGATCAATTATAGACCTAGTAAAATAAGAGTGGAAGCATATAATATGCATAAAAATTTTGAGATTCTTTAACATCCCTACATATTCAAACATATTCAAGATGGTAAGTTTGCAAAGTTTCGATGACATGGTAATGAGTCCACTAAAAGGCTGACTAATTGGCTTGATAGAGATGCCAACCAATTTGATAGAGATATGACAAAATGACTTGACAAAGATGATGACTAAACAGCTTGAAAATTGCCGACTAAATACCTTAATAGGTTGAGGACTTGCGACTTGACAGGGTGTAGGCGTGCGGCTTGATAGAGTGTTGATTAAATGGCTTTGTTGGAAGAGTTTGAAAGAAATCCAACATGCAATTATTCTAAGTGATATCTTAATCAATGATGGAGATTTTGGGTAGGGGTTGGGGTTTGTCTGCTTGAGTTGAAAATCTCCCAACTTGATATAAATTGGGTTGAAAATTTTTCCGCCCATCCCAACCCAACCCAATAATATTCGGGTTGGGTGGAATAAGTTGTTTAATACTTCAGTAGGGTAGCATGCTAATTGGCTTAGAATAACTTAGCCTGGTTCAACTACATTGACATGGTAACAGTTTACCAACTAGTGCAAAGCATTCTTGTAGAGCTAGTTTCACCAAATTTTTCTAGAACTTTTATTCAATTAAACTTGAAAGAAGTTTCTTTTCTGACTAGACTTTGGAAAAGCTGTTGTATGTGTTAATAATTATCTACTATCATGCGTTTCAAAAAATATATGTATATATATCTACCATCATGAACGATTATAACCAGGTTGCTGGAGTAATTTGCACATGTCTATATTTTCAATTTGGTATACTAGGTGTTCACTTTCTTCATTCACTAATTTGGTTACACTGGGTAACTATTTGACATAAAATTTAATCTGATACCCATTTCTTTTGTAGAGTAAAGCTGGTGAGATTGGGGCACCCTGCACGTTTACTACCGCAAGTTTTAGAGAGTGCATTGGATGCGCAGGTATTATAATTTTTTAATCCAAAAATTGAAACATTAAATCATTATGTTCAGGATTGTTTTAAATGCATTTTAAATATGGTTGCGTTCCATGATTCACATGTGCATATGTAGGATACCTTTCTCTATGTTTCAAATTTATGGAATTTTCTCTTTGTGTCTCCTAGAACTAAATATTTTATTGTGGATGGCATTTACCTTTCTATTTGATATCCTTATATATTCAATGGATTACTGGTAGGTTCTGCGAGGGGATAATAGCTCTCTTGCAAATGACATTCGGAAGGAAATGAAGGTATAAAAACTACAGCTGAAGTTCAAGCCTGAACTATTCATATTTGCAGCTTCAAACAGAAATTCTCTTTCCCCCTTTTTTTTGTTTGTTTTAATTTTACAAGTTAGTGTGAGCTTTATGTGAGAGCTGTGCAGAAAGATGTTTTCATAAGCTAACCCATTTGGCATTTCAATATTTCTTCAGGCATTAAGTGGGAAGTTGTTGAAAACTAAAGACAAAAGCACAAGGAGAGACATCCAGAGGGAACTAAGGACTCTATCCAAAGAAGAGCGTAAAAGACAGCAGTTAGCTGTTGTGGATGTTATAAAAAATGCAGATGTTGTGTTGACCACTTTGACTGGTTCATTTTCCCACAAGCTAGATAACACGTCATTTGATTTGGTGATTATTGATGAAGCGGCTCAGGCGCTTGAGATAGCCTGCTGGATAGCTCTACTGAAGGTAATGGTGCATATTATAGGCATTCATGGATATGAATGCATTTCAATTTAAATGTACAGTCACTGACCCGCAAGCTGTTTAAGGTCTAATTGTAATAGGTTCAAGCTTGCTGGATAGCTCCACTGATGGTAATCATGCATATCATAGGCATTTAAAGATATGAATGTGAAACACAAAAAGACGTGCATGCACTACCATTTGAATGTACAGTTAAGACACACAAGCAGTTAAGGTCTGAATGTAATACATTCAAACCTGCTGGATACCTCTACAAAGGTGATGATGCATATTATTGGCATTTACAGATATGAGTTTGAAACACCAAAAAGATATGTAAGCATATCCATTTAAACATAGAATCACAGACCCACGAGCTTTTAAGGTCTGAATGTAATAAGTTTCACACATATCTCAATGTAATGATATGGCCTTTAAAGATTGATGATTAAATTTCTTATTCCTCACGAATGTGTGATCTACGTTAATGTGTATTGTTGATTAAATTTCTTGTTCTTCTCTAATGTGTGTATCTATGTAAATGTGTATTGAGTGAATTTGAAATGAATGATTTTGCTGTGGCTAAAACCCAGTTTCATTAATTTGTCCAATCTGGCACTTCATGCTTGTCTCAGGGTTCCAGATGCGTACTTGCAGGAGACCATCTTCAGCTTCCTCCAACCATCCAAAGTGTAGAAGCTGAGATGAAAGGGTTAGGAAGAACTCTCTTTGAACGCCTCGCAGATCTTTATGGAGATGAGATCATGTCTATGCTCACTGTTCAATACCGTATGCATGAGCTTATTATGAACTGGTCATCTAAAGAGCTTTACAACAGTAAGGTATTTTAATGTTGCCTGGATGTGCAGTAACATAGTAAAATTACAAATAAATAGGAAAAAGTTGTGTGATCTTAATATTGCCTGATAATGGACAATTACATGTTACTACAGATCAAAGCCCATCCAAGTGTTGCTGCACATATGCTTTATGATCTTGACGATGTAAAGAGATCTTCTTCAACAGAACCAACCCTTCTTCTTATAGACATAGCTGGGTATGCCTTTTATCTCTGGATTGTTTTCGAATAATCTGTTTTGTTCTGAAAGTAGTTGCTGTAGTGTTATGAACGTATCATGGATGAAGTTAGCCATTTTTCAATAAATTATAGCCTAGGATAGTCAGCATAAACAAAGTGCTGAAGTAACAATGTTTGATTGAAATGTTAATAAACTGTTTTTGTGAGTAAAAACAAGATTCAGAACTAAAGGTTTTATCATTGCCAGAAACATATTGTAAAAGAAGCAACAGTGAGTTGATTTCTTTTGCATGTGATATCTAAAGTTGCAAGCTTCTTGTTCGATCTGTATTTGTGAATGTTTGTGTTGCATCCAAGTTATTGCGTTAAGTAGTGCACATGATCAATAAGCCATATTTGCTATTGCTATTTATTAGTAAGAGAGCAGAATATTCCATTTTTCCTTGAATTATAGAACTTGTCAAGATGATTTATCTTCGTTAATGAAATTGTAAGTTTAAGGTGAAACTTCAAAAATCAATGGTAGTTTTCAAAAAGAGAGGCAGAGAATACAACCATCATGATTGAAAATTTTGAATTAATTTAATATTTTGTACATTAAACTTCTACTTTTGAACCTCCAATCCTATTTCTTGCACTAAGGTTTTGTCTTTTACGATGTAAAACTTCAGATAAATCTTTGTGTGATTGGGGCTGCATTATTGTTTTTCTTCAAAGGCATTTTCTAGTTAATACCAAGCATGTAAAATATCTAAACAAGATTATGTGGATGTGAGCAACTGAAAAAAGAAAAGGCAAATTCATTAAAGCAACTTGCCAGAGGGACCATTTATGTAATGAAGTAAGAAACTTCTTTTCAAATTTGTTATCTAAGGTTTAAGTACTATCATTTCATCTTTAGAGGATAATAACTACAATTAATTCAGTAGAAAAGAAGTATTGGACATGTTCATGGAAGAGGGAAAAACCCTAGTAGTTTCTACATACATGTCAGCAAAGATAAAAGATTCTAGTAACTTTTATTGGAGAATTTCGACAGTTAGCTTCCGGTGATTTACGCACATCATGACTTACTGAAAAAAAAACTGCATGAACTAATCTATAAAGCCTTAAAAATAAAAATGAGATAAAGAGGAATTATCTAGCCTAAAATTTCATAAATTTGAAGAAAAAGAGAAACAAAGGCGTTGATGCTTGATGAAAGAAACTATGCCTTTAGGAATTTCAGTAGTAGGAAATTGACGAGGTTGGACTTACCAAAGGAGGAAGTTGTTAGTCGTTTATTCATAAATTTTGAACAAAGCACTGTAAAAGAGAAAAATAATAGTTATTGAATAACATGGTTTTGTTTTTAGAAAAGTGTAATGGTACTAAAAATATAATGAATAAAATTAACGAAAGCTAAATTAGTAAAATATATTCAACTTATGTGATATGAGTATTTTAGGAATATTATAAAATATCATAGGCTATATTCTAAATACCTTGTGCTAAATTGCTTCAGGTGTGATATGGAAGAAAAGAAGGATGAAGAAGATAGCACGCTGAATGAAGGAGAAGCTGAGGTTGCTATGGCCCATGCAAAGAGGCTCATACAAAGCGGAGTGCGGGCTTCTGACATTGGAATTATTACTCCGTATGCTGCTCAGGTATTACAGTTTCTTTTATGTAAATTTTAAGCAATGTCTATGAGCTTCACAATTTGAATAATATAGTGAAGGATTTAAAACCGCTCTTCTGTTGATGAACATACTCTATAATTATTATTCTCTTACATATTTGGCAACTATAACTCAGGTTGTGTTACTGAAGATGTTGAAAAGCAATGATGATAAGCTAAAAAATATGGAAATCTCAACAGTTGATGGTTTCCAAGGTCGGGAGAAGGAAGCCATTATCATTTCAATGGTTCGGTCAAACTCAAAGAAAGAGGTGATTTAAGCATCTGTGGTACTACTGTTTCTTTGACATGTTATATAGCATACATTGTGACCAGCTTCACACTTATCGTATTAAAAACTGTTGAACTCTAGTTTCTTTTGGAACAATTCAGGTGGGGTTTTTAAGTGACCGCAGGCGTATGAATGTTGCTGTGACCCGGGCAAGAAGACAGTGTTGTCTTGTATGTGATACTGAGACAGTGAGTAGTGATGGATTCTTAAAGCGATTAGTTGAGTACTTTGAAGAGCATGGTGAGTATTTAAGTGGCTCAGAGTATCTCAATGAATAAGCAACTTTGTGCTTGAAAGAAGACTCATTATAGCTCTAGCTGGGCAATTTCAGTCTAGCCAATATAAAATATGATTTGTAAGACCTCAAATTGCTCACTCTGACAGAAGAAAATTAATCTTTTCTTGGAATTAAATTGATTTCTTGTTATTTAGAACTGCTTATTTACTTGAAAAATAGGGTAGTTAGAAATCCAACCTTTTCATCTCTGTTATGCATCATGCTAGTACCTGTTATATGTTTAATAATTTTAGTAGATTATTTTACTAGCATATTGGTATGTTAGAGCAACTTGGCACCTATAGAATTTATTTTATGTTAAAAGTAATAGTCCTGTTAGATTGACTTCATCGACAACATGGAGCCTTTTAACATCACGGGGAGTATTAAGTATGGAATGGTACTAGAATGCAAAGCCAGTTAATGTTTGACTGTAAAAGGAAAGAAATGTAGATGGCCAACCATAACAGTCATCATTAATGGGGGAATTGTATAAAGCATCTTTAGACTTTCTTTAACATAAAGTTTTGCATTCTTGTTATTATTAGTGTCACGTAACAACTTTTTACGAGATATGCTTAGTTGGTAGAGATCGTATATCAGTATCTCCTTGATCATTTTTGACCATACAGTCACTGTCATTGCTCATAGACAGTTGCTATACTTAAGAAAATTTCGGACCCCAGAATCTGGTACAATCCCTACTATTTGTTCATTCCACTATTTATGTCTGCCTTCATATTTTTCTAGGTGAATTCAACTATTCACAAAACAAAATTTCATTTTCTTATTCCCGAAATCAGTTTAAAGTTATATGTAGAAATATCTCAACCTCTTGTAGACTTACAACTTGATACCCTTCAAATTCCCCTCATGTGAAAGAAGCAAAAATCCAAAGACAGACAAAACAAAACTATTATATGGTTTAGAAAAACAAAGCAAACAACTCAATAGTTCACATGACCAATTGTCTGAAACAAAGTTGATTACTCTTAACAGCAACTGTGAACTCCACTCTTCCCCATTCTCTTACCACTATAAGTTCTAAAACAAGCCTCTCTCTGTCTCTCTCTCTCTCTCTCCATTAGTTAAGGTCCAGTGATTTCTCTGTTGTTTCTCTAGTACTATTCAATAGAAAAGCCAAACTGAATTAGATATAGAACTGAGTCATCTATAGTCTAGTTTAACTGATAATAATTGCATGTATATTTCTAAGTGATTCCAAGTGCAAAATCAGCTCATTCTTTCAGAAGTTCCAAATGGAAGTAGGCCAAGTCATCTCTTCTTGAATATCATAAAGTTGGAGGCAATTAGCTTCTGCTCCTTGATGATCTGCAATTCCATGCATTTCGATGAGTGCATCCCAATTGAAGCTCTTGTCTGCAAAGGCAGCGAGTTCTCCGTAATCTTTCGTCGAAGATTCTGGCTCTATAAAACTTGCTGTTTCATCAACTCCCTCAGGTCGGTGGCTCTCTTCTTTCAATATGCCTAGTTGCTGAAGAAACTCATTTAGATCAATCTGCCGCTTCTCTTCATGATTCCCCAGCATCGTCTCTGATGAAATCTCGACCTCTTTCTCCTTCGCAGAAGGATTTGCTTCGCAGGTTTGCCCACCTATGATCGGAAGTTCAGTTTTCGATGACTCACAAGAAGACGAACTAGAGGAAGAGGTTTGATTAAAAACCCCACCATTCTTCTTAAGCTCTTCAAGCCTTTGATGAATAACATGAACACTAGGTTGAGCATTTAGATTGAGCAAACCACAAGACGGGAACATAGAAATAAAGTTCTTGGAAGGAATCCATTTGAACTTGTGTGATTTATTTGGAAGGTTATTTGAGTTGGACTGAAGATGGGGAAGATTAAGATAAGCTTCAGGACCATACAATCTCCTAGCAGCTTCATCATAAGCCAAGGCAGCTTCTTCAGCAGTAGCAAAAGAACCCAACCAGAGTCTAGTCCTCTTCTTGGGCTCTCTGATCTCAGCAACCCATTTTCCCCATGTACGCTGGCGAACACCACGGTACTGGCAAGAGGCATTGAGGGGGCCACCTTTGCCTCTTGTAGGGCCTTTCTTCCATGGCTTCAATGGGGATTTTCTGAAGTTGTCCATAGGAGTTTTAAGTGGGAAGTAGCAAGTGAGAGTGGTAGTGAGTGAAAGAGGCAAGAAAGGCGCGGGATATGTAGTGAGTGAGACTAGAGTTCGGTTTAAATGTTGTCACGTTTGCAGGAAAACTTTTCTAGCTCATGCGACCGTTGCTCTCAACACTAGTCAGACCATTTCAAATCTCTCCTTCTTGTTACTTTTTTGGGTTATTAATGAGATGTATATAACGACACAGGCTTGCCACTCAAGTCTATGGTTAACATGGCATAAACCATGTGATCAACTTTGCATGCCATTACTCGTCAACTCATGATGCATGCATACAAAATATATATATATTACACTATGTGGAGTTGGGGTTTGGAAAGGATGATAAGGATCATGCTTATAATCTTAATGGTGTAGATTTGAAAGACGGATAATACTGAGTCAACTGCATCTCATCGCTATATGTATACTTTCATGTTTGCAAACATGTATATAAATGGGTGAATCTTAGTGGGTTATAGTTGTAATGTTGTATCAGCATTATCCATTAAGTTTTATTTAAATTTTTAAGAATCTTGCAACACACTAATGCTATTAATAATGAATTGTTAAAATTTATCCTTCAGGTTTGGTAAGTTAACCTATTTTTTTATTAAAAGATAATATTTATATCAAAATTTTAAATTAATAGATTTATAGGCCACAATAATATGTAAATTTAAAAATAAACATGTGTGTCCTAAAGGTTTATTAAACTTGATAAATAATTTACATTAATTTCCTCGATATATTACCACACCAATTTTTGTATTCATTTGCTCATTCCTTAACATGGGTAGTTAATATTTTTGTTTTTTTGTAAATAAACAGTAATTAAGTGTATCATTGCTCATCATAGATTAATTTGTTCTTGCGGTCCTAGATTTCCTATTTATAATCATATGGTATGGGATTTGAGGGTGAGATATTTTAAATGTGAAGTTGTGATCTAAGAAATTGTAACAGAATTGAAAGTAGTGAGAGTGTTCCAGGGTATGATTCCATCCACTGGACAGCAAGCAGCAGCAGCAGCTCACGGGTCCACAAAATCTAAAGTGAATAAATTGTCAGCGTTGCTTGGAAATAACCAAATGTAATGGAGTTTTGGTACGTTATGTAACCTCACCACATCCTCATGCACTTATGAAGGATTAACATATTTCATAATGGGAAAATTTTTATTAATCTGATTGAATACTGATTTTCAGTTCCTGAAGTCTCTTGTCTATATCAAACTAGACAAATCTAGACTCGCAAGTGGGGTGGCTCAATGGCAGCCACTCTCACTTGCCCTTTTAAAAATTGCAAGTTCGAACATAATAAATTTCATATTCGTTTGGATAGCTATCTCTCAATATTTGAAAATAATTATTTGAGTCGTATTACTATAGTTTCATCTGAGTTAGTCTTGAGAGTTTTTTGACCTTGATAAGGTGATAATAAAATAATAAAAAATAAAAATAAACAGACTAGACAATCTAGGTGCAATTTGGTGCTTGGTATTAAAAAGAGGCAAGGTGTTGGACTCATAGCGAGTAAAGGGAAGTGATGGTATCATTGATAGGAGAGAGAGAGAGAGAGAGAGAGAGAGATTTAGTTGTTGTGTGCCTTGGATTCTGTAGTAAGAACGTTTGGAGATGAGCAGCAGTAGTAGCACCACCTCACAACATTTTTGATAATCACGAGCTATATTTCACATGTTGTCCTTCCATTCTCAACCTGATACCCGGGACTTTCCCTTCACCTTTATCCCATGCAAGATGCAACCCCCCTTATGCCCTCTCTCTCTCTCTCTCAAGCTGTACCATATGCCCTGCAAATTCTTGAATGATCAACTCATTTCACATGTTCAATTACTCATGGACTTGGCAGAATATAGATGATGATGATGATGTTGAGATAACATTATCGTAGACCGCGTTGGAGTGGTGATTGGGTGCCTTGGTCTTCCAAGAATCGTCCACAACAAGGCTTAATTTGGAATTTTTAGTTTTTCTTTTTTTATTGGATTTGGAATTTGAACTTGATCACTTGATTATGGTAAATGTTGTTCTTAAAAATATATTTAAAAATTTTATCCAAATGATGTATCAAGTTGATTTGTAGCTACCATAATAATTTTGGAATGATATATTGATAATGTAGAAATTACACATAAACTTGTCAATTATTTAGACAATAAATTTAGATAAATTTTTTAGTAGTGTAATATTACTCACGTAGGTGTGGATAATGTTGATTCATGATTAATAAAAAAAAAAAAAAAGAATAATGTTATACTTTTTAAATTTTTTTAAAAATGACGTGACATGATGATTTGTAATAACCATCTTAATTATAGGATGATGTATTGATAGTATAGTAGTTACAAATAAATTTGTCATATTATTTAAGTAATAATTTTGAAAAAAAAATTTTGTAATGTAGCATTATTAAGAAAATAAGGTTTACCATTCCAAAAAAAAAAAAACAAAAACAAAATAAAATAATATAAAGTTTATATCAGCATAGAAATTATGGTGATGTAAGCTATGATTTAATACATATACGAAATGAAAAATAATTTATGTATACATAGAAATTGTCGTGTTTAGTATATGATTGTTTATCAATAAAAGTTTAAAAATTTTCATTTATTATATTATAAAACTATAAGATTATTTAAATTTCACTAATGAACAAACTAACGCCAATTTAAATGAAAAATAACTGAATAACTGAATAATTAGTAATATACTGATATATGTAAGTTTTCCAAAAAAAAAAAAATCATATACATATAACTTTTGATAGGTTTCAATAAAATTTTTTAAAATAATAATTGAAAAATTGTTGTGATATAATAAAGTCTTGTTATATCACTACTCAATACAGCCTCATATTAGAGAGCCTAAATTAATTTGACAATATTCCAATTCGAATTACTAAAATGTAGGTATATATATACACATTCTTATGGTATAATATGTATATACAGTGTATATATCATCCAACCTTCCAATTGAATTTAAGTTGTATCAAATCACATCCTCTTTATCACCGTGGAATGTGGTTTGATGGTAGAAAGTTATCATTAAACATGACAATACCTAGGTTCAAGTAATCACACTATCAGTGGTATTTAAAAAAATCACACCTTATTTCTTTATTAGGGGAAATATTAGAAGTGTTCCAAAAATAAAATGAAAATTATTATTGACTAAGAAAGAAATTAATCGTCTCTTTCATTAAATAAAACTATAGTCGATTTTAATTCGTTTTCACCATGCAAAACATTTTGCAAACAGGAAATGTTGCAATATTTAACGTATGTGGAAATATTTCACTTTGCTTGATAAAAATGGACTAAAATGGATTAAAATTTCATGTGAGATTAAAAATGAAGAAAATTTTATTTTGAATTAAAGACAAAGTTACATAAATTTATCTAATTATTTATTTGAAAGTGGTCTATTGTGTCATCCTAAGCTGACATGTCTCATTGTATTATATTGATCCATTGTTCCCAAAATTGACAGTCCAAAATATTAAAGCATCTTATTCATATGTATAGGACAAATGAATCATGTTACATAAACAACAGAAACACAGAATAGATCTCATTTTGATGCAACCCACCTCACTAGTCCAATTAGAAGGCCCCAATTTTTTATTAATTGTAGACATCCAACTACCACTAACACTTTATTTTACGCATAAAGAATTATTAAAACTCAACTTAGATAAGTATATGTTAAAGTATTTTCAACCATACTCCTTAAATTTTACTGACATTTTATCTAAAATAATAGAAAAAAACTATTTTAACTAGTAATTTTTTATTAAGTCACTCCAACAATTCTCTCTATTTTAACTAAATATTAATATTAAAATAACATAAGAGAGATTTTTGACTATACACTAATATTAAAATAATAAGAGAGAGAGAGTTTCATTTTAATTATTTTATTAAGTCACTCCAACAATTCTCTCTATTTTAGATAAGTATCAATATTAAGACAATAAGAGAGAGACTTTTAGCTAAATATTTATATAAAAATAATAGGAGAAAGAGTTTGATTAGAATTTTTAAATTATTTTATTTTAAATTAAATATTAAAATAATATGAGGAAGAATTTGACTAGGACTTTTTACCTTCAACTTTATAATACAACTAATCATACAAGAAATGGTTGGAGTGTATAAAAAGTCACATTACTAATTATTTAAGCTAAAAACAATGAATAATTAGTGTGATTGTAGATATTATTGGCCATTAGGCAGCCGTTATCGACAATTAATTGGATCTAAATGCTTGAAGGATCAAAAAACCCAATAATGATGTTTAGCCCAACTACTTGAATACTTTTGACACAACTGCTCAAACGGTTACATAATCTTAGTGGAAATGAAATACAATCATACCAAGAAAATATGGCTGAAGTGGGGAAGTTATATTTAATCATTGTTTTTCTAATTTTCAAATATAGAACGAAAATATAACATAACTATTTTTCTTGTTGGCTTTGATGAAAACTCAAAAAAGACTAAAATATATAACTAACAAATTACTATAGAGAATATAAATCTCTATATTAATATCTTTCAAGCGTATCAGTACTGCATCAAATGTATGTTAGGAGAAATTAATATTGATGTCACAGTATGTTTAGAATTGTTTTCTGGTAGTTCCATATTTTGGACTATGTATTGTGTGATTTGTTTTTACTTGTTCACTGAAATGAAAGCATAACTTCATACACTTTCTTTTTTTTTTTTTTTGTGTTTTTCCTTTGGATAATATATGTTCTTTTGCGTTGAAATATATATCCTAGAATAAATTGGCATGAATATAATCGCCATTGTTGAGTGACACCAAAGTTTTGTATTAATAAATTTTTATCTGATTTAAATGTAAATACAATTGCAGAGAGATAGAATGTGATGAAGTCATGCATAGTTGATACAAATGATAGAGGTATTAAATGTGCTTGTATTGATGAAAATAAAGATTGAATCTATAACACATATAATCAATATTTGACTTTTTATAAAGATTTTCAATTGAGTTGTCAAAATTGTGTGCTCCAGAATTATTAATTATTTATGAGTCACACGATGTAAAATCTCATATAAATGCTTTGATGCAATTTTGCGTTTCTGTAAACTCATCCTCGCTATAATGTTGTCCCATTTAGAACGAGTGAAAGATGTTACCAATTGGGCTGCCCTTGTCCATTAGACAATTAGTTGGGCCTAAATGCCTGATGGATCAAATAACCCAATGGTGATTTCTTAACCCAACTACTTGAGCCTTTAAAAAAAAAAAAAAAAAAAAAAAAAAAAACACACACACACACATTAATACCTTACGAATAAAAAGGATGTCGAAACCTATCAAGATCGATCACTGATAATATAATTCGGGTGACTACTCCTACAATAGGGATATTGTAATTCCTATCAAGATGTGACTCAAACTGGTGTGCTGTCGTGGGCAACCAAATTAAATTTATACTCCTAAAAATTTATGTAGTGGTGTGAGTAAGGATCGTTCCCACAGAGAGTGTCTAACTTAGTTTTATGCTACACGAATAAGGATGGGGGAGAGGTATTTAAGTATAATAAAAGCAATTTAAAAAAAAAAAAACAACTAAAGAGCAATTCAAATTGAAATATTCAAATCAATCAAAAGAACAAACGTTGGTCTAAGTCAACATCCACCCTCGAAATTTTATAACTGATCATCGATGCAAGTATATATCAATTCACACCTAAAATATTCACCATTGGAACCATTTTTTTCCTATCTCTCCTTAATTGCAATTAATTAGAAAACAGATGATCTAACCAATCCTAACTATTAAATAACTCAAGACAAGCACTAAAAGTTTAATTTAATAATAGCGTTAAGAATGAAAGAAATCGATGAAGCTAAACAACACAAGCTCAAGCGATTGCATTTAATTTAGTCGAACATTTTTCCTAAAATCTAATAATTTCTGATGCAGCAATTCATTAAATTTTAGTTGCTTCATAAATTAGAGAGACCAAACAATTACGAATTTGATATCTAACTTAGCAATGGATTGCAACGAATAATAAACTAGTAGACCTCCTAGTAATTAAACGAGACAATCATGAAAATAAGCATAGAAGAACATCTGATACCCAAGGCATAAATTGAACAATAAAAACAAATTAGATCTCACAAGTTTATTGATTCCGAGGCTTCAGTTTCCTTCGACCAACTATAAAAATTAGCCACGCATAGCCATCATAAAAACTTGAAGAAAAAGTTAGGGATCAGGGAAGAAGAGATCCCTAGTCTAATGATTTCTCATCTCTTTTATACGCGGCAATACCCTTTCAGAGACCAAAAAAAAAAAAAACTCCTAAACAAATTAAACATTATCCTAAAATAACAATATTCAAATCTAACTAATTAAGGAAAATAATAAAAATAGCCTCAACACTAGAAGGAAAGTTGTGATTTCAGTTGGGATTTTCGTGCATCAGATTTGGAAGCTTCCAAAAATAAGTTGCGTCAAGTCAAATCAAACTTGTAGGTTAAGTGACATTCCAGAACACCAACAGTGCAGGTGTAGCAACTTTAAGCTCGATTTTGACTTTGATGCAGCTAGTATCTCTCAAAACTCAAAACATGAAAGTTGTAGAACTCTTTCTTGTCTTTCCATATCATCTTGAATCATCTCGATCGGAGCTCGGATGAGAGAGTTATGTCCAGATTATGAAACGATGTCGAAACTGTCTAAAATCGCCTAAAAAGCTCTGTTTTGCTCTTAATGTCTTCATTTGAATTCTAAATCAAAATATAAGAATAGTGAGTTCATTTAGGCACCAAATAAGCATAAGAGACTAAACATTAAGAGAGAAAAATGTGACATTCTACATTCTCGTCACAAACCCACACTTAGTGTTTTAATAAAATCATGGTAAAACTCGAACTTCTTACTTCTTAGAGTCTACTCAACCACTCTTACTAAGGGATAATGTGTTACTTAAGTAGGTTTGATAACTGCTCAAGCTGTTACATGATCAAGTATGAAATGCCATCAAATACAATCATTCTAAGGAAATAGTGTTAGAAGTAGGGGAAGTGCTATTACTCGTTGTTAATCTATTTTTTGATATAAAACGAAAAGGCAGCAGATAGTATAAAAACATGCAAGTTTTAAAAATAACACAGAAAATTGAAATGACTTTTTATAGGATCATCAATGTTCACAAGCTATAGTTCACCACAAAAAGGAAAAAAGATAATTCATAAATGAATCATTGTGAATTGTGATTAACTATTTCTTTTATTCGCGAACTATAGTTTATGAACATTGATGGTACTGAAAAAACTCATTGCAATTCTTTGGTGATATTTTTAAAACTTGTGTTTTTTCATAGTTCCAAAAAAAACCAAATATATCCCTTCTAATAGTTGAGATTTTGATATCTATTTCTAGGTGAATTACAATCTTTACGATAGAGACTACATTATTATACAAATTATACTTCGAATTCAAAATCTTGTACTGCATAACTATACTTTAATTCGAAGATCTATTAAAATTCAAATGACAATTATCGACTATATTAAAGATTCTTCCTAACTGCATTGAAGTTAATAATTATGAAATCAATTATTAGATTTTATATTAAACTATGAGATGACCCACAAAACATTTTATTTTGAGAATTTTTTTTTTTTCTTGAAATATGTCTATTTCCAAGTGAATTACATATTTGTATACTCCACATTTAAGGAGAGATAGACAACGGAAAAAGAAGAAATAAAGTAATTTCATGCGCCTCGCGCGTTTCACAGATATTGTTAAATAAACAAAACATGTGAAGCACACTAATGGTAATAATTTTTATGCAAGTCAAATGATTAATTTGTTATCATTCTAGATGTCAATTTTTTGCATTTATTAGTGGCAACAAAACGAGATGTTCACTTGCGTATACTTATTTTACAAAAATAATTAATCTAATAAACTATTATTTTAATTATTAATTTACAGCTTGTTCACATTGTGGCTGACAAATTCCAAATTTTTATTTGAAATTGATTTTTTTTTGGATTTAAGATTTTTCTGTGTGCTTGGAGTAGTATATATTACAGCTCAAACCAAAATCTAAAATATATTTTTGTTTTTTTTTAAACAAAATCTAAAAGATTTGATTCATTACTTATAATAGAATTTTTTGAATAATTAATTTAGATCTTACAATAAAATCTTTTCCGGAAGTCTTAAGATCCTAAGTGAAAATTTCAATGGGTTGTTTGTTTTTTGCACTTAACACTTAATGATGCTGAATTGGGCTAATTAAGTGATTTTTGTTTGTTTTTTTAAGTGGTCAAACCACTTCAAATCACCCCAAAACCACTGAAAATAAAAAGTTACATTTTTTGACTTTTCACTGAATACCAAATCACTTGATGATTTTATAAATTTATTGTTCCAATTTTATCCTTCTCAAAATAATAAATTTCCTAGTTTATTCTAGTTTTACATTATAAAAATTTCTTTTAATACTTCAACAAATATATTTCCAAATTTGACCTGATTTTACATTATACATATTCATTTTAATTATATTTCTTTCAATATTATTTTTATTTAAATATATAACAATAGTAATTCAACTTAATACTGTTTTATTTATTTTTATTTAATTTACTTTACTATAATAATTTATTTATGTATATATAATTTTTTTAAAAAAATACTTTACTATAATAATTAATCATATTTTAATTTTGAATAAAAATATTATTAATATATGCATAAAATTGTTTTAGCTTTTGTTAAATAATTTATTATAATTGTTTGTATTATATTAAATAAAGTTACATAACAACTAATAGTAAAGGATATAAATGTCAAATTACTAGTTTTCAGACAATTTTAACTTTAAAAAACAAACAAGATTACTATACATTCAGATATAAAGAAAAAAAAAACAAACATGTCATTCAGATTTCAGGTTTCAGTCACTATTCAGTCTTCAGTTTTCAGCAGCACTATTCAGTATTCAGACAAAAAAAACAAACGACCCCTAAATTTCAGACTTCACATTTGAAAAAATATATACTAAGCATTTATAATTAACAAGTTGTGTGTTTTCTTCCACTTAACACTTAAAAAAATCTAAATTATTTTTTTTTCAGTGGTTAAACAACTTAAAAGAATCAAAAAGTAAGAGGTCGTTTGTTTTTACCACTTTTACTTAATAGGTCTGAATTACATCTTTTAAGTGATTTTTGTTTGTTTTTTTAAGTGATCAAACCACTTAAAACTATCCAAAAATCATTGAATATAAAAAACTACAATTTTTGACTTTTTACTTAATGACAAATCACTTAATAATTTTTTTTATATATTCTTCCAAATCTATCATTCCCAAAATAATATATTTTCAAATTAGTTTTAATTTTACATTATACAGATTTGTTTTAAATGTAATCAATGAAATATTACAATGACTAAAATATATATTATTTTACAATATCAACTTTTGTCACAATAGTTTTTTAACTTAAGAATATTTTGTTTATTTCTATTTAAATATATAAATTTAATTTACTTTACTATAATAATTTATTTTTGTATATATAATTTAAAAAATTACTTTACTATAATAATTAATTATATTTTAATTATGAATAAAAAACGTTATTAATATATACATAAAAGTGTTTTAGTATTTTTTAAATAATTTATTATGATTGTTTATATTATATTAAATGAAGTTTCAAAACAACTAATAGTAAAAGGATATAAATGTCAAATTACTAATTTTCAGACAATTTTAACTTTAAAAAACAAACGAGATTACTATACATTTAGAGGTAAAAGAAAAAAAAATAAACATGTCATTCAGATTTCAGGTTTCAGTCACTATTCAGTCATCAGTCTTCAGCAGTACTGTTCAGTTTTCAGACAAAAAAACAAACGACCCCTAACTGAGAAAAAAAAAATTAGAAAATTTTCATTTAATTTCAAATTATTGAATTGCATTTAAATATTGTCTTCTAAATCTATTCTTCCAAAAATAATATATTTTTAATTTTATCCTAATAGTATGTTGTCTTTTATTATAACCTTATATATATATAAAATTAAGAAAAAGCTAATTAACCTAACCCCTTTTTCTTAGAAAATATTTTTAAATGAACATTTTAACACTATTATCGAACTTTTATTTTGTTTTTTAGACAATATAAAAATCATTTCTACATCATTTTTTTATTATATGTTAATTATAGATAAAAATTTATTGATGTTCATTTAAAAGCATTTTAAGATTTGTCAAATCATCTGTTTTTTAAATGTTTGTATCATATAAAATAAAAATAAATAACAATTAAGATTTAGTTGTAGGGAAAAAAACATGTCATATAGGTTTATATTTCAATATTATTTAGTAAAATTGAGGACTGTTTAATCTTCAGATAAAAAAACAAGTCATCCCAAAGTGGTTTTAGTTAAATTTTTTCATGACTCAACTAATTTTTTTTCCTCTTTTTTTAGGGGGAAAAAAAAAAGAAAATTAAGAGATTGTTTGTTTTTTTCACTTATAACTTAATAAATGTTGAATTGCATCCATTAAGTTATTTTTATTTATATTTCTAAATGGTCAAACCACTTTAAATTATTCAAAGACAATTGAAAAAAAAAAATTAACTTTTAACTTAAAATTATTTAAAATATTCTATTACAAGTCTATCTCTTAAAATAACATACTTCCAATGTTACCCTAATTTTATAATATAAATATTTTCTTTTTTTCCCTGATACTTATAAGAAACATCTTCCAAAAAGTACCCTCTCATCCTAAACTTTTCTAAATTGGACAACTATATTTTAGTTTAAAAATTTAAACATTTACTTTTTTAGTTGCTTCCCAAATATAATTCAACTCAAAAATCATTTTATTATTTTTATTTAAATATGTAAATATCATTAATTCCACTATACCTTTTAATCATATCTTAAAGTGAATAAATATTACTAACAATTATTTATGTTTTATTGTTATATCATGTTAAATAAAATTTCATAGCAACTAATATTATAAAGGGTATAATTGTTATATTCAAATAATTTGAACTTAAAAAAAAATAAGTTTACGCTACATCCAAAGGAAAAAAAAAAAAAAAAAAAACAAACATACTATTCAGATTTTAGTTTTCAATCATTATTTGGTTTTTAATAAATTTCAATATTATTTAGTTTTCAAACTAAAAAAGATAAAAAATAAAAAAGACCCCTAAATTCTTATTCATATTTTTAACTAAACATGTTCACCATCAAACCGATATGCAAACAATTTTTTCTAATGAAAAATAAAAGCATCTAAAAATTAAAAATAATATCAATTAAAAAAGAATAGATGAAAAAACAAATTGGAATAATGACATGAAACAATATTTTGTTGCATCCACAAGGCCTTCATATGGAACTTGATAACAAATTGATACCAGGTTTTAACTTTACAACATGATAAGTGTACAAGAAAATAACTAATATAAAAAGCTTTAGGCAACTGGCAGGCTGTTTTATATTTTAATGTTAAAATACATTGATCATATCATATGAGAAATAATTAGAGTATATAAGGAATCAAAAACAGGGGCAGACCACAAACCTGAGCATCGATGGCCACCACCATTTTTGACAACCAATACTACTTTTTCTTGTTCTACCTCTGGTTCACTACTTCTCTATCTCTTTTTCTGCAAACATACACAACAACTTGGTGCATCAGAAGCCAAGATGTAGTTATAGCACATATCATTTTTTATCTTGTTGGAGGAATGAATCCTTGCTACGTTGCTCACTTCTTCCCTCAAATTTCTGTAAGCTGGATTCCCTTTTTTTTTTTTTTTTTTAACAATTTTTACCCAAAAATTGGGTTCACAAACTGGTTCTTGAACCAAATTCCTGATATGTTTAGACATATATGCAGGTTGAGGATGAAGAGTAAGGAGAAGCTGCTGGTAGAGGAAATATGCTGCAAGAGCAAATCCAACTTCAAAGGTAAAAAGAAATACAAGGAGCAAAAAGTTTACAAGCTTTCAACATGCCCTTGAATCAAGAGCTTTCTCCTCATACCCAATCAAGAAACTTTCTGTCTCTTTTCATTTTCATTATAATTCTGATCATGTAGATAAACAATTCTCCTAATATATTCACTAAAAGAAAAATACATTAATGAAGCATTAAATTTCAACTACTAGATCAAGATATAAAGAATAAATCTTCTTATATTCTTCCTATCAAAGGAAGTTGTTATTTAGCTAAATTGTTGAACTAATTTTTAGGAGATACCACAAAATGCAAGGAGATATGTGGCGACTCAATATGTGAGATCAATGCAATTACACTTCTAAAAATTTTCTTTTTAACTTTTTTAATAAAATGATGTTACAAGATGATTTGTAATAATCATCTTAATTATTAAATAATATATTCATGGTATGGTAGTTATACAAAAGTTTACCACATCATTTGAGTAATAAATTTAGATAAATTTTAAATAGTATAACATTTATTTATGATGTGATAGTTATACAAAAATTTATGATATCATTTAAATATTAAATTTGAATAAAATTTTGAATAATATAACACTATATATATATAGGGGTAGGATTAGCAGCCCAAAATTTTTACACAAAATCTTTCATAGATTTAAGACCTTCGGATGAAAGCAATTTCGATTGTCAAGATTAATTATTAGATTAAAAAAAGCGAAAGTTTGACACAAAAATTATGTTTGGCTCCTCTTTAATCCCTATTTCCTCCTCTGTTGACTTCACGTATCTCTCTCTTTACTTGGTGATAATTTCATTTTCATCTTGTTTAAAGTTTCAATTAATAAATGAATGCTATAAAATTTTATGGTAAAAAGAAATTAAAAAATCCAAAAGCCAAAATCTAAATTTTTTATTCTTCTTCCCACATCAACTCGTTAGTTGAATGTGATGCTCTAAACTAGAAGTTTATTACTCATAACATGTTTTGTTTTCATATTTGTAGGTGCTTTTCCATTCAATAGATACAATTTTACAGTTTTTTTTTTTTTTTTACCTAATTTGCTATTATCAATAATAGCATCAGGGACAGAGATCATCCTTGCTGGGCAATTTGTAATGCTTCTTGGATTATTTATATGTCGGTGATATATATTAAATCTGGTTTTATTTCAAAAAAAAAAAGAAATCTTTAATTAATTTTGTATGAAGATTATTATTAAAAAAATGAGTAATTT
This sequence comes from Nephelium lappaceum, assembly GCA_021234005.1. Lineage (NCBI taxonomy): Eukaryota > Viridiplantae > Streptophyta > Magnoliopsida > Sapindales > Sapindaceae > Nephelium > Nephelium lappaceum. The sequence continues at coordinate 7,165,964 of CM038005.1, forward strand.
GAATAAGTTGAATTAATTTTTAGCTTTGCATAACAATTACATCCTTGAGATAAGAGACGGGTGTGAAAAGATAAAAGAGAATAGAGATAGAGACAAGAATGAAGAAAATATAAGTTTATTTTCATTAATGACGAGAGAGATTATGTAAGTGGAGAAAAACAATACGCACCAAGATGTACTACTACTTATGATCTATTAAAGTATAAATTCATTTTAGCCATTAAAATTGCTTCAACCAAAGAACCATAAATCTGTATAAATTTTTGTGTTAAATTTCATAAATCTGTGTAAGATCTTGTGTTAAATTTCATAAATCTGTGTAAGATCTCGTGTTAAATTTTGAGATTGTCGATGTAAAAATTTTATGTAAAAAAATGAAGTTGTGCATGGATTTAGTTAGTGTGTTCTAAGGACTGAGATTTTCTTCCTTCATATCTTTTGGAATTCAACATTCTTGATTTATTTTTCTGCTGCAGCGTAGGACTTTTGCTAATATTTATCTTTTGTATTTAAAGATGTTAATTATTACGCCTACATTGTCATGAGCAATACTTATTAAAAAAAAAATTATTTTTTTCAGTACAAAAATAAGGATTTTTTATAATCAAATTTGTATCAATTTTATCCCTTGCTTTAGTAAACAACTGAAAGAGAATTAATTTGATTCAGTTTTTAATTTCTTAAAAATTAGTACACACTAGAAAAGAGTTTGGTTACTTGCTTCCGATTCCTCTCAATTCTCTTTCCAATGAAACTTAATTTTCCTTTCATTGTAATTCCTAATTTTAGTAAATACATCCCAAACGTTCCTCTTTCGATGACCTAGATTGAAAGGGAATTTCCGTCACCTGCATGTAGATGCAACCTGTATTTTCTTGTCATAAATCAATGTATCGTAATAATAGATCAAAACCAATACTATCTATCAGAAACCATACAAGTAACCAACATCAAATTTCATTATAGGCCAAATAAGAGAGCCAAAAAGGACAATGCCTGCCCACTTGAAGCAACTATAATAAAGTATTTTCTTCAAACAACCACAAAGCATATAATTAATTAAAGAAAATCAATTTGAGAAAACTGTACTTTGTTATCATTCTTGAATTGTTATAGTACACAAGCAAGGACTTTCATAAAGCAATATAACAAAAGCTGACAGCGACCTTATGTACATTGTTCCAATAAAATTCCCTTACAGCAAGACCTTCAAAGAATGAAAGCAGCAGACGATAGAACGCCCACTTATCATTTATCACCAAAATTCTCATTAGTGTTAACAAGCAACAAGCCAAATTGTCCACTGATCTATACAAAAAACAAGAATGCAGATCTAGAATCTAAAAATATCATTGTAGTAAAAAAAGAAGAATCTAAAAATATCATCTGAGGATGATCAATATCTAAGATGATACCGAGCATAAGAAGATGATCTTCACAAGACGACGATCTAACAAACTATCATCAGTGGATGACCAATTTCTAAAAGATACTGATCATCAGAAGATGATCTATCTCACTGCTCAAGCCCCAGTCTCAATCTACATTTTCTAGCTCTCGTCTTCGAAAATATGCTGGGAAAGATTGCTGAGAGAATTAGACATTCAACGCAGTGACATCAATGTACGAACCCTTCTCTCCCTCTCAGCCTTCTTAGCACTAGGAGTCCTCTTTAGTCTCTTCAATTCCTCCATCACAACTTTTTCAACTTTGTCAATTGAGTTCAAAAGTTTCTTCTGAGGTGTCAGAGACTCTAACTCTCCACCAGCCTGATTTGTGACATTAAGCAAAATCTGGGGCACTTTGCCTATAGAAGGTGGGCAATTCTTTACGCTGGATGCTGGATTTGGGGACATAAAAGAAGGATCAAGTTTAGGCCGAGCACCCAGCGGTGACGAGGAAGAATCAAGTTTTGTCTGATGATCCTGGGCCATTGGTCTCTCCATCTGTTGGCCTTCAACTTCTCCAACTGTTGGCCTCTCCAAATGAGCTCTTCTCCTCTCAATTGCCTACCGAAAAATAAAGTTGCAACTATTTAATAAACCAACTTATAAAAACTTCCATCGTAAGAAGCAAATATAAGACATAATAGCAACTTGTAAATTGACCTGATAATCAAGAACAAAAGCATTGTACTTTTACTCAATAGACAGCCACTGAAAACTAACTCATGACTACAACCATGAGGACACTTTGGCACTTCAAATAAGCTAGTCACAGTGCTATCTGCTGACATGGTAAATCAATAAGACTTTAGGAATGTCCACTGCCCATTTTTGAATGTATACAATACTAATGCAAATATGTCAACCAGACACTTGTTGCAAGCAGCTCAGACCTCACCGGAAGAGCTATATCATCAACATCAAAATGCACAGACCAAAACAACAGAAGAACCAAACATGAAATGTTTTATTCCAGTTCCTCATCATGGTAAAAAAACTTGAATTAGCTTAACATGAAACAAAGCAGCAACAACGGACTCAACTAAAACAGAATCCTTTAAAAGACATAGATAATGCCAAAAATAGAAATAAAAAGATACAACTATAGTCACATTTCAAGAGGGTCTTATACAACCAAATATCACAATACTGATAACCCACTATGAATATGATGTGGAATTGAAAACCAACAGAAAAAGAGGGTCGGTTACCCTGACAACAGAAGTGATGTCCCTGAGAGGCGTCCTCGGGTACCAAGCAGGTAACACACTTCGTCCTCTCCGACGCAGTGGCGTGTTCTCTCTTGCGATTGGTCCACGTGTGGCCGACGGAGATCCCCCGGAAGTGTTCATCATCCACAGGATTCCGCCCCTGGGAGTGTTGTTTCTTCCGATAGGCGATCGTGCGGTGGCTTCTGGTTGGTCTTGGAAGACTCCGAGAGCACCGGAGCGTCTTCGAGCGAAGTTGGCAGCCAAGTCCACGGGCCTCACGAGCCTGTCTCGTGACTCTGGCATTTTTTCTCTGCAACATAAATCATCATTCATGATGTTCTCTTCTGATCCAACTTACTTTCCAAGAAAATCAGGACTTTCTTGCAAACCGAACAAACAGCTCAGATGCAAAATCAAACAAACAAAATGGGCATGTAAAGCATAATCGTAATGGAAAATCATTTTCATTTTGCCTAGAAAGAAAACAGAGGATTATCTTGCAAACCAAACAGCGAATAGTACCTTAAAGTGACGGAGTGGGTAGGGCTTGGCTGCTCTGCTACTCACATAAAACCAGATGACAGAGCGCTTTTCAAAGAGAGACAGAGAAGTGAATTTGGCAAATTTTCGAAATGAATACTCGAGCGGTTTTGTACAAAATCTCACTTCGAGCCCTGATTCAACCACAAAATGACACGTGTCAATGCTACCAATTTTTTTTTTTTCTTTTTTGTGAAACCTACCGTTTTGACCCTAAGTTCAAATTCTCTTGATAGCGCCATGGAGGGCCCGTGTTTTGGGGGGGAGGTGAAACTACTGTTTTACCCCTAGAGCTGAGTCTCATCGAGACCTTCAGACCTAGGGTCACACAGAAATAACAATCTCCGCCGGACTTCATTTAATAAGGTTTGGAAATAAACGGATTAAGATTCCTATTATTTTATATTTTCTATCAATGACTAATTTGTGATTACATATGAACTTAGATCGAGCTCACAAAGATTATCTCACAAGTTCCTTTGTTGGTACAAGTTGTTAAGACTGACTTCTTACCACTAAGCCGAAGGCTTGAACAACTAGCATGAACAATTTTTTATTTCTTTATATTTATAATAACCCAAGGATACTCATATATGTGTATTACAATTGGACTTGAAGGATCCCAGTGCAAGCATGACACCTTGGCAAAATGTGCAATCAAGCACCAATACTTCACCCTCATGTTGATTGTAGCGAATCTCCCCGTATGTTGATTGTTGACTAGTACAAAGCCAACGCAAGTATTGAAAGTATAGTATTCACTAATCACCCCATTTACAACTTACTAATTTTTCTTCATTGTAAGTTTGTAACTCGAATTATGCAGAAAATTTCATTTTAATTTTTTCAAATTGCCCAGCAAATACTTAGCATTCAAGGTTTATTCCATAACCATCAAAGTTTCAAGTGCAGGGTAAAACAAGAAAATAGAATTTTCTTCTATTATGAACACTGTCTATAGCTCAAAGGCTTCCTTTCACTTGTTGTAATTCTTCCTTCTTTGTTTTTGAAAATTTTGTAATTCTATTGTTACATATCCCTCACTTCTTCCCAAAAACAAACAGAGCGTAGAGAGTTCAAGTGAGAAAATTCAATATATAGTAGGAATGGAGGTTGCATGAATTCACGATTTTCCCATCAAGGGAAACGGTATAATTCAATAAGAGCTGGCCACAGTGACACGCACTTCACCTTCAGGTTTCTCAATCAATAATATCATTGAAAATAGAAGCAATGCAACACATTGTTTACAAAATTTCATCCCCTTTGTTGTTTCAACATTAACAACAGATTATTATCTACAGAATTGATAATCAAGAAGTAAACTTACAATACAAGAAAAAAATTTACATCAGATCTATATCACTTAACAGAGCAGTGGCCCGCTGTAAAACTACAATTTGAGATAGAACCTTTTTCAGATAAAAAAAGGAGAAAGGTATTTACAATAAGCAAACTGACCAGGATGACAAAACTTCATTTGGATTTTGGGCTTCCTTTACACATGTTTCTCCATTTATCCTTCAGGTCTATTGTTGTACGACCCCTCAAAAACACTGAACTACCGAATTCCAGTATTCGTTTCCATGGAATGTTTTTATCATCAAACCTAGTAAATTTCCTCACACCCTTCTGTAATAATAAAACCCAACGGTTAATATGTGATAATACTTAAACACAAACACACACAAAATAAAAATAATAATAAATAATGATATGAACAAACAAACAGAGTGCAAGTGAAAAAACCAGATTCATAACCGTAATTTAGACAGAATCTGAGTATTTGTATCTACAAGCTACTGCAGGCATCAAAGAGAAAAAGAAAATTGAACTCTGAAAGCATCACAGCAACAATATCCAATTCTGAATCCCTAACTTTCATAGAAAGATTTACTTAGAATCCAAAGACTTTATGTCAAATACGACAGGCATAAGAAAATATTACCTTAAGTATCTCTTCCTCCTCAGATGTCCATGGAAGCTTCTTTCTTCTCAACTGCCTCAACTGTGGAATAGTCGGGTATGTACTGGAAAAAAGACATTTCATCAGTTACTAATAAACAGCCAAAGAAATACATGACTCACTGCTGCTTCCTAGTTTTTTCTTTTGTTGGAAAAAGGGAGATCAAAAGAGTTAGAAGGAGAAGGCGCTGTCACAAACAGAATGAGCAAGCCCACTGCCTCAAAAGCTCAGCAAAAGTACCATAAAGAAGCACATAAAATCAGAAGAAGATACAACTTTCTACCCCCCATGTACAGAGGCCTCAACTCCGAAAAAGAAAATTAAAGACAAAGAAGAAGAAAGCTTAGCCTCTTCCTCACTTTACAACAACTGCGAAACAATTAATCATCTTTAACCTCAGAAGATACAGAGGCCTACAAAGACTCACTACTTTCCAGTTAATAGCAAGCATGGATGTGACTTTGTCAGAGAAGACAATTCTACAAGCACTGTTTTCCCTAGTGGATATAAGATTTTTACATGATATTAAAACATAAAGCCACACAAAATTTACACCGACAATTGATACAATTGACATGTAAAAAAAATGAGCACTAAGGATAATAAGAAACTTACTATTGCCCCTCTCGCCTTCGGTATCGTACGACGTAATTGGAAATCATGAACTTGTCATTTTCACCTTCAGAAGTTTCCTCTCCATCAACATTCAGAGCAATGACAGCTTTCTCTGGTAGACCACAGCTTGCTTGTCTTAAATCTTCCTCCTCAATTCCTTCTTCAGCTTCTCTCTGATCTACAGGAGCAACATCTGGGTGCACACAGGATGGATTATCACCATCACACTTAGGGTTAGCTGGCGCTTGATCCTGATGTCCTTCAACTCCGCTTACAGATGGGCACTTGTTGGCCACTTCCCCTACCTTTTCTCCATTAGAAATGCAAACAGTCTCATCAATTACATTTATTTCTTCATCACTACAAGGCAAGTCAACATTAACATGCGATGCAGAAGGGTCTGACTGTCGCTTGCTACCTAAACTTTTTTGGCATAAATGGTCAGCAACATCATGTCCATCTTGACCATTTTCATTAGTTCTCTCTTTTCCTTGATCTCCCAACTGCCCATTCTCACCAATTTCATCGTGTCCATTTTGTTCTGAATGACTGCAATCTTTCCTGTGTAATCTCTCAGCACATCCCCCTGGACGACGCTCCAAGCCCATACGAATAAATGTAGCTAGTTCCTTCCTTGCTGAGATAGCTTTTTTCTTAGCTTCAAGGTAATCTGAAATAGCAAGTGAATATGCACAAAATGGACAATAAAACTTTCCATTTTCATCAAAATTTGCAGGGGAACCCAAGCAGTGCTTATGGACCACCAGTGGGCAACTACTAGTATTACATAACAACAACGGACCATCCTTGTTACACTTCACACAAAGGTTTTGCTCTGTCCAGCCAGCCGTTGCCAAGGTATCACTGCCTAATTGAGAGCACAAGAAATGACTCTTCTTCATGCCCACATCAATACCCTCATCATGATATTCATCGTTATCACTGGTCACTTCTTCGCATAAATGCTCCATCTCATCTTGGAATTTGTTCACAGAATCTTTTTTACGAGCTTCTGTTGAGGGTGCATCAGTTGATGCTCTCAGTTCAGTATCATTAGTTTCATCCACTATGACTTTATCAACTGGTTCATCTGCAGGTGTAGCCTGAGGCATTTTATCAGCAACATGACCAACCATCTTTTGACTATGCTGGAGTTCACCATCATTAACATCACCATTCTGCCCATCCCTCCCTGAGTCAACACACACATCATTACCATCCTCAGGAGGATACTGGCTGTCCTCCATGACTTCATCTCGAGATTGGTTAGAAAAGTCAAAACCTTTTCCTTCAGTATCTCCAACGACTCTAGCAGAAAAATCTTCCAACAATTCATTATCGTGAGGAGGAACTGAAATCTGTTCTACAGAGTTACCAGCACAAACTGCGTTCTGCTTAAGCTTCTTGGCATTAGCGTGATGATCAGATCCCTCCTGGAATTCATCAGAATGTCTTGCCATATCTTCAGAGGTTAAGTCATTTCTATCCCTCTTATTAGTTAATAAATTTCCGTTTTGTGAAATATCTCCTAATAGTCCATTCCCATTTTCACAGGTAGGCAGATTCAAGTTCCCATTTGCTGCCATTGATTGTGCATCAGTGCCAACCCCATCAAGCCTCAATGTTGGCGCATTACGACAGGCATCAACATGCATCAGTCCACTCCTTTCCTTCAAGGAGGCAGCCAAAGGATTGTCACCTTCAAGAATTGCATCTTTCAGCTGTTCATCAACACCGGTTAAAACCACAAACACAGCAAATGAGGATTGATAATACAGTACCCTTGCCCCCAAACATGAAAATTCAAGGAAAAAATAGAAAGGCCTTCACCTTTTGTAAAGCACATTTAGGCATCATATCTCGTTTATGCATAATAAACGAACAAACATCCCATTTTGAAAGCTCCGGTCCACCCATTTTCAAATCTGCTTCCGGTATCTAAAAACCCAAGACCATTAAAACTTTAAACTCACAAACCAAACCACTTACAAACCCAGAGACAAAAACATAGACACATTACCTCCTGCAGTATGTGCTGTAAAACATCTTCACAGCTTTGTGATAAATCAAACACAATCTTATTCTCCACAGCAGAAACACCATCTTCAGCCGAACCAAACAAATCCTCCAAACATCTCAAAGCAACCATTTCCCTCGTAGTTTTGGCCAAATCATCAGGCGACTCCGGAACCATTTCAACCAATTCTGAATTCGAAAACCCATCATATTAAATATACAAACCAAATGAACAACAATGTAAACCATCCTTAAAATACCTAGATAGTAGACACAAACACACCTTGTAAAATAGAGGTGTCAACTTCCTTGAAACCAGCTAAATACTCAATGATCCAAAGCCAGGGAAGGCTCGAATCGTATGCCGATGAATCACCAAGAATATCCATCATCTTAATAGCAATGCCTCCACTTATCTAATATAACCAACCTAAATGACATCAATTTCTAGGGTTTCACTATCCAAAACTCATGAATTGCACGAATACAACACATGAAATAACAATTGAATTGGATATTTGATAGTTCTAATAACATGAAGAGAAAGACAACAAAGACATCAAATTATGGCAATTAAACAAACAATTTGACGGCAATCAAAAATCCAAGTAGAAATACTAGAACCTGGTTTCGAAAATGTTTGTGGTTTCGTACACAAACTGAGAGATAAAGATGATACCTTGAAATATTGAAATGGAAGAATCGCGGTGTCGCGGCCTCTCAGACTGTGTTTGAGGGTGCCGTTTTTTGTCGGATTTTCAAGGTTTCTGGTAAGTTTTTCAAATCTTCTCTGGTACTCTATTCTACTTTGCGAAATTACAATCATACCATTGAACTTTGGCTTGAATACAGCTCGGTCCCTCACGTTAACGTTTATCCGATTGGCCGGGTCACTTCACCGCAATTGAATAACAAAGTTTTTTTTATAAACAAAGTTTTGATGTTAACAAACAAACAATTTATTACAAATTTGTTTATTAATGTAACGTAGCATATGAAAGGAAATAAGCAAACGATTGATGATAGTGTACTAGATTTGAATTTTGTGGCTAGAAATTTGCTAAAACCCTAATTTACCCAGTCATGGATTGTATATCAATCCAGCAATTTTTATAAATATTATTTGTATTTAATGTGTTTCACTGTAATCTTCTTTTTATTTTAGACAAAACAATGATGAATCTCATAATCCCACTATGCCAATCAAAATGCAATCGGTGCATGATCTTGAATTTGATAAATACTTTAACATCGTATGAAAATTGCTATTTTAATATATTATGTTCAAAAAATGGTGATATAAAATTCCAAAGATACACTTAAATTAGAATTTTACAAATTTATTTGTGAACGCACCATTATTTGCAACATTCAAATTATGTGCACAATCTTGACATGCAACTACATATAACTTTTTCCTAAAAATAGGGATAATCCCAAAAGATCCACTATAATTTATGAAAATATTCATTTTTCTACCTATAATTTTATTCTTATTTAAAATTCCTCCTGACGTTGATTAAAACACTTAAAATACTCATTGAAAACGTGTGAAAAGACGACAATATTTCTAACGATCATAGATTTTATTAGGTTAACTTAGTTGACCATTTAACTCTAGGAGCAAAATAAGAAATGCAATAAAAAAAATTAATTAAAATAATATTAATTAAAGGGATAACCTTAAAAAAAATCGTTGTAGTTTGCAAATATTCATTTTACCATATATGGTTTTTATTTTTGTTCAAAATCCTTCCTAATGTTAATAAAAATACTTAAAATATCCCTTAAAGAAGTGTGAAATGATGACAATACCCCTGACGATCACAGATTTAGTTAGGTTGACCGTTTAACTCTAGGGATAAAATGAAAAATACGATAAATTTTGGGTTAGATGGACATCTGGGTTCAGAACCCAAACGGACATCATCTGGGTTCGATTTGCACCCAGATGTCTGGGTTCATAAAACCCAGATTAAATCTGGGTCGAACCCAAACATATAGGTTCGCGGAACCTAGATTTCATCGGATTTGGATTCGATTCGAATCCAGATGATGCAATCCAGTGATTAATGATGTTGGATGTGTGATTATTGACTGGTGATTGTTGATGGTTTTATTTTTTTTTTTAGGTATGTTGATGATTTTTTTTGTTGATATTTTTTGTTTATTATTTGTGTTTCAACAGTGGAGATTTAATTTGCAGATTGGATCTCTACCTTTAGATTGGCTTTCCAGTTTACAAATCCAGAATTTTTTTAAAAAATTATATTATTTTAAATTATTTTATTTATTAATAAAAATATTAGGGTTAAAATTATCTTTTTACCCTTTATATAATTTTTCTATATATTTATTAATATCAAGGAAAATTTTGAACAAAATGAAACTAGTGTGATAAAACAGACATTTTTACAAACTACAATATATTTTTCTAGATTATCCCTTATAATTGTTTTATTTGTTAAATAAAAATCTTAGGGTTAAGATTGTCTTTTTACCCTTTATATAATTTTTAAAGTTAATTTATTAATGTCAAAAAGATTTTAGATAAAAATAAAACTAGTGTGGTAAAATACATATTTTTACAAATTACAATAGATTTTTTTGGGATTATCCCCTAAAAATATTGAGGCATCCATATTACATGGGGCTAATTTATCAAGAGAAATTGATAGGACCTATCCCGACTCATTTATTGAGTCTTAGAAAATCATGTGAAAACTAACGGAACCCATCCTAACTCTTCTCTCAAACCTAGGAAGGTGTTGTAAAAACTAAGGTTATTTTAACAAAAATCTAGATTTATTGAAAACACTTTAAAAAAAAACATCATATCTCATAGCCATTTTATATAATTTAATTTGAACAAATTGAAAATCTTTACGTTTCTCATGTTAGATCCCTGGACTAAATAATCAAAATATTCATTAAATATCTTTAAAAGCTATTTTGTTTCCAAAACTATTCTCTAAACATATTTACAAAATTTAATTAATTAAAAATAATATCCACTGAAATAATATTAATGCATTTTGTCATCACCATGTAGCCTTTCTCATGATATGTACTAATCTGCACGAACATGCAACAGGTATTTGAAAAAATGAATTTTATAAAAGAAAGAGTGCGGACGCTTAGAGAGTGGATTTAACTTTTCATAAAAGCAATTTTTAAAAGAAAAACGTAACATACTTTTGGTAATAGTATATAATTCTCATAATTCATACGCATTTATATCTGAAAAACAAAACTGAATTTAAATCTCATATCATAATAAAACTATAAACTTTGATATAAATTATCTTTATAACTTCAATAATATAAAATCTAAAAATCTATAATCTGTAAAACTTTTCTGAAATCTCTTTCTATAAATCTGATATTCTGTAAATCTCCATTTATATTGATCAAACTCAATATGCAACATCTATGATTTAAAATCTACATCAATTAGTACCCTGAAAAATTTGGTCATATGTGATGAAGATACTCAATACATACATAAAGTAAGAGATAACATCTGGACATACACATGTTGGACGACTTTATGACTCTCCCGACATATATCATACATGTGCTAGGTGACTCTCTATAATTTATACACATGAAACATGTTTGATCGTTAGAAGAGAGAGTATAACTTTGGTGTTTAGAAAATATTTTTCTAAAATATTTCTAAATAATAAACTCAAGCTGAAAGTATAAAATTCCAATTGAAATTTCTAATAAAGATATGGATATATGAACACATAATAATTTCTCATTTTACTTGTAAAACATAATTGATGATCCAATCATAAATCATAATTCATAATCTATAAAATCAATTAATTAACTAACAAAATAATTCATTTCTAATCATCCATAAATAATAAAATCTGAAATATATATAACTATAAACAATTAATTCAATTTAAATAAAACAATCTACTCACATAACTCCTATGCTCATATCTAGGTCTAAAATGGATTATCATCTTATTTGTCATAATTCTGAATCCACCCTAAAATCAAATAAAACTTAATTTAAAGCTTATGAAAAAATTAACTATTTTTCTAAATTTCAAATCTCGTTGAAATAGAAATCACTTATCTGGATAAATCGGACACCCAAATATTCAAATCACCCATATAAAATTTTCTCCTATTTTCTTCTCTCTTCTTATTTTTCTTCTTCTTCTCGTCATTTTTATTTTTGCTTGTCCAATTCTTTTTGGTTCCGGTCAGTTCAATGTCTCTCTCTCTCATTTATAAACATATAAATATATTTCAGTCCAATATATATATATATATTTCTTTTTTTTTTTTATTAATATATATATATATATATTTCTACTATCCTAATCTCACGGCCTCTTTCTTTCATTGTTATCTCATGCCTATCAATCTTTTTCTTCCAACTTGCTTTCATGACACTTGTCATCTCATTTAATAAAAATTTTGCCACCATTTTAATTGTCATACACTATCTCATGACACTTGTCTATTTTCTAAGTAAAACATTGACAATTTATCTCTCCATGCACGGCCACCAAATTGTCTCGACTTTTTAACTTGTTTTTTTACATTTGATACTACCCCACTATCTCATGACACTTTTCTATTTTCTAAATAAAATTACCACCAAATTGTCTCGACTTTTTAACTTGTTTTTTAACATTTGATACTACCCCACTATCTCATGACACTTTTCTATTTTCTAAATAAAATTAAATTACAAACTCTTCGCCTCCCGCCATCCCTAAAACCTTCCAATTTCCAACTTCGATGGTCCAATTTAAGATTATTTTTCTACGAACTATGATGACTGTCATTTCAAATTGTAATCTCCATATTGTAATTCAAATGTAATGCTATAAAAAAGAACCCTTCCATATTATATATGTGACTTTATGAGAATACTTTTGAGGAAAAAAGGAATACACCTCTACCACTGAAAAATCAGGAACATCGATTTGTATACTCAGTACATTTTAAAATCAATTTACTGTAATATGTTAAAAGTTTCATTCATGTTGTATCACGTTGAGAATTTAAAATACAGCAAAGATTTAGGTAAGTTAATTCCTTGCTAACGTATGTAAATTATTTATGTTCATATATATTTGATTAAGGTATCTACATCTCTAATTACAAATTGTTTAAAGTTAACTTGTCAACCAGTTCATCATATTTCAATGTTAGCTTATTCAACACTTGCAAGAAAAAGTCAAAATCCCAAAATTATTGATACAATTTAGAGAGACAAGACATACATATTTTAGTACATATTTAATACTGTTGAGTTTGACTCCAGTTAAGATAACAATTAAAGGATTTTGAGCCTTGTTCTACACTCAAAATCTATTGGACCAAAAAATTAATAAATATTTTACACGAGTTACGCAACACGATGAAGGAATCGCTTCATTTATTTATTTTTTTGAAAGAAGAAGGAATTGATTCATTGACCTCCACTGAAATTTTTATTTAATGAAAATCAAGTTTATACTTCTTGTGGACAGCTTGGCTTGCAAGGCTGATGGAGCAAATCTAAAAGAGGTTTCTGATCAACTTTAAAAGAAGTTTCATGCCCAAGTCAAATGGTTAAATTAGAGATCAATAAGTAGCAGTATTTGTTCTGTTGGATTAAAATCTAAGTTACGAAGGGCATAAAAATAAAAGAGAAAACTTCATTTTAGTCCCTGAGATTTTGAAAAATATCAAATTTTTAAACATATTTTGAAAACAGTTTTTTTAGTTTCTAACTTTTTCAAAACTCTTTAAAATAATCCAAACCGTTAGTCAATAAACGGTCAACAGTAACAGATTGTTTAGATGGGAAGGGCAAAATGATCTTTTTATAGAGAGAGTAATTTAATTTAAATAATTTATTATATACATAAAATTAATTTTATAAAACAAATGAAAAAAAATATAAATAAAAAGTGGAGATCCACTAGATTGGATCTCCACCATTTTCAACAGACCAAGATTCAAACCCATTTTCCAACATTATCAATAACCCACTTCATCAACATCATCAACAACCCCACAAACTACAATATTATTAAGAACATCATGGCATCATCAAGAACATCTCCCACAACAACAACATTAAGAAAAAAAAAATCAAAACTATTTATAAAAAAAAAAAAATGAAAACAGGGGGTTGATGACGAGTTCATCTGAGTTCGTCGAACCTAGATGAAGCTCCTCATCTGGGTTCGATCGAACCCAGCTGAGGAACTTCATTTGGGTTCGACGAACCCAGATGAAGCAGTTGGAACTTTGTCTGAGTTCGACGAAGCAACTAGTAACCCAGACGAAGACGTTCTTCGTGTGAGTCCGATCGAACCCAGACAAAGATCTTCGTCTGGGTTCGAATCGAACCCAGATGGAGCCTCTCCGTCTGGGTTCGATCGAACCTAGATGAAGTCTTTATTTGGGTTCGATGGAGAGTGATGGAGAATGGATCTGGACAGAAGAAGAAGGAGAAGCTATGGAGGCGACGAAGAGGCGGAGGAGGCGAAAGAGATGGAGAACTGATTTTTTTTTTTCTAAAATCTGTTTTTATGTTAAATTTTTGTTTAATTTAAACAAAACAATAATAAGATTTTTAAAATATATATATAATCATAATATACGTGTCAGTTTTTCATTGATCAAATATTATGTAATATTCTAATTGTATTAAGGGTAATATGGTCATTTTAAGTTATGAGGGGTAATTGAGTCTTTTTATTTTTTTAGTTTAGTTTGACTGTCAGTTAACCAACGGTTTGAACTATTTTGAAGAGTTTTGAAAAAGTTATGGATAAAAAAAGATGTTTCCAAAAAATGTTTAAAAATTTGCTATTTTTTGAAACCTCAGGATATAGAATGAAGTTTTCCCAAAATAATAAATAAATAAATAAATAAAACAACAACAACGCTCCTTCCTTTCCGTTAAGTAAACTAAATATCAAACCAAGTAAGATCAAAGATTAGGCAGCTACATTTGGTCTTGGTAAAAGAATTTTCCCTAGACTTTCTGCTAGGGCCAAAAAGATAGTCCAAGCAACTTTACTAACAAACAATAGCCGAACTGAATGGACTAGTTCCCATGTTTTGGATAAGATAACCATCACAATCAACCAGTCAGTAAGAAATTAAACCACTCGATAACTCATGTTATTTAGATTAAAAAAGAACAATGACAATTCAAATAAATGTTTCTTATTTTTAATTTTTATAGGTAAACATAAACATTAAAAGGTTCGTCCAGGTAGCCCCTGGATCAGTCGAAGGCCTAAAAAAATATAAAAAAGGTGGTGGCATTGCTTTTACCGAAACAGGTTAATAATAATAATAAGCTAATAAAAAAAATGGTGACAACAGAAAAACCATATTATAATTATCATTTTTTGTTGCTTTTGAAGATGACCGAAGGCCTGAGAGGACCAGTGACAACAATTCGTCACATGCCAACCACCAAATATTCCCACCAAACAAAAATGAACACCTCCCTCTCTCTCTCTCTTTCTCTCTCTCTCAACCATTTTGTCTATCACTAATTCTCTAATTAAGCACAAATTCACAATTTGTAAATAAATATAAATATTAAAGAAAAATATTCCTTTTCCAGCTAAACAAATGTATATTACTGTAAAATTAGACATGAATTAGATCTGTTTCATGTTGTTTAAATTTAATTCAACAAAGCAATCCTCAAAATTATAAAACACACCCAAAAATAATAATAATAATAATAATAATAACAATGAAGGATAGCATTCATTCCAACAAATAAACCCTAAAAAATGAAAAATGAAGAAAGATGAAAACTTTGAAGAAAAGAAGCATCAGAATAAGATTCTATTGAATACCCAGTTGGGATAGAGTGATTTAGATCACAACCATTACATATTTGATAATAATATGAACAACAACACAGGTAGAAGAAGAAGTAAAAAAAAAGATCTTAATCTACCTAGAAGGGTTGCGGAAGACGGAGTGGAAGAGACGAGAGAAGACGGAGCGGAAACGAGGGTAGGCTCGGAGGGTGTAGAGGGTGCTCTGCCGTAGCAAATTTTCAATCGTCTCCACGAAGAAATTGAGGCTCCTGATCGGCGGCACGTAGAGTGTCAGAGGCACAGCCGAGAAGGCCACCACGAAAAATAGTTGCAGCATCTGGACCACCCCCACCACACCACCCTTTCAAATACTATTACTTTTGTCTTGATGTATGTACAGGAGCAGAGACGTTGGATTGGCCTCTTCTTGATGGTTGATGGTCCTTGTTTGGGAACTTGTGATTCTTTTTTTTTTTGAAAAGTTGGGAGCTTGTGATTCTGATTTGTGTCGTGTGCGCTGCGTTTGTGATTTCAACTATTTTAGAACGTGTGTGTGTGTGTATGTTTGTGTTGTGCTCTTCTTATATAGTATTTTGGTCCTTCTTACCCAAAATATTATAAAATACAAAATTTTTTTGATAAAATAAAACACAAAATTTTGAATTGTTTTATTTCGTGTATCATGATATAAGGACAATTGAGGTGAGTTGGGCTGCATTACACAACATGTTTTAAAAACATTGTTTTATAAATTAAATATATAACCAAATCAGGAAGTAACATGTTCATTGGCTAGCTTTTCTTTTTCTTTAAATTCTAGATCCAAAATTAAATTCACGTGAGAAATTTTCCTCAATTATGAGTTTGGTTATGATAATGAATATTTCAATATATATGTATATATATATATAATTTTTTTTTTGAAATGAGTATATATATATATATAATTTGTTGGTTTTAATGGGTTATAAATCGGGTTCATTTAAGATAACTCAAACTCATGATTCAATTCAAATCAAAGTTTGGATGTAACTGAACAATTACTTGTGTAGTTGTGAGTCGTTACTAGAAAACTGCAATGGTAGTTATGTGATTACATATAAATAAACTGATTAGAGAATTTGAGGTGTGCCTGAACAAAAAACAGACAAAACAATAAACAAGGAAAATACTCTTACACTGTGAAAAGAGATTTCGATTTCATTTATTGATGATTGAATTTCGACTAGTTGAAGAACTACAAAAGTTATCTTGGGATTCTTCGTGGGTAAACGGTTTGTTTCTTTACTATTTTTGATACATAGTACTTGATTGATTTTGTTTTCAGCAGTATTAGAGCTTGTGTTGAGTTATTTGCTAGTAGATGATCGATTTAATATGATTCAAAGTGCCATGAAATTTATGTTGGAAGAAAACCTAAGAAATAGAGATTTGAGCCCAAGACCCTATTTGCATGATATCTCATTCAATAGATATTTGTTTTACTTGATTTAAAGTTCATATGAAACGAGACTTAAAGACGAATCCACAGCAACATTTGAAGTGTTTGGCTACAATTTTACTTTTTCAACATTTTTTTTTTTACAATTTTTAAAACTTCGATGAAACTTGATTGTTTGTAGTTTTGTTAATTGGCATGTCATTTTTAATGATATAATAGACAGAATAAAATTTTATAATATTAGATTATAATGATTATGAACGAGATCATTGAAATTACAAAATCATGTTTATATTATCTATTTTTTTTTTTCTACCTCTTTAATCATATGATGTTGTAACGTTGATCTATTAGTAAAAATAAAAATTTCTCCTTTAAATTTAAAAAATAAAAAATAATGGACAACAAGAAATGAAGAGCTGTTTTTTAATTAAAAAAATGAGAGAAACAAACACACACAAAATGACAAAAATGATTAGATCTCATTGATAAAGATCTACATTGGATCTCTATGGAGATCCATCGGTGGGGAAAGGCTCAAGCTTAAGAAGACTATTCCGTTCACGAATTTATGAACCCTTGGATTCCTAGCTACAATAAGCGGATATGTGTTTTACTAACTAGGTTCGTAGAACATAATGAATGTGAAAATTTTAAATCTATCGTGAGTTTAAAAATAAAATCCTCACCCTTTCGTCCTAAAAAATCTACAATTTTTTTAATGTTTTAGAAATCTTTTGAATCTACTTAGTAAATTAAAGTTCGAAATTAAAATCTCTATTGAATCCTATAATTTTTTCAACAAAGAAAAAATTATAGCGTTTAATCATGTAGATATTCATGAGAGTTCAAATCCTCGACCTTGTGAGAGCAAACTACACGTTTAGACATTCTTACTAACCCTTCATACATCTTATATATATATATATATATATATATATGTATATATTGAAATAGTTAATAAATATATGTTATCAATTTACATTTTCTCTCACCTTTTTTGTCACTACCCTAGTCCCTTTGTTTGTATTTATCTCGCCCAAACGAATCTCTCATCTTTTCTTACCAAAACCAGTACATGCATTACATTGTTTCATCACAAAAAAATTAAGTCACACGTCCTTTAGTTTTTTCCCATCGAATCTAAAAGAAAGAAAGAAAGAAAAAAAAAAAAAGAAAAAAAACTAATATCACTTGGTGACCAAAAAAGGTTAAGTGTATACTGTGTATTATATATTATTCACAGATATAGAAGGGAGACATATTCACTTTAAACTCTCATGAACAAAAAGTTTCTACTAGATTTTATATGAAAAAACATGAATATGCAGTTTGCTAAGAAACTTGCGTTTTTTAAAATTCATACGAACATTTTTACTGGGTGGATTTTACGATTTTATTTATGGTTAGAATTTTCAGCAATATCATTCTCATATGGTCAAATTGTTGGAAGAGAGGTGCGGTCAAATTGTTGAATGAGAGATGCAGTCAAATTTGTTGAAAGTGGAAAATATATAGTCAATAGAGTTTTTCTCATGAATAGATGGAGATCCAATTAATTCCACCATGTTATTATTTTTTTTTCTTTATTTCGTTATGAACGGTGAAATCCAAAACTTTTTTATTTCTTTTTCTATTCTTCAATTTCTCAATTGTAATTTTCTTTTAATTCTTTTTTTTTTTTTTGATTGAATGTATTTTCATCTTTTACGGTTTTAACTCATTTGAAAGTTATATTTAACACAATACTAACCATAAATGAGGTCGATTTTTTTTTTTTTTTTTGAAAAATTGATTCCAATTATAAAACCCAAACTTCAAGTAGGTTGGTAGTAACTTATTCAAAAATAAAAGAAGAATAAATGAGTCCACTAAAATTAAATGTACGGGCATATTTTCTTATAATTTAAGTGGTACATATCTTTCCTTTCACGTGAGTAAATATATTTTTCTGGAATATCATAAAAGTAACACATCTCAATTATGAGAATAGTTATACAAATTATATATAAAGTATTTGATTGGAATAAATCACACTTCAATGTCATATTTCAAAAATAATAATAACAATAATAAATTAAGTAACCATTGAAAAAACATTTTAGTTCTATGATTGGCAATTGTATGGTCCAAATCAACTAACCGGAGAATTGGGGTCAACTCTAAGAAAAGTGGTTTTTTTCAAAAACAATAGTCAGGTTCTTGGCATCAAATGACTTTTATTTTTTTCTTCTTTTTTCTTTTTTTGAGTAAACTTGGCGTCAAATGACTTGAAGCAATTTCTTCCAGACCATTTCATTCAATAGTCGACCAATGTCATAATTATTCTGTTGTATAAAAATGTACACAAAATTCCCCTCACGTAATGTGATATAATTGGCTCAAAACTTATATTGACTATCCAAATAAGTAAACCAAAGCAGAAGTCTTCTTCTTGCCACGATGTGCCCCTGCCACCATACATGTATGACTCTCTCTATTCTTGACAATTATGGAACATAAATTTGATAACTCAATACAATAAAATACGATTCAACACATACACAACTATATAAAATACATTATGGTCGTTAGGTCTTCATGTATCTAGACTCAGTACCAACACCTTTGGAATTGTTTTTTGAATAAAACAATGGATGAGAAAGAATATAATACTCGCTCGTTGACTATTTATATTAATTTCAATCGTGACTCTTCCCAAATTATGCATTTAAGATGATTGTTTTGTCAGATTCCGTATTTTTGGACAAGTTTATTGAATTAAATCACATTTGTTAGGCCATTTTTTTTTAATGTAATTTAAACTCACAGTTATCTTATATCTTCCCTAAAAGAAAATAAAATATATAATGATTGTCTTGTTATTTTGTACAAGTTTATTGAATTAAATCACATTTGTTAGGCAATTTTTTTTTTAATCATTATATATGATAGCAATTATTAGTTGAGCAAATATCCAAGAAGGACATTTTCATTTTTTCTTTTATTAAATTTGTCCACTTCCACTAATTGTATTATGTTTGTCATTAATGTGTTTGTGAGGACCAAATTTGCCCTTTTAACATTTTAAAAAACTAAGAAAAAACGTCTCTCTTTCTCTTCTCCACCCATTATCCCAATAATCCCAACTTGACTTTGTGAAGTCTCTTCGTCAAACCTTCTTTTCTCTCTCTTCACCTCCCCCACCCCCATCATTACCAGATTTGCTCCTCCACCGAGCTAGGACACTTCTCGTTGGAGGAGCACACATTTGAATGAGCGGTCCACCAATGCCATTGTATTTTTTTTTTCTATTAAAAAAATAAATTTTATTTTAAAATGGCATATGGGTAATTTTCAATTTATATAAGGGGTAATTTTGTGCCACAATGAACAAAAATAATAAAATTATGGAGAAACTTCGTTGTAATCCTTGAGATTTTGAAAAATATCAAAATTTTAAAACTCTTTTGGTGACAATTTTTTTCATCTCTAACTTTTCTAAAACTCTTCAAAAAAGTTCAAACCATCGATCAATAATTGACGGTCAACAATGACAAATAGCATGTATGGGAAGAGTAAGATGGTCTTCGTGTAAGAGACTAAAATTAACTATTGACAAAAAAAAAAAAAAAAAAAACTAATGACAAACTATTTTAATTTAAATGACCAAAATACCCTTTTATAAAGAAAATTTTAAAAAAAAAAAATTGAAGATCTAGGTTTCGAAACCCAGATCTTCAAAACCAGCAAATCATCAAAACCAGAAAATCAACATAGTTTCATCAACACATCTGAATCAGTCTCATCAAGTACATCAACACATTTTCTTCAACATCATCAAAACCAATAAATCAAGACAACCAAACTCAAAAGAAAAAGAAAAAAAGCAAAATATTTCAAAAAAAATTTTTAAAAAAAACAAAGAAAAATCGACTTCCATCGCCGGTTGAACCTCCATTGTCGACTTAACCTCCATCGCCGATTCAACCTTTCTAAACTCAACCTTCATCACCAACTCAGCCTCTTTGGATCTGAACCCCGAATCATCATCTTCCTCATCACGAACCCATCAGTTTCTTCTATCGATGATATCAACAATCAATGGTCTACCTTCATCACCCTCCTCCAGTTCCACCTCTTGAACCCATACCCATTATCAAACCCATACCCACTCCTTGAAATACCTCCACTACCACTGTCTCTATCTCTTCGTGTTCCCCACAACCATCAATGTAACCTTCTCTGTCAGGAAATCAAAACCACACAATTACAAAAAAAAAAAAAAAAAGGAAAGAACAAACGACTCCATCTAAGTTGAAGATGGAGTAGATTGTTTCATCTCCAATGGCAGCAGCAGTAAGGAATGTGACGACAAGCAATGGCAGCGGCGGTCACAGGCTTTTAAGAGACTGAGAGAGCAAAACTGACGGCGGCGATAGCGAAGGAATTAACAAGAGCAACAAAGGAAGTGGCGGCAAAGAATCACTAACGGAAAAGAAAGAGAGTGAGAGAAACAAGAGATAGATGGAAGAGAAGTGGGTTTGGTTTGTTGATGGGTGTTCTAGAGAAGTGGGTTTGGTTTGGTTAGATGATGATTCTAGGTTGGGCGACCTGGTTTTCTTCTTCTTCATGTTCTTCATTTTTCTCTCTTCTGTTTTTATTTTTATTTTTTTGGTTTTTGTTTATATAATTTTCATCTTCATCATACATCTCAAATGAACAGTCGAGATATATTTTTAATTTATTTTTAATATAATTTAATTTTATATTTAATAATTTTAAATATAAAATAAAAATTAAACTAAATTTAATTAAATTTAATAATTTTATTTTATATTTTATGAGAGATAATTTAATAATTTAAGTATCATTAACAATAATCAAAAGTAAAAATATATTTTTATACATTTTATTTACGTTGATTGTCAGTTGATGAATGATTTGAATTTTTTAAAAAGTTTTAAAAAAATTATAAATAAAAAAATTGTTTCTAAAAAAACTTTAAAATTTTGATATTTTTCGAAATACGAGAGACTAAACCAAGTTTCCCTAAAATTATTGATAGTAAGTCCACTCATTTAATTTAAAGGTGTTTTTTATTATTAGTTCTATAAAAGCCAATATTTCAGCAACAATTGCCAATACTTGATTGGATGCTTAACCAGCCGAAGCTGGAAACGTTGTAAACCGTGTTGAATTCCATAAAACAAATACACAAACACAATGGAATATAAAATGTTATTTGACAAAAATGTTAAATGCTTACCAAACTCGAATGACTTTTGTTTTCATAATAAAGGTTCATAACTAATAACAGACGTCTCCCTCTTTTTTTCTAAAATGCTTTTAGAGGCAAACCAACTACCATGAAATGTCTCACTAATAATTGAAACACTTCATGGTGGTTTGCCTCTAAACATCTTTTATTAAAAAAGAGGGAGACATTTGTTGTTAGTTACTTCATAATTTATACCAGATTAGGCAACACTTGTTGAAATCAAATGCAATTTCAAGACAAAATTTGTATATTAGCAAAGTACAAGTGTACAACTCTATCAAATACACCAAGAAGCAAACGATAGTACAAGTACATTAACCGACCGACCTGGTTTGACAGGCCAATGTTGCTTTTACGCCAAAAATGTCAATACTTCATATGCAGAAAATCACTGTACAACAATGAAGTTTACACTATGCTCTGTACAGAAGGACATAATTATTAGCATACTTCAGGAAGAAGTTAAACATGCTAGTAACTTTTCACATACTCGTTGAAGATCGAGTGAGGGATCCGTTGAAGTTATGCTAGAAAGAACATATCGTGCTTCCAGAAGATCCTCAGATATGCTTGCCAAGATCAAATCTTCACTGGCCATTAGAGATGCCATTAGCTTAGCAGCTGCCATTCTTTCCTGATGAACAAGAAAAAATAATTAATAGGAGAAGAAATGCAAGTATTAAGAACTACAGAAGAAATGAGAATAAAAAATCTCTCCTCTCAAAAAGTAGATCAAAACTGCACAACAACCTAATGCAGACACAATGCATCATGAATAATTAAATTGACATAAGGGGGAGTCCAGAATAATAAACACAATCGACAACATCAAGTCACATGCTGTCTGCATTATTTATGTTTCCAGAAATAATGTTGTAAATTTTTGAAAGAACAGAGTTCATTTAAAATCTAAACACTGCAGCATGCCAAATTAATTTTAGCAAAAGACATCAAACACAATCAATGTACAAATCAACAACTAAATCAGTTCTTTCCAGATTTCTTAAAAGGATTTTTCTGCATCAATCAGTGACTAGTTACAGGCTTTAATTTATTTGAGTCAGGATCCTAGAATTAAGGATCCAAACCAGTGTGCTTACTAGCAAAGTACAGATGCCTTTAAAGTTCCGTATGAGAAATGCCACAATCCATAAGTTCAAATACAGATGTTCATGCTGTAGTTTTCATACATTTTATCCATTTGACCTACGTATCAACAATCCACTACAGGATTTGGTCCGGAAGAATTATTTTCTTTCTACTAAATTCCCAAACTTCATTCACCGTTTTTCATAAGAAATAATATTCCAATTTATAATCTAACAATCCCTAGTGGGCTTAAATACTGAGTGTAAATACAAGATGAGTAAGAATTTTTTCATCCATTACAGGCAAGTCCAAAATACTAACAGAGATTAAGGTCTAAAGCAGCATATACAAATCTAAGATACTGAATGGCATGAAATTGTGCAAAACTAGATTTTAATACCTTTTCTGATCCTTCTCTGAGAAATTTTATGGAGAGTTTGAGAAGATCAGATGAATAAGGAAGAACTGCAGACTTCAGATGATACACTGCTGAGAAGAGAACCTGGATACAACCCACTCTAATCTCTGGATTCACAAGTACCTGCATTAGGCCCCTTTTGTAAGAACAAAGCAAGAGAAAATGTGATCGAAAAGAACTGCCATAGTTTGCAACTAATTATAATTAACTACTTCATGCACTTAATAAACATAAGACGACAATGAACTAGAATGACAAATACCTCAGCAGACCGAATGAGATGTGGAAGAACTTTTCGAGCAAAGCGTTTCTTGCTAGAGTCTGAGATCTTCTGGCAGGTGCTTATGAGAACATTGACCATGCAAAGACGAAAAGAAAGTGGCATCAGTGCCTCAATTGCACAGTTTTCACAACCCAACTTGGAGTTTGAAATGATTTCTTTCTCATCATGTATTATATGATGGACAACATATGTAAGGACAGAGTTTCTCGTGACGGCATCCCCTGCAATTTCAGGACAGAGGTTACACGTGCCCAGTCAACAGTATAAACTAATATTGAGGACAAGATACAAACCATGATCACCACTCTTCCTAACAACATTACTCTTCACTGAAGTTAAGTCTTTCGATAAGCCAGGAGATTGCAGTTCAGCACACATCATCAGTGCCAAACAATCAATGCAACCATGCTGTGCTTTATATACTGAGAAGAAGAAGAATCTTGAGCCACAAACTTTAATAATAAGAGCATCAGTAAAAATTCAGCAAAAATAAATTAGATGCACACCTTCATCTTCATCTAAAGAAGGCCACAACAGAACTGCTTCTAACATTTTCCTAATTTCAAGCATTGCAGGGGAAAAAATCGAAACCTGGCCTCTAACCTAGAAACCAGATAAACCATTATATTAGCTGCAGAACACGAATAATAGATGATGCCTAGAATAACAAAAAGTGAGAGCCAGAGAAATTCATGTAAAAATAAAACGTATACCAACAGCAAAAGCCATTACCACAATGGAAGTACAGATTGAAAACAAACAAGCTTTGATCTTCATTATATCCTGAGATCCCACAGCATGATTTAATTGAGAGCAAGTAACTGGAAAGAGCACCTACATTTCCAAAAGCAATGAATGTTAAAATGGTAGAAATGGAAATAAAGAAACATAATCTCAAATTTGAAGTTTGGGACACATTCGGAAATGAAAGAGAAGGCAACAACCAGCATCAAAATGATTTAATCAGTCCTTGCCTTTTAAACTACAATTTCATATAACAATCTACGCTTTAGCATATTTCATTTTGTTAGTTACAGAATTATAGGTTTTGGTGTATTGCATTTTACTCATTACAGAATGAAGTTTGGCATCACACACACACACAGAGACAGGGGAGATTCATTCAGAAGGGATCTCATACAACATACATAGTAGTAAAATGAACAATAATTTAAAGAAAAGTGGGCAAACAGAGAAGATAGAAGAAATAATCTCTTTCAGATGTTATGTGAACCTTCTTATCCCCAAAAAATGGAGAATTAGAAGCTACATTTTCCATCTCACAGAAATCTTAACACTCCAAGAAATAAGCCTAGAAAATTATAACTCCAAAATCACATTCCTAGATACATTTTCTTTAAGTGCTCGAGTCATATAGTAAGTAAAAGCCTCAAAACTGCTTTAGACAGCTTAGTAATAAGTACAGAGATGTACTTCGTCATTTAAGAATAAACTTAGCACCAGCCTTTATAGCCAGCAATACCTCTCCTCCAAAAGGAGCATGTCAGAGGCTCTGTTGAAAGGGAAAAGGTGAGAAAGGGAGTCCTACCATTAACCCCATTGGAAAAGATAAAAACAGAGGAACTGTAAACCCCTATTTGCAACATTTAAACCCAAAAATGAAGAAACTAAACAACCAAACCAAATATTATGAGACCTAAAAAAAAAAAAGTTCAAGCAATGTCAGTGTTACATACTTGAGGATGAATGCGTCCACAGAGTTCGGCAGCAAGTTTTCGTACTTCTTCAAAGTCAGACTTAGAAAATGCCCTAAAATTAAAACAAAGAGGGAAAATTATACAATCACTCAGATTATTGAATCTTTAATCAAATTAATGTTTAATGATCAACCTGTTCAGAAGCAAAGCAGCAACACAGTTGTCATCAATGATGTTGAAATCTCCATATCCTGAAATTGCCTCAAGAAGAAGAATAAGTCATATACATATGAATTCAGAACAATGGGCTAGCTAGGCTGTTCAATTGTAGCAACCAACAACATCAGCTAAAAGTTCACTGATTCTAAGTGGTAAGAGCAAAAAAAATCAGAAGCATAATTAGGTAAGCTGGTTCAGATATTCAGGCTCTGCTTCATATAGTTTCTTTAAGTGGAGCTTTTATTAAAAGAGTTGTTTGGATATAAATCATAAAACTGCTTTTAAAAAAAACTGATCCTGGAAGCATATATATCAAAAAGCCTTTTATAGTAAAAAATTATCAGATGAAAATTTATCTCTAACTTAGTTTAAGGACCAAAAATGTCATGCTGTCAAAAATATGATAAGCATTGAAACGTTTGATGATTAAGAAAGCAGTGTACCTTTCAGAAAGGTCAATGCCTGCACATATAATTTTAATAAATTTAAAAAAGACGCTACCCAATAGATTTTGCACTTACAACCAACTTCTCTATCATTAACTACTAGCCAACAAAGTGGAGACATGGATTGCATTAAGAAGATTAATAAGAAGCTTACAGAAATTTACTAATTCATACCATGTGCAGTTACTTCACTGAGTTGACCATAAATGATAGAACAACTGAGTTCATCAAAAACTCTCAGAGGAAGCAACCTAATTATAAGCAATGGGCAAAGGCGCTCAAACAGACATTGCTGCATTTTGGTGGACTCCTCACTTGTACCACATCCCCATTTGGAGAAGCTTTCAATCCTGATTAAACAAAAATGGGCCACAGTGCATTATAATTTTACAAATGAATTATATATCCACGTATATATTTGTATCTTTACATAATTATACTCTTTTAAAATTGAGAATACTGACAGCTTCAGTCCACATAATGTAGTCTAAAAGCACAGAAGTATGGAATTCTCGTAATTATGCATCAAGTCTAGGCCAGCATTTGTAAACATAAAAACAGTAAGTATTCAAGTTAAATAGCTTGCAATTAGGAGTTCAAGAGACATAATGTGGTAACAGTCAATTAATCAGATTAGAAAAGTGGAACTGACATAGATTAGCAATCTAAATGCAAACAAGAGGCACATGTTAAAATGTAGATGAAACTGAATGATACGATATACTCACTCTTTCTGACCTCTCATCTGCAACAAAACACGATAGAGGACTACATCAGCTGCTTCCATTAAGTGTTCACTTATATTACTCAAAAACCTAACAATAATTGCATTTGATGGCTCAGCAAACATTTTGTCAATCAATGGTCCAACCAAGGAGTGCCAGTCCTGGACCTACAATATTTCAGAATTAATAAATCATATTCCAATTTTCAGCAACAAAGTTGTATCATCATATTGCTTTGTAAGTGCACATTTTCAAGCATCTCCTTTTTTTTTTTTTTTTTTTTTTCTTTCAAATTTTTGATAGGAAAAGAAAGCTTTTATTGTCAAGCATCTATAGAGGCAGGATATAATACATAATGAAATTCATAGATAATAGCTCAATCATTCTTACACTTTTAGACCACTGAGGGATCAACCTGAGTACCCAGTCGCTATCCAGCTTTGATCCTGCCATGGTGTTAAAATAAGACAAGCATGCATCAGTAGAAGTGCTCTTGCCCAAAAGGATAATGGAACAAGTTAGGATTGAAATGACTGTACTATAATTCAAAACATCTCTTTCTATTAAAATTCAAATGGATAACTTCTATAGAAAAGAATATGGTCAATAATTGAATTTATAGATTCAAAAAAAACAGAAGTGCCAGTTAATCAGTACAATTTCACAGAAGAGTCAGGAGCATCATTGATGGCTTTTGCTTTATATTCCAGATGGCACAATTGCTATTTGATAAAAAATTAGTTGTTTATATTGATATTAATGGATCTTAATAGACATACAAGAATACTGAAATATGTATAGTTGCTTCTCCTAAACTAGAAAGGAAAACTAAAAACAATTAAAATCCTATAACTTAAGGATTTCTATAATTAACTAGGACACAAATAGGAGGTATATAACTTCTAATTTAACACTCCCCCTCAAATTGAAGAATAGATATTATTTTTCTATGCTCCAGTTTGGAACACAGATAAAGATTTGATAGAAATGTCCATGAAACAACTTTTGAGTGCCAACTGAATGGCTTTGAGAGTGTTGACGGAATGGCTAGAGAGTGCCAACAGAACGGGCTTGAGAGCGCCAACCGCAATGGCTTTGACAGAGAGGCCAATGAATGGATTTGATGGAGCAGCCAACATACAGCTTCGAGAGAAAGGCTGACGAAGTGACTTTGAGAGAGTTAAAGAGATCCAACGTGCTAATCATACTAATTGTGATAAGTTAACCAAGCAATGGAGAATTTCGGAAGTGAAGAATTTTGGGTATGAAGAATTATGGGTGTGGCCACTGTCTGCAATGGCAAATGGAAGCACAAAGGATATATTTTTAGGGTTGTGTCCATGAGAAGGATCTTTACTCTAATACCATGATAAAAAAAATAATTGTTTATATTGATATTAATAGACCTTAATAGAACTTCTCAAACAAAAAAAAAAAAGGATCTTTATAGAAATACTGAAATACATATAGTTGCTTCTCGTAAACTAGAAAGGAAAACTAAAAACAACTAGACTCCTAAAAAATTATTAAAGATTTTCATAATAAACTAGAACCCAAATTAGAAAAAACATAATTTCTAGTCTAACACCATTTTTAATATTGTGAAAGTAAAAGAATAGAAACATGGCTAGATGGTATATTAAGTGAACAATAAAGATAAAAATATGGAGTATAAGATCAGAATTAGAAGTTGAATGATTAGTTGTACTTCCAGCATCAAAACAGTATGAAACATACCTTCCTTTACGGTTTCTGGACTATCTAGGCTTTGGTTAAGGTTGCTGCAACGGCATCAATGAAAAATGAAATAGCAAGCATGTTAAGATACTAATGGATAAGTTTAAAAGATGGAACTTGAAAGAAGGTACAAGGAGAAAGAATATCTTGTATCATTTGTAAATCTTGACAGATTCCACTATTTGGCTAGTGGAAAAAGATAAAGAAGAAAAATGCCTCAGACAGTCAAGCAGCATACATATAACTTCAAATTTTTGGCTATGATGTTTCAACACACCAATGCAGGCCTCACTAGCAGATGATTGCACTTTTTCATCAGATGAGTAAATCAGACGAACTAATGCAGGCAGGACTACTGATGGATCTGCAAGACAAGATATAATTCAGCAAAGTATCGCAAGCAACTCTCAATCTTACTAGCAAATGCAACAATAGGAATTGCTTTCTGCCAGATTATACGAGCATGCTGAGTTAATCTTCACGAGCTACCAAACAGCAGAAAGAAAAGAAGTAGAACAGGATATTGACAGTCAAAACAATCATCAACTGAAGTCTAAATACACAAAGGTGCTGGTACAGTGGAAGGAAGGAAAAAAACAAAAACGACAATCATCAAAGCTCCTTTATTTCATCTATCCGTTTTTCCAATTCCCACAAAAGAATACCTACATCAAGGAACTCGGGAGAAGGAAATTCTTCATCCAAACAACCCAATCAAGTTCAGTTAATAAAACAAGTTTTTCCCGAATGAGTTATTAAACTAATCTATGAACCATATGGGTCTTAGAAAGCTATCATATATGTACCCAAAAAAAAAAAAAAACAATGAGATAATGTAAAATTATGAAATTATTGTATCAGCTAAATGGATTGAACATATGCCACATGGATTAATAAAATCATGAAGAATGGAAGGGATATCATATGTTACAGCTTCAAAGAGTAAGCACCATAAGTCATTCAGTGAGGAAGATCCCATCAGAGTTGTTGCTTGAGATGTGTAGGTTAACAGAGGGTTTTTATTCAATTTTTCAAGCAAGGGCAATATTAATTTGATTTCACAACTGAATTTCACCATATTCTAAAAACAAGTATATTAACATTTCCCATAATATTCTATCCCTGATGACTAATATCAAATGACAAGAAAGATAATGAGATAAAAAAGGCTTTAAAATGTCAAACTAACTGATCATTGGAAGCAAATTCAATGTCTGTTCACGGATAACAGTTTCTTCATCTCCAAGACACTCCAACAAGTGGTTTGCTATATCTTGCCTGCATTGGTGTAATAATTACATTAATAAAGAGGCCAAAGTGATAGTAGGAATTTAAATTTGATTATCAAGCTAAAAGGGTGATAACAGCAAAGAAATTTCTGAATAATAACTACGATTAAAGGCAGTCTTATACCATGGCAAATGAGATTGTGCATTCACTGAGTGTGAAGATATGCGAATGAGTTCTGATAAAACATCAACAGCATTCCTCCTTTGTATAACAGTTTTAGAAGAGAGGCGTTTCAGAACTTCTTGAAGGCAGTGACCATCAGCGATTCTGGAGAACCATTTATCAAAGTCATGTTTGAAACCCAAAAAGAATAAAATTCAATGATTGTAGAATGACTAATGGATTACAAAAAACGAGGATACATGGAGCAATGTTCAGCTATGAGCATAACAATAGCTTTAGCAGCACTGTCGCGTTCATCTAAAAGATGAAGCAGTGACAATATCACAGAATCCATCTGCCAGGTGTCAGTGAGACTGCTTCCTGATGAAAAATTCAGCTTCAAAAGTACTGCCTTCAACATGCAAACAACCCCATCTATCACGTCTTCATCATCACAGTGAAGCTTCCGTGAAACAATTGGAGAAAAAGACAAGGCATGAGTTTCAGTAGCACAATGGCTTCCAATTTTAACTCTAAGAAGATCTATAAACAAAAACTGATACATCATATGTTAACCAAATACCCAACAACAAAGAAAGTCTCTCTTTTCAGAGAAATAGAAAAGATAGATTGTACTCAAATTAATACCATGACAGGTAAAAGCCCTCATAAAACAACAGTACTATAATCAGTTGCAATCAGCCAGTCAGCTGCAATCAGCCAGTCTATCAAAATTATGCAGTAGACTCCTGATCTATTACAATTTGCAAGAAAGCAACAGCCACCTTAGCCATAATACATTTGAGGTGTAGACGTTGGTAGCAGATATCTAGCCAGTTAGTATAGCGGCATGACCAAGATTTAAAGTCTTTTTCCCTTTCTTGATGGATAAATATAAAACGGCCAACATAGGGGCTACATATCTATTACATAAGCAACTTACACGAAATGAACCGAAAGAGAAAAATCTAATTCCTATAAATAGAACTCAACAAAATCAAAAAGAAAAATTTTATGTTATCAAAAAGGTATGAATCACCAATTCTGTGATGGTCATGTCCCATCTCAGCAACATTTTGTCCAGCACATTCAGAAATTTAATTTATATCTAAACTTTGGACATGGCAGGGACATGCTAAAACATTTGAGGAACTGAGTTCATCTCTAACAATTGTCAGCCATCGCCTAAACTTCTTCGTAGCTATGTATAAGACAGAAAGCCTATATTTAACTAAAGTGTTGAGAAGCAACACCTATGACCTGTTAAATATTAAAGCATTCTACAAAGATATAACTTTTTAAGGGAGTATAGTTTATTTGCATATACATCTCTTCAAAGGCAGAGAGTTACTTTACTGTGTGACTAAGCAAGTAAGCATAACTAGATAACTTACCTGTGATAAAAGAACGTGTGACATCTGTGTTCCATATTCTGACACTACACTTTCGAATTTCTTCCTGTCAAAGCGCCCTAATAGAAGGCACATGCAATTCAGGAAAAACTTTCTGGTCTCTAAACCACCATCCTTACTCTCCATATGCCCTTCAGAATGGTGGTCAGTATAATACTGCATTTTTTAAATCTGTGTCAGAACTTTATAACTCCATAAAATAGAAGTACAATGAATATACAAGTTATATATGACTAACAGAAGGCATACAAATTTGGATACTACCACATGAGTAATGTAAACTACTTCAGCATGACAGTGCATTTTAAATTATTTTATTCAATGCAATGACCGACCTACATAATAAACAAAGCCCAGCAAAAAGAAGGACCAGTCTGCGACATGGAAGTATGCCTGAACCAGCATATAATTATCAAAGGTTTCATAAATGACTTCAGAGATGTCTAAAAGGAAGAATGCCACAGAGGAAAAGCTATGTCCTCTTGAAATAACATAACAAACGTATTAATACTCACAAATACCAATCTAGGTGAAAGAACAAAACAAGAGACACACACAAAACATAATACAAGATAACTGTATAAACTAAAACCAAGCAATTGACATAAACAAAGGATTTGTCCCAGGTCTTCTAAACCACAAAGCCTGAAAACATGTCCAACATTTTGTATAAAATTCTTGTCCTATTAGACAGGAATTTTAGTATCCAGAAAAACCACCAATATTACAGATCATCTGAAATGGTTAAAACTAGTACTCTTTCATGGAAATTTAAGACATTTCTGCATATGCACTTGTAAGCAACACATACAGTAGTAGACATGCAAACCAGTAATTAAGACACATTATTTAATCGAAACTGTAAATAAGCAAAACTCATTCCATAGGTAACTCAATTCCATCACCCACTTAAAGTAAAGCTCACTTCTTGAGCTCTCATTATCAATATGTAATCACGGCAACCTACAAGCCATTCAGCAAAATTCATGGAGTCCTAAAGAGTTGTAACTCAGAAGAATTCATACAAACTATCAAAAAAGAGTTATATGGACAAACCAAAACTCTTTACAAAAGACTATACATTATAAAAACAAAAACTATGCCCCCAACCAATATCAACCACCAAACAGACGGCCCCCAAAATAAAAATGAAGACCTCACTAAACAATCTATTCTCAATGTTCTCTATTCTATGATTTTTGTCTTCAAGTTGTTTTTTCAATCAAAGCTACGAGCAGCTATGCAAGTTTAAGTTGCATCCAGTACATATTATCAGTAAAGTAACTAAAATGCTGTTAAAAGATTAAAGAGATAAGATTAGGAATGGTATGTCTATGATTAGCTCTATACACATCTTAGAATATGAGTACCAATATTCAGCATGGTATGACAAAAATATGGCTACCTGCCTAACCCTTAAAATTGTCTGTGCTTTCTTGGGCTGCAAAGTAAGCTCTTCTTCCAATTTTTTGCATTTCAAATATGGATCTATCAGTATCCATGATCACTCAGACGAAATACAGTTCTTGTTTAATTAAACCATATCGTTAGGACATATCCTGTTTTACCATCTACTGAATTGTTTTCTTTAAACAAACAAATAAAATTGTTGATTAAGAACTGAAGATGCTACCATCTTCATTGTAGTTATCTTCCTGAAACTATGTAAGGAAAATCTGTTTTGCAAACAAGGCAAGAACAATTCAGAGATAATGAAAGAACAAAAATAAAGCACTTGATTTTGCAAGACAAAAGATCTTCATCACTACAAAAGCAGAAAAGTAAAGTAACAGTTGTTACTAGCTGATCTAATTTGTACAGTCTCTTATTGTAAAATAAGAAGTCTTAAAATCAACTCCCACTCAAACCAGATTTAAGAGAGTTGGTTTTGCATATTGTTGGTTTGACTATTTCAAATATTATTAATCAATTGGAGTGTATTCTGGTCCACGGTATTCTTTGTGTTCCCAGAAGTGCAAACCAAGTAGCCCAGGCATGCTTTGGCTAATGAAGATTAGTTAGGATTTCTCTGTGATTGTCTTTGCTTGTTGGCTTTTATGTTGGGGTCGGTTGCAGCTGGAATTAAAAAAATAAATAAATTATTAAAACTAGCATTTGATTAATTCACCTGAATGCCTGATAAATACTGGTCCAAAAGCTCATTGCAGTGCTTCGAAAATTTATGATCTTCCAAGTGCAATAGCACACTGTAATGCTTCCAACAAGAAGACAGTAATAGAGCACCAGTCTTGAGAAACTTTGAACCTGTCTCCATATTTAAGATAAGACAAATCGTGAGGCTCAAATAATTAGATCTAAGTAAATAAAGGATATGCCGAAACGCAGGTATTAGGTATTGGACCTGCCTCATCTTGAATGCTGCTATAATGCCTTTTTATTTCCTGTAACCACTTAAGCACTCTCTCCGACCCTTTAGCATGCAGAGGCCGACCTTTTCTGCTCCACTACGGTGCACAATAAATGCATCAAGACAGTATACACTATACAAGTTCCTTATGACTACAAAAATAAAGTAAGCTTATAATGTTATAAAAATGACTCTTTTGAGATATCATAAGTAATTATAAAAGTCGTCAAGACACCTTTTTCTGAAAAAGGATTAGGAAGTATAGTCAAAAAACAATAATATGAAAATTTGTCAATAAAATTTGCTAGTTTCTAGATTCCATCAAGAATTACAGATTTTCAGATACTAATAGATTAATATAAACTAACATTATTCAGATAATAACATAGTCCCCTTCTAACACTTATTAGAATGTTGCTTCGCTCTTTCTCTCACTATAAAATACAGGATCAGTTTGTTACTCTATTCAACAAAATAACTTGGCATCTTAGACCATTATTTAGGTTGAAATTCTTCTAAACAACGGAGTGGATTCCTTGTGAGAGTTGGGAATGTTCGACTTAATCAACTGCTTGAAAAGCTTTACTGAATGTAACTGTTGTATACCAACAAGCTGGACAGAGCCCAACAGCAGACAATTTCCATGGAAGATTAAGGAAAATGGCACTCTATCTTGCCTAGAAGAGAGAGGGGGGGGGGGGGGGGGGGGGGGGGCGGGGGGGGCGCGCCGCTCCAACCAAACATTCTCAAACTTGAAAGGAATAGGACCCCAATTCCTATGAGAAGAGTCCAAAATAATCGGACAATGATCTGAAATTGTTCGCACCAAGGCATCTTGTTTGATCTTCCCACTAACATATTCTTCCCAATCAACAGTAAATAAAAACCAACAACCAGACAATGATCTGAAATGTAACTGTTGTATACCAACAAGCTGGACAGAGCCCAACAGCAGACAATTTCCATGGAAGATTAAGGAAAATGAAAATGGCACTCTATCTTGCCTAGAAGAGAGGGGGGGACTCCAACCAAACATTCTCAAACTTGAAAGGAATAGGACCCCAATTCCTATGAGAAGAGTCCAAAATAATCGGACAATGATCTGAAATTGTTCGCACCAAGGCATCTTGTTTGATCTTCCCACTAACATATTCTTCCCAATCAACAGTAAATAAAAACCAACAACCAGACAATGATCTGAAATGTAACTGTTGTATACCAACAAGCTGGACAGAGCCCAACAGCAGACAATTTCCATGGAAGATTAAGGAAAATGAAAATGGCACTCTATCTTGCCTAGAAGAGAGGGGGGGACTCCAACCAAACATTCTCAAACTTGAAAGGAATAGGACCCCAATTCCTATGAGAAGAGTCCAAAATAATCGGACAATGATCTAAAATTGTTCGCACCAAGGCATCTTGTTTGATCTTCCCACTAACATATTCTTCCTAATCAACAGTAAATAAAAACCTATCAAGTCTGCAGCAAACAGTATTAATTCTAAGACTTGACCAAGTGAAATCAGAAAAATTCAGAGGAGGATCAATCAAATGAAGGATGGAAGGGTTTCAGTTTTATGAAGAAGCTTGAATGGATTAAAATGAAATTGAGAATTTGGAATAAGGAAGTTTTTGGAGATATCTTCAAGTAAAAGAAGGAAATTGAGTCCAGAATCTTCGACTTGGATAAAGCAGAAACTGTTGGGGATCTTAGTGATTCTTTGCGTTTAGAAATATTTCAGTTGAAGTTGAAGCTTGAGAAGCTGGTGTCTGAGGAAATTTTGTGGAGGCAAAAAGCTAAAGTAAAGTGGATTAAGGAAGGAGATGGTAACTCCAAATTTTTCCACAAAGTTGTTAATGGAAGAATGAGTAGAAATTCTATTAATAAGCTTGAATTAAATGATGGGTCTATAATTGATGATGAGGGGGTCATTGAACAAGAAATTATCCGGTTCTTTCAAAAGCTTTATTCTAAAGAGGTGTGGCTAGACCTAGAATCCAAGGTTTGAATTGGGGTTGCATTGGTAAAGACAAAGTAGTTTGGTTGGAAAGACCCTTTGAAGAGGAGGAAGTTAAGAAGGCAGTGGCGGAGTGTAGTAAAGAAAAAGCTCCCAATCCGGATGATTTTAATTTTAATTTCTTTCATAGATGTTGGGATATTGTCAAAAATGATTTGATGGAAGTATTTCGGGAATTTTTTGAGAATGGGATTGTTAATAGAATCACCAATGCTACATATATTTGTCTTATCTCAAAGAAATCCAATTCCTTGAAGATTGGCGATTTCAGACCAATTAGTTTGGTCTCTAGCTTGTACAAAATTATCGCTAAAGTTTTTTCTCTTAGAATAAAAGATGTGTTAGATAGCACCATTTCTGATTGTCAGTTTGCTTTCGTCAAAGGCAGACAAATTCTTGATGCAGCCTTGGTGGCTAATGAGGTGGTAGAAGATTATAGATCGAAAAAAAAAAGAAGGTGTGGTCTTCAAAATTGATTTTGAAAAGACTTATGATCATGTGGATTGAGATTTTTTAGACTTTGTTTTGGAAGCAAAAGGTTTTGGGCTAAAATGGAGAAGCTAAATTATGGGTTGCTTAAGGTCTTCAAACTTCTCAATTATGATATATGGGAGACCTAGGGGAAACTTTTCGGCTTCTAGGGGTCTTAGACAAGGAGACCCTCTTTCGCCCTTTTTGTTTACTCTTGTGGTGGATTATTTGGGAATATTACTTGATAAAGCTAAGGAGTGTGGTAGTGAAAGGCTTTTTAGTTGGAAAGGAAAGTGTGATGGTTACTCATTTACAATTCGCGGATGATACTATTTTCTTTTTTACGGGGAATGAAGAGAATTTCGATTCTTTGGTTAAGTTGATTTGGCTGTTTTGTTTTTTATCGAGGTTTAAGGTGAATTTGGCTAAGAGTGTGCTGATAGGTATTTATTGTAATGAAAGGAAGATAATGGAGCTGTCTAATGCTTTTGGTTATAAGGTAGGTTCTTGGCCTTTGAATTATTTAGGTTTGCCCTTGGGAGGTAAATCGAGATCTTCTGATTTTTGGGCTCCGGTGGTCAAAAAAGTGGAGAAGAGATTAGAGGGGTGGAAAAATGTTTTTCTTTCTAGGGGAGGAAGATTAGTGTTGATCCAAAATGTGTTGCATAGTATTCCAGCTTATTATCTTTCCCTGTTTAGAATTCCTGTTTGGGTGGCAAAAATAATTGAAAAGATCATGAGGGATTTTTTGTGGAATGATTATGGTGAAGGAAAGAAGATCCATCTTTTAAGTTGAGATGTTGTTTCTCGATCACGTGACAAAGGAGGTTTAGGGTTTGGGAATATAGTGAAGAAAAATTTGGCGTTGCTTAGCAAATGGTTGTGGAGGTTTCCTATGGAAACTAATTCTTTATGGTATAAAGTTATTAAAAGAAAGTATGGGCTTAAAGAAAATAGATGGGATTCCAATATGGTTTGTTCAGGCTTTAGCAAGTGTCCTTAAAAAGCTATCATGCAAGGCTTCAATGATTTTGCTAGTCATTTGAGGTTTGTGGTTGGAAATGGAGCTAAGATTCGTTTTTGGAAAGATTATAGGTTAGATTCGTTACCTTTATGCTTGAAGTTCCCAAGATATATAAGTTGGCTTCCTTTCAAAGTGCTTCAATTTCAAATAGATTGGACGGCTCATCTACTTCTAGAGGTTGGTCGTTTGATTTCAGAAGAAATTTGAATGATAGAGAAATTGAGGAATTTTCATCTCTTATCTCTTCTTTTGAAGGTGTTTCTCTTAATTTAGAAAAGGAGGATCGAAAAGTTTGGAAGTTGAGCTCCAATGGTTTGTTCTCTTGCACATCTTTTTTTGAATGGTTGATTCAAGATGAATCTCATCCAAGATTTCATTTGGCTAATCTAATATGGAAGTCAAAGGTTCCAATCAAAGTCAAGGTTTTAATTTAACTTATCGCTCATGGGAAATTAAATCCTTGTGATGTTCTTCAAAAGCGTTTACCTAATTCTTGTCTTTCTCCCTCTTGGTGTATTTTGTGCAAGAGTTATGGGGAGAACTTGGATCATCTCTTCCTTCATTGTCCTTTCGTTGGTAAATTATGGAGTAGATTGTTTTCTTTTGTGGGTTTGATGTGGGCTGCCCCTAAGTCTTTTCATTCTTTTCTTTTGGAAGATTTTAAAGTTCTTGGAAGTGGAAAGAAAGCTAGTGTTCTCTGGTATTGTAGAGTTTTGCAATTTTATGGGTTATTTGGGAAGAGAGAAACAAAAGAATTTTTAATGAAATTGAAGAGGAGGCGAATTATTTAGAGGATAAAGCGTATTATTTAGCTTCTCTATGGGCATCTTCTTGTGAAGATTTCAAGTACTATTCTTTATTTCTTATTCTTCTTGATTGGAAGGCTGTTGTTCATTGAATTTTTAGTTTTTGTTTTAGTTTTTGGTTGTTGGGTTGATGGACCTCTGGTTCATGTTTGTATCTTCTTTGTCTTTTAATAAAGTTTTGTTTCCTATCAAAAAACAAGAAAAGAAACAATCTTGCTTAGGTGAGAGCCAAAGACCTTATCAGGTTAAGACTTCAGTTTTTAGCGTGCCTTTAACAGCTGGCACAAGTCTAATAATTGAGAGCGTCAAAGACAAGAATAAAAATACTGGCCACTGTCATTTGATGGCACATACTCATAAAATGAAAGCCTCAAGCACCAAGCTCCAAAAACTCTGCGACTAGATTTAGATGTGACACTATCAAGAGCACAAATTGTCCTTTCACTACTATTCAGTTAGGCTGTGTGCCAGAAATTTATAAGGAAAGCACAAGACAGATAATTTCAAAGTAACTATTCCACTCAAGGTTGCAAGGATATGATTGAGAAGGATATGTTGAGTTTTCGAAATTATGCTTCAAAAATATTTTTCAATACCAACTTTACATCTTCAGCAATAAATCTGACAGACTTTTAATTCATTCATATCTTCCCAAAAAATCAAACCAAAAACTTTCCATGGGACCATGGACTCTGTTTGAGACAACATCGGTTTACATTGTCAGACATTAAATCCTGGTGTTCCTCCAAATGTCCTTATGATGGTACTGTACTAGATTAATTGATCAGTTTCAGAAGTCAGCATCCATTCGCTATCTGTTCTATTCACCAAGTTCAACCTCATCCTCATGAAACAACTAGGTTTACAGCTAGACTTATCCTCGGGTCCTTAGAAACTTGTCATGAGAAAAGAAAAGGCTTTATAGTAATAAACAACATTTCATGACCCTGAATGGCTGTATAATAGTTTCAGACTGTTTATTATGCCTAACATAACCACTAAGAAATTATAGAATCCATGGAAACTAATACGAGTAATTAAACAAATTATAGTCACAGAGTAAAAGCACACCATGACCACATATCACCAACAGAGCACCCACCAGCAACTAAACAGAAACAAAGGACAAAACAAAACTAATAAAGGTCAAGGAAACATCAAGTATAGCACATACAGCGAGGAGTCTCTGCACTAGAGTAATAAGGTCCTGTAGATGATTCCAAAGCAAAACCTCCCTTTCCAAGCTTGAGAGTTCTGAAGATTCTTGAGCTGGTTTAACTTTTTTCTCATGAGTAGCAGATGCTATTGAAGTAATTGGTTGATCTACTGCTTTCAGGTTTGATGTTTTTTTCGTTTCACTTGAAACCTTAGGCTTTTTTATTAATGCTTCAGTGAGAGATAAAAAACAATCAGCAGCAGACACTGAAAGGCGAGATGGAAACTCAAATCCATCCTGCATGGTGCTGTAAAAACAATTAGACATAACCATATTAACTGAACAAAAGATGAAAATGTCAGAAATTTCTCGATTAAGATACCAAAAATGCAACAAATAAAATTACTTGCAAATTCCTGAACAAAACAGTATTGAAGTTCAAGCTTCAACAATTAAATAAAGACTCAAGGAAATTCTTACAAATATCTAAACAACTCACTTCAACCACATTAGGCCAGCTTCCCTTTCATTTTTCACTAGTTAGCTCCATCTAGAGCCATCTATTCTCTAAAAGAACAGACCATATATCTTGTCTCTACTAGATTTTCAGCCTTCCTCCTATTGTTTCTATACCCTCAGCTTGACCTAAGGCCATCTCATTGGGGATGAATTCAATAGTAATTTTATAGCCCCAAATATTTCCGGCATGATATTAGCAATTTATTTACTCTGCAATTGATCCAGTTGCTTTGTTTTCTTTATTTGTAAGAGGATCCTCTCTTTCCTGCATAAGCAGTCCACATATGCTAACAAGAAACCACCTAGGCTGACAACATTAACCTTCAAGGATGAAAACAAGGCCCTTGAGGAAGGCCAAAGCAAGCATAATTACCGCACAAAACTTTCCTAAATCAAAAAATATAAAAAGAAACGAAAAATCTCTGAATCCATTAGAGACAGAAGCCAATAAGGAAGCGAAGGAAGCCCGGTATATCCCTGAATTCACCTATAAAATCCTTTTTTTAAAAAACCAGACAAGCACAATATGTCTTGTGGGTTCATTTCACTAATATTCTCACCTGCAAATATATGCATGCAGAACAAAAATTTGAGCAACTAAACCATACAAGCTTAACGTAAAACACTCACCTTAAAGACATTTAACAAACAGATGCAAAGAAGAAAGAAAAGTATAAAACATAAACTAACTAAATTCCTAACAAAATTCAATCTCATCAACTAAATGAATGGCCACATAAAACAACTCGTATCACATCATAAAAGTAACAATAACAATTTTACCTTTAATTCACACCAATTTGTTGAGAAAAAAAAAACAAATAGAGCTGAACAAGATTAATTTAACGTGAAAAGACATATACCTTCCTTTACATACAATATAAGATAGATGAGGAATACATGGGCAGAGTATCTTCAACAGAGAATTGTACTTCTCCCTTATTCCTGCCATAGAAGGCAAATTAATATTACAAGTCCAACTATCTTAAAATTAAGAAATAAAACTTACCCAGAAGATAAGTTTCATCTTTTCTTATTATTCCTCAAAAACTTTCTAAGGGCAAAACAATCACAAAATTAATATAACACACAAAAATTGTTATTGTACCATCTACTGACTGTTGATCGGTTACACTCTCATACTCCAGAAGACTGCGTACAAGAGTACACCAGCCAAGGGTTGCATATCGATCATCCTTCCTCAAAAGAATATTAGCAAGATTTGAGGCCAAAACTTGGAAAAGAAGTTCGTCTTTAAATAACCAATTCAAAAGTATCATCGCTTGGTCACCATGCTTCATCTCCTTACTCCTCAACGACTGGAAAAACATACGCATCCACGTTATGTGAAGCAAACTACTAATCACAGATAGCTTATATAAACAAAAACACAACAGACATATATTACAAGATCCAACAGGAACAAATTGTCTATTTTTTTTTTTTTCTATATGCTATGAAAAAACAAAATCTGCACCAAGAACTATATGACTTGTAATGAGCTTTAATTAATCTTCCTTTGCTAATAAATTCATTACTTACATTTAACTACTGTTAACAAACACCAAAATACCAGCGGTGTCACTACAATTAAAATGGAAAACCCTGTCCATCTCAAGTAACATATAAAAGGAGCCTAGACATGAAATCAAGGTCACAATGGAAGCAATAAAGATATTGACAATTGCAACTATTGTGAGTTAAGAGTGAGTTACATGTTGGAGGATGGGAACAAGAATTTCGTCAAGTAACTCCTCCCTCTCAGCTGCGGCGTCGCTCACGTACTTGTGTAAAAACCACAGCGACTCCTCCAACGAACCTGCAAAGACAAAAGCAAACATTAAAACTGGAAATGGAAGCAAAAGCAGAGTACGTAGAAGTAGCTGTTGTACCGAGGGAGGTGGTTTGAGGGGGTTGGGGCGAGAGGCGATAGATGGAATGGAGGAGTTGTTTGGGGCGGGCAGTGAGGAGCGTCGTCATGAGTCGACCCAGTGTCAGCGTCTCCATCGATTCCGGTTCCGGCTTTGATTTCCACACTAATTGTTGTCGTTGTTGTTGTGTTTCCACTTGAAGAAAGATGAGGTGGATTTCAAGAGTTGAAGATTGTCCAACACAACATTATAAACAGCCAAGGAACACCCACACGACACCACGATGGTCTGGCTTTGTTTCGGACTCAATGTTGTTGGGTCGGTTTACAACTTGTTCTGGAAACCGTTATAGGAATTTACTAAAATCTTCGTTGGGTTTATTAAAAGGGGAATTTCATTTTTGGAAACTATCAAATGGTGGGATAGAATTGGACTATTTATCTTATATTGGATTTGATTGGATTGGATTAATTTAATTATTATCTCATGTTCGATGATACTAATTTAAATGAAATTTGTCAAGGATTAAATGAAAATTTTTGAATATTTGAAAATATTTTTTTTATTTCCTCCACCATTTCTAGTTGCACACCACCAACCTCCTTCCTCTCTCATCACCCCCTTCCACTCCCCCCGCGCCCCCCCAAACTCATCCAAAACCCATGCAGTTTCTAGTGGTGGAACAGACAGTGGAGACGACGGAGCCGTTGATACCCTAGAATGGCGGCGAAGACAATGTAGAACTCAGTTGAGAATAAATTGAATCTTGATCTCGTCGATGAGTTCTTGCTCGGAGAATCGTCGGCGGTGGAAGAGAGGAAGAAGAAAGAGAAAAACGGAGAAGAAAGCGACGACCGAAGAAGAACGAGAAGAGCAGTAATTCGATCGGAGAAGAAAAAGAATGACTAGTAGAAGCAAGCGGAGGCAGCCGCAGCGGAGTCAGAGGAGAAAGAGCAAATAAGAAGGTGGGACAAAATTAACCCATCTGTTTAAATGAGTTTCAATTAACCCATTAGAGTGAGTTAAAATCACTGTTAAGAAAACTTGAGATAATTTAGTGAAGGGTATTTAGTTGGACCAAACATGGGTTTGGGCAATTTTTTATCTGAACCCAGTCTCATCTTGGTCAACAAACAAGGGCACAAGGTTTTAAATATCTTCTGAAAACAGCTTCTATCATCCATAAAGTTTTGGGAACACTTCAAAAAAATCTCTATAGTTGGTTAATTGACGATTAAAGGGGAAGGAAAGTTTAGATGGGAAGGGTAAATGTGACATTTCACTAGGAAAAATGTGATTGTGACATATGTATGACCAAAATTTAAAAAAAAATATATATATATATATATAAATAAAAATGCTAGCTGAAAGGATGAATATGCCCCTCACCTAGTTCATCTTTCACCTGTTCATTTCCACATCCATCACCCATTCCATTAACAACCTTAAATCATTAAATGATATTAAAACTCAAATTATTAATCTACTAACAATGACAAAAGGGAAGGGAAAACAAGTGTTATTTCCCTCCATTTTCACTTATTAAGAAATATCCACTCTCACAATTAAAAGATAAAACTTTTCGTATTAGAAGTGTCAATAGACAGTTATACTTTCCCTATATTCCTTATAC
Organism: Nephelium lappaceum; assembly: GCA_021234005.1. NCBI lineage: Eukaryota > Viridiplantae > Streptophyta > Magnoliopsida > Sapindales > Sapindaceae > Nephelium > Nephelium lappaceum. The sequence continues at coordinate 7,209,520 of CM038005.1, forward strand.
CACAATGAAATAAGAATTCTCATTCTCATTATTTTCCTCTCTTAAGGCGGGAATAGGGTATCCAAGTTTAAAGAAAGAGTTCTTTGTAAACTTTTAACAATTAACGTAATACTTTAGGATCTTAATACTTCATGATTTTCATAACAATAAAATATAATTTAATTACATATCAGAATCTATAGACAAAAACTTAGAATGATGAAGATGAAAATATTAAAAAGGAAAATTGTTTTTCTCTCTCTTGATCTCTTTCCTTCAGTAAGCACACACTCTTAGTATCCACTCTATTACACTTGAAACTGACAACTACAGTAGTGAGAACACGAGAGGAATAAGAAATTTCGAGAGTTGAAACGATTTGCTATTTCTATTTTTATCTTCAAATAAGGAGTCAATTTATAGTATTTACATGGTGATTGTTACCAGACAAACAATTTCTGACCATGAAGAGAGGAGTAATGTTAGTATTCATATGGTGATTGAACTAGATTTTATTTGATTAAACTAGTTTTGTAAGAACCTTTGAGAGAGAATTTATTTTTTATTTTAAAGTCTAGATTATTCATGTGAGAGTTTGCGTTACATCAAGACTTACATAGTGTGTTTTGATCAATCACATTACTTCTAAGTACATATATAATCGCTTGTGTGAGAGCATAAACCTTGATTGGTTGATCATCTTATGACCTTGCTTTCTTACAGTATCAAGGAATGTTTGTGTCGCTTGCACACACGTTCAAGAGATGAATTCATAAAGAAGATAGTTGAAGTTATCAACTTGGTTTGTGAAAGACGAGATTGAGCTTGCAGTAACAAGGTGAACGGTTAAATAGCTAGGCAAAGGGGTTGGTGTGAACATTATTTGTAACTGGCCTTTCACCGGTAAAGTTTCGTCTGAAAGTGGTTAGAGAGTATTCTAGTACCGTGAAAATGCTTGAGAAATAAGTTTTGAAAACAGATTTTAAAATGTTTCAAAAAAAGAAAAAAAAAAAAAAAAAAAACAGATTTTTAAAAGCTGTCGTTAAAACCGCCAACTGGTGGTGAAGACAGAAGCAGACGCCCTCTAAATGCTCCAGGTCTTAAAGAAAGACGTTCCAAGTCTATCAGTGTGTTCCAACATCTCAGTCTCACCCCCACAAAAACTGGGCTTCCAACACATCTGCCACCTCCTCCTCTCCCAGACCCAGTCAAGGAGCCTCCCAAAGGGCCTCCAGCTCCATGCCCACATCATCAAATCTGGCTACCAGAGCCTCCCTCTCGTCTCCCACCACCTCATCAACTTCTACTCCAAATGCCACCTCCCTTTCCTCTCCCTCCAAATCTTCGACCAAGCCCCCCGCAAGTCCTCCACCACTTGGAGCTCTCTCATCTCCTCCTTCACCCAGAACGAGCATCCCTCTCTCGCCCTCCACTACTTCCGTCGAATGCTCGCTGCCCACATCTTCCCTGACGACCATATCTTCCCCAGCGCCACCAAGTCATGTGCCATTTTGAACTCAATCGACGTTGGCCGCACCCTTCACTCTCTCGTCCTCAAAACTGGCTACGACCCTGATGTCTTTGTCGCCAGTTCTTTGGTCGATATGTATGCAAAATGTGGTGACTTGAAGGTTGCCAGGAAAGTGTTCGATGAAATGCCTGGGAGAAATGTGGTTTCTTGGAGTGGGATGATTTATGGGTACACTCAATTTGGGGAAGAGGAGGAGGCTTTGAGGTTGTTCAAGCAAGCTTTGTTTACTGGTTTGAATGTGAATGATTTCACGTTTTCCAGTGTTATACGTGTTTGTGGTAACACGACTCTTCTCGAGTTGGGGAGGCAGATACATGGGTTGTGTGTGAAAACGGATTTTGAGTTGTCTACTTTTGTGGGGAGCGCTCTGGTTTCTTTGTATTCCAAGTGTGGTGTTATTGAAGAGGCTTATCGGGTTTTTGATGAGGTGCCTGTGAGGAATGTTGGGATGTGGAATGCAATGCTGAACGCATGTGCTCAGCACACGCATACTAGTAAAGTGCTTGATTTGTTTGACGAAATGGGACGTTTTGGGATGAAACCGAATTTCATTACGTTTTTGTGTGTGTTGTATGCTTGTAGTCATGCAGGGTTAGTTGAGAAGGGGAAGTACTTTTTTGAGTTAATGAAGGAGTATGGGATTGAGCCTGGACATCAGCATTATGCTTCTTTTGTCGACTTGCTAGGTCGTGCTGGTAGACTGCAGGAAGCAGTGGAAATAATCGAGGGAATGCCTATTGCGCCAACGGAAGCTATTTGGGGAGCTTTGTTGACAGGGTGTCGAATTCATGGGAATACCAAATTGGCAGTGTATGCAGCTGATAAAGTTGTTGAGATGGGTTCTATGAGCTCAGGAATGCACGTGTTGATATCTAACGCATATGCGGCTGCTGGTAGGTATGAAGATGCTGCAAAAGCTAGGAAGATGCTTAGGGACTTGGGAGTGAAGAAGGACACAGGTCTGAGTTGGGTTGAGGTGGGAAACAAGGTTCATACATTTGCTTCAGGAGATATGTGTCATGTGAGAACCAAGGAGATCTTTCAGAAGTTAGAGGAACTCGGGGAAGAAATGGAACGAGCTGGTTATGTTGCAGACACAAGTTTTGTGTTGCAAGATGTGGATGGTGTAGAGAAGAGTCAGAAAATTAGGTATCATAGTGAGAGATTGGCAATTGCGTTTGCGATGATTACCATCCCACCAGACAGACCGATAAGAATTATGAAGAACTTACGAGTCTGTGGTGACTGTCACACAGCGATTAAGTTTATGTCCAAGTGTTCTGGAAGAGTAATCATTGTGAGGGATTACAGTCGGTTCCATCGGTTTGAGGATGGAAAATGTTCATGTGGTGACTACTGGTAAATGAATTTAAGAAATTTATGTACCATGAGTCCCTGACCCAACTTTTAATTGGAAAAGAGTAAAACAAGTAAAATATTTTTGTAGATTTCCCAAGACAACTTGTTTGTTTTATATTCATTATTAACTTTCAGTATTTGAGATTCATAAATGAGGGAAATATAAGGATTAGCATCTATTTTTCTTTTGTAATGCACTTCCTCTGTTGTTCCCTGAGCTTGTAATATTTGTTTTTTTGGATACACTTTGCTTCACAACAATTCTTTGGCAAAAGCTTAAAAGGATTGTAGATGCTTTGTCTGTTACAGTCTCATTTCAGTTTTGATTCCTGCTGCCTGTTTTATCCTTGAAAGATGATGATGGTGACTACCAAAACATGGCTACATTTTTCATGGAATTGGTCGAACTCAAAAGGAAATGAATAAGAAATCTTTTAGTTTCTTGGGTGTGAGAAATTGAAGTTGTTCTGATAAAATATTAACTAGTTTAGGTGATCAATTATAACAAAGTTTCAATGGAAGACCCCTACTCTACTGACGTCGTTTCCTTTTATATATTATTTGGAAGAGTGTTTTCTCTTTTCCTTCCTTAATTTAACTCCCCCAGTCAAGACACACCTCAGTTATCACCAAAAACACCCGGTAAAAATTAATATTTAAGTAAGTTTGAATTCACCAGAGACAATCATCCGGACTGGAAATAATAAAAATAAGCACAACTTACAAGAAAACGCTTCTCAGATCACACTGATAACTTGGCCATTGTAAAGTAAGGTTATGGTGGTTTAGGATCCTGATGTGTATATGTACAAGGTTTTTCTACTTTGTTATATTTTTAGTTTCCCTTTTCGGACAGTCTGTCACATTTCTTGTTCTCACTTCATGTTGTGGTTTTGTGGGGCCTTTTAACATTGGTATTTGCCTCTAGATTACACTTTTTCTTTAAGCAGATGATGGATACTATATATATTACCTATGGAGTATTATGAGCTAACTGAGGGAGGTTCATGCAGTAGCTGGGGCAGAATGGTTAGTCAAACTAAAATCCCTTCTTTTATTTTATTTTATTTTAGTTTTTGAAGAAAAATCCCTTCTTTTAACGAATATAATATATGTACCAATATTTCTTTATAAGAGGTGCTTTTTTAAATTCGATTATTAATGTTTTTTTGTTTTTGCATAATTTCTGAGTAATATCTGCTCTTGATCTTGTTACCCCTGCTTTCAATCTCTTTTTCCAATTTTTTTGTTAACCACTTTCTTTAGATACATGTTTAGCATTCTTTGGTGATTGAGTTTTTCAAATCTGGAGCCATTTGTTTTTGTGGTTTTGTGATATTCTACAATCATTCTTTCGAAAATTCTCTATTAAAACTCTGTGATACGGATTTATCCACTTCACTTAACCCCATTTGAATCATGACCACTGGGGCTATTTGGTGTATGTGGAAGAATATTGGCACTGCCCCCTTCTTTGTGTTCTTCAAGGACTCAAGGTATTGAATGAAATAAGATCTTCAACTTGTCTCATCTGGAATTTAGAGCTAGTGGCGCTGATGACAATTGTGGTTTTACCTTTTTCTTAACTTGTCCACTTGTATCTATTAAAATGTTATTATGTTTACTTATGTTTTGTACTTATTTTGTAATTTTTTATTTTTTATGATAAACCAGTCTGATTTTATTTAACTTAATATGAATTTCATCGATCTTTCAAATCATAAACTTCTTGTTGTATGGCACCAGACTATCTTCCCGGTTTTCTGGATTATTTTGTAACCTAAAACTGCCCTGAAGTGTTATTTATTTATTATTATTTTTTTAATTAGAAGTTAAGAATTCATTATAGGAAATTAAGAATTCACTATATATAATAAGTAATTCCACTATGCGGTGGCCAGGAATATCTTTGCAAATGATGACCTAGGCCTGGAGATAGCGAGGATTTCTATTCCCGCAACCTTGGCTTTAGCAGCGGATCCTATTGCTTCTCTTATCGACACAGCGTTCATTGGCCATATCGGTTTGTTTTTGCTACATCCGTTATAACTGCACCTTGACATTTAATTGACCATGATTGTTTTTGGGTATGGTATGAAATAAACTGAAAGGTTGTGTCTTTCTGTTGAGTGCTGCTACGCATCCTAGTAAAAGATCTCTATCCAATATTGTGTTTGCTTTTAAAGTGTTTTCCGGTCACTTCATTGTAGTTACTACCTTAATACTCTGTGGCGGAGGAAATAAGTTATCAGGAAGGGAGTAACAGATCATGGAAAGCGTTAAAATATTTATAGAATAGAAACCTCATTACCTCTAATGGGAGTAATTAACTAACCATGAGTTAAAGTAGTGAAATTTTGAATATTGGACCTGTGGTTGTTTCCAGGATAGTATAGCAAAATAACAATGAGGAATGAGGATGAAGTTTGATAAATTGCATCTGTTTAAGTGGCATGATATTAACAAGATTATGGTTCCCTATCAAATTCTTGAAATCCTGATCTATGGGCTGCTTTACAGACTTCCTTCTCTTGTCATTGAAGTAATGCCTTGCTGTTCAATATCTGTACGATGCCATCCGAATTACGTTTCTCTTCTTACTATATCTAGGAACTAATGCCTCACTCTTCAGTATCTGTACAAGGTCATCTTATAAATGCCTTGTCTTTCTATTTAAGTTATTATAGTGTGATCTCTTCTGTAACCTGTCACCTATTCATTACATTATACAATAGTTGGTTTCATTTCAGCTTGTTAATCCTTGTAGGAGCTGTGGAGCTTGCTGCTGTAGGAGTTTCTATTGCTGTATTTAATCAAGTATCCAGGATTACGATAATCCCACTTGTCAGTATTACAACTTCTTTTGTTGCTGAGGAAGATACTACTGGAAGATTGAGAGCTGAAGCACTGGAAGATGAGAACCTGGAAAAGGGTTTTTCCATTGATAAAGAAATGGAAAAGCTGTTACCTCAAGTTGGTATAATTTTTTAACCGTTCCTCTCGTCATCTGTTGAAGGGTTTGATTGCATTCTCACACAATGTTCCAATACTTGAAGTTCTTTTTCAGTTTTCTTTTCACACATTTTCTTAATTAATCTTGTGTGGCTTTAAAACTAGCAGAGACTCAATGTAAGACGCCATCTGTGAGTGCAAAATCTGAGCATGAGAGAGTGCACATTCCATCAGCCTCTACAGCACTGGTTATCAGTAGCGTGCTTGGGCTCATCCAAGCTTTATTTCTCATTCTAGCCGCAAAACCTATCTTAAACTACATGGGTGTAAATTCTGTGAGTATTGTGGTAGTAATGCTAGAGTAATTAAATTTTGGAGTATTATTTCTTCAGTGTTCTATTATTTATGTGGGGACTACCTTGAGCCCCACTTAAACCAACAGAAGTACTTTCATGACAGAGCATTTTTCTAATTTATCCTTCTGACCTTGCTCTGACATTCTTGGTTAGCTTTGATAGCCTCAAATAACTGATGTCTTATAAATAATGTTGTAGGACAATTCTATTGTGTGCAGGATTCTCCTATGATAAAGCCAGCATTACAATACTTGACATTGAGGTCACTTGGTGCTCCCGCTATTCTTCTCTCTTTGGCCATGCAAGGGGTCTTTCGAGGATTTAAGGATACCAAAACCCCATTTTATGCTACTGGTAAGCAATTCTCCATTTTTAAGTTTTTATATCACTTTCTGTCCTGTTTTTTAATATGTTATTGACTGTCAACAACTTACAAATGTACATTTAGACATCCGTGACAAGGACGTGATCTCATCATGCCAGCATTTGTATTAATTGCATGTGTCCAGATTTAAAATGGGTTAATACTTAATGTATAGCACTTGGAATACTATTTCAAGAATTGGTGTTGTGACTTGTGACCCCATTTCCTATTTTTCACGATTTATGTGGCATATATTTATTCAGGGGATGTAGTTGTTAAAGAATGTTAAGGCAAACTATAAGGAACCATTTTTTTTTTCATGGGATGTGCAGATACACCCTGATCAATGGATAATATATGACAGGTCAAACTTTTTCATTCTTCTGTCCCAATTTGGCTATCATAAGGTATGGCAATTGATGTTTGCAATCTAAACTGACAGTAGGTGGATCAAATCTGTAGATGTGTTGTCAATCAGATAAATTTAGTTTTCAGATATTTAGAGTTCTATACATATAGATTTAGTAAGATTTAGTCTCCTTTAACACCAGCCAAATATACAATTGCTTAGGTTGGCCTTGCTGAGACAATGACAGAAAGTGGACAGTGTTTGGTTTTAATAATATGTTCCAGACAGTGGTTTTAATGATTAGTATATGATGATCATTTACTAATCATTGAACGTTATGTATCATTATCTGTATAGGTAAATATTTAACTACGTGCAATACTGGGTTTTAACATGTATGTGTTTCCCTTATCACATCAACTTTGGGAATTATTCTCTTCTATTTATCATTTAACTGATTTTGGGTTTGATGTAGTTGTGGGAGATCTAGCAAATGTGGTTTTAGACCCGATATTCATGTTCGTACTCCGTCTCGGTGTTAGTGGAGCAGCCATCGCTCATGTCATTTCCCAGTAAATTCATATCATTTTGCTGAATTTCATTTTTCTTGTTTCCAACTTTGTGGTCAGGCCATGATTTTGATTTTTGTAATCTTTTTGGTTTACCACTTGGTGTGCTGTTGATACAGGTATTTAATTTGCTTGATACTCCTGTGGAAACTAATCGAACAAGTTAGTTTGTTACCTCCAAGTTTCAAAGATCTGCAATTTGGTCGGTTTCTTAAAAATGGTGAGGGTTAAAAGTATATATTTGCTTTCAGTTTCTTCCATGCAATTTAAGATGAAGAAATCTATGCCTTCGTTGCTCTTATAACTTTCAGACAGATACCTTTTCAAATAACAATTTACCTGTTTCCGTTGTATTTCTCACATATAATATTACAACTTAAAAGTATTCAAAAAAATATATTACAGCTTTAAAACTCTTTGATGAATTTTTCATACAGTGGAGACGTTTTTGCAATCTAAATGCCATATCCTTGGTTGAATCACAATTCCACAAAAGATATAGTTTAAAAGGTTGTTGGTTTTGCATAAGTTCTCACTATTATATACATGTATCGGTGCTACTCTAGATCTTGTGTCCCTTGACCATCTCAGTCTTTTAAGTTTATTTATGTAGCCAGTTTATGCCTTTTGATAAACTGTAGACTTTGTTACCACGGATTGGTGTTTTAACATCTCTCTCTTTTGTCCTTTTTTGTTTGCATGTACTCAATTTCCGTTCCACCTAATTTCTTCTACTTACAGGCAAAATACAGACTAAGACATATTAGTACTTTTCTGTTTGTTACCATATTTTGGTTGCTTTATTTCAGGATTTCTGCTAATGGTGAAAGTAATAGCTGTGACATCCTGTGTGACAATAGCAGCATCATTGGCTGCAAGGCAGGGATCAACGTCAATGGCTGCATTTCAGGTCTGCTTGCAGATTTGGCTTGCAACCTCTCTGCTTGCAGATGGGCTTGCCGTTGCTGGACAAGTAAGAATGATTTTCCCCATGTAAATGCTACTATGATGGTGGTAATTCACACCATCACCTTGCATGTTTACATCAAGAAGTGCATTTCACTTATAACATTGGATAAAATCAGTTACCCTGCAACCGGCAGATGACTATTATCACGAACACTGGGACAAGTGTTTGTCCTTACAATATCATAACTTTCATCAAGTTCTACGGTTCTATATTATGTTTCGCGTATCATAATCAAAATTTTACTATTTATACAAAATCATAAATGGAGCTTTAAAATTGTAAGGGAATGATAGCACTTATAAGGCAATATTTGATGTAGTTGTTAGTCACCTTCCCTCATTTGTTCACATGCCAAAAGTTTACTATCTGCTTTCCAGTTAGAACAAATGTCAGCTGCAGAAGTTGAATATTTGATTTTTGGAAGGGTATTTAGCTAATTCCATTCCATCTTAATCTAATTCCATAATGTAGAACATTAATTCAGCATTCTATTTTGTTGATTTGATAAGTTCTGTGAAGTAAGCTTTAGTTTATTAATGATGCAGCATAAGAAACTTACATTTACTGATGATATAGGACCAAGAAAGAGGTATGCAGATTGAATCGTATTTAAATATCTTGTTGATTTAAGAAAGTGGGTATTGCTGCTAATGCTTGCCTAAGCTTCTCCTCAGGATGGAGTGTTCTCAATGAAATATGAGAAATTTAAGGCAGCAGTTGACTAGTGTTATTTGAAGAGGCAATCCTTTATCTGAGTTTGCTATTATTATGGGGGTTTTTAGTTTTCCTGGGTCATAGTAGTTTCCATTTTCTTCCATAATAATCTTTCTTCTTTGTAGTGTGAAATTATTTCAGCTTAGGTTAATACAAGCTAAGAAAAGTTTATATAAAATGTAAACATTGTTTTATGCAGCTTTGTTTTGCCAAATGAATTGAATGTGCATCATATTCCTTTCCAGTTTTAGCCCTTTTGGGTTCTGTATGATGCAATTCCTCTTTGTGCTCTTTTTCATTTTAATAAATTGGTTGACCATTAGTAAAAGAGATAAATATCGGTAAAAAGAAAAGGAAAGAAGAATCAGAAGTAAAAGTTGTTTCTGTTTCTTATCCAATCATTTCAACGCCTGTCTGATCTGACTTCTTGCAGATACTTGCAAAACCTTTCTATTTACAAATTGCTTTGTTTTCATGAGACATCAGATTCGAGTTATAATACATGAAAGTATATTGGTTCTGTGTCTAATATTGAAAATTCATCTCAGTCAGTTTATGTTACTGTGTTGGCTATCATTCCCACCCACCACCCTTCCATTTTTCTCATGTGTCTCAGTTCAGATTCCCTCTGCATATTATATCATAATGCATTTTTACATTATTTTCAGACAATTCTTGCAAGTGCGTTTGCAAAGAAGGACTATGAATGGGCAAAAATCATTGCTTCTCGTGTACTGCAGGTCTGCTCAAGTATTGCAAGTGCATTTTTTTTCTTTTCTATTTCATCATATTCCTAACCTGTCATGGACTCATGGCTCTATATGCAGCTAGGCTTGGTTCTGGGGCTAGTTCTCTCGGTAATCCTTCTAGTCGTGTTACGTTTTGCTTCCAGATTGTTTACAAAGGATGCTGGTGTTCTGCAACTTATAAGTGTGGGCATTCCGGTACTTGTCTCTCACCCTCACCAAACTACATGAACAATATTACTTTCCATTTGTCGAAGTTTGATAATTTTGGAGTTAATTTTTTTCTTGTTGATCATTAGTTTGTTGCAGTTACTCAACCCATTAATACATTAGCATTTGTTTTTGATGGCATCAACTATGGAGCATCAGATTTTGCATATTCTGCCTACTCAATGGTATGTCTAATGTGTAAAAGTGCTTAGATGATATGCTAATTAGTTACGTTGCTGAGAATGAGAAGGAAAATTGGTGACAAACCCGCAACCATGTTCGTCATCATTCCTTCTTCATTTTCACAGCAATCAACTAGACTCTATCCATTCTTACATTCTTACATCCAGTTTCCTTTGTCTTTAAATCTTTCAGTTTTTTAATCTTTTACTTTACTCTCAGGTTTTGGTGGCAGTAGCGAGCATACTGTGTTTGTTTACACTATCCTCAAGTATCGGTTATGTTGGCATTTGGATTGCTTTATCTATTTATATGAGTCTGCGTACATTTGCTGGCTTTTTGAGGTAGAATTTCTTTAAAAGCTTTACTTCTATCTTTTTTCCAAGATCTTAAAATTTGCACTGCCTAGACTCCCCGAAAATGCATTGAGAAATATTCTTTTTTGTTATTTCATGCAACTAAAACTATTTCCTTCCCATGGTTCGAAAAGACGACACATTTTAAGTAATAATGTCACAAATAACAAGGATTTCCATGATACAAGATCAAAGAAGTCTGGAATTTTTCTAACTCATTGACATCTATATCTGCAGAATAGGCACTGGAATGGGACCTTGGAGCTTTCTCAGGGCCTGATATTGTTTAATAAATTTATTTGTCTTTTAGTTCCAAATATTGTTCACTTGCATGTATTTCAGAACAAAGCTTTCCTGGAGGAAGTGAACAAACTTTAAATGTATCCGAAATGGTTGGTTATGTCCTCCTTGTATAAACTGTTTCTGTAAATTGATCAACAAGAAGCATATATAGATGGCATTATTATTTTTATCATTCAAGTCAGACTATCATATTGTTAGTTAAAATCAGTTTCAACATTGCTTATAGTCATGTTTCGGAAAGTGAATCTAGAAATGTCTCTGGAACACTCTCATTATCACCAAGATCTCTGAAATAATGTATGTTATTCCTGAAAATCAAGTGTATTTGGCGTCTTCCTATTCATCATTTTCCAGATTTCAAAAGCAATTATGTTGCCTTCGGTCTACACTCCTGATTCATCTTATTTATTTAGGTTACTTCAGTCATAATCATCATTCATCTCCAATCATACCAAAAATATTGGAACTTTAGTTTGGAACTAATTTTTGAAGTGACTTTTTATTAGATGATCCGTATTTTATTTTCGTATGGGTCTAAATTGCCTAACTAGTTTTTCTAGTGCAACCAAATAAAAATTATGTAGACTGTTCACATATGATAGTTTTCATTATGATTTATCTATAGTTTGATCTCTTTTGGTTAATACTTTCTAGCAAATAGTATCAAAATAAGTCCGAATTTTGAAAATAACATCAAAAAACCAAAATTATTATTTTTTTTAACACCATTAATTATCACAAACTATAACTTGCGAATGATGCCATGAGTTATGTGCAAATTGTGCAAACTATTTCTTTTGTTTGTGAATCTAAGACAACTTATTTTAGCTTTTTGCTCATGTTTTTTTTTTTTTAACAAAAGGAATCTCTTTTAATGTAATCATTTAGTTTTTTAGTGCTATTAATTTTACACCATCGGTTAAAAAATATAAATGGTCCACTAATAATTGTCATTATGATTATATTTATTGTGAAAAATTTTTAAAAATATACTAAAATTTGGTCCTTCGTGATAAAAATTTTATTAAAATTTTTTTTTGCATAATTTAATACTAGTTCTAAAACTTATTACTTTTAGCGTCATAATATATATATATATATATATATTATTGTATCAACTGTTATCTCCATTTTTGGCACTGCTTAGAAATGGAATAGGACTGTTGGTTATAGAGGTTGACCTAATTAAACTGTCTGGCCATTGTGGCAACGTTATGAGGAATGCTCTTCTCCTTTTGCTCGCTCATAATCTTACGAAAAGAATATTCAAAACTAATATATATATATATATATATATATATAAGGTAAAAGTAAATCTATCTACATAAATAGTCAAGAGTTTATCAAAACCTACTAAAATTAAACACTATATGTGTGGTCATAAAAATATACCCCCATAGACTGAGAGATACATACCCCTAGAAGAAAAAATCTCTCACACATACAAGTGTATGGTGAGACTTAGACAATTGTCACACCCTAAAATTGACTCTCATAAAATCATGTAATGGTGGCAAATAGATGCTATTCGAATGATCCAAATCCGATTTTTTTTGGATTTTTAAGATTTTCGGATCCAAATTAAATTCAATCCGATTGGATTCGGGCAAAAGAAATCCTATCCAAACAAATAAATGGACTTGGATGCAAAGTTGGAAAAACGAATTTAGATTCAAAGCGAGTTATATTTGGACTGGATTTAGATCCGTTTTTTACTCATTTCACAATATATTCTAATTTTGATCTAAATCTTTTTTTGAAAAAAAAAAAACATTTCTAAAAAAATTTGTTTAAAATTTAATTCAAACTTTAATTTAATAATATTAACTATGACAGATAGTTACAAAAATTTAAAATTCAAAATTTTACCACATAAATAATTTATTTAGATACATTTTATATTTTTAAATATTTTTTCATTATTTATTAATCTTTTTTTATTATGAACTACTGATTTATGTAAGATGATAAATTTATGATCTTAGATGAGTAGAAAGTTAAGAAATTTATTATAATTATTTTTAAATTACATTATAAAATATTGTAAAGAAATAATTATATTATTTTAAAGAGTAATACTAGGCTTGCTAAAAATTTTATTCAAATTTATGTCTAAATGATATGATATATGAATTGTTAAGATGCTATTAATTATCATATTATCTCATGATTTACAAGATTTTGAAAACTCATATACCACATCATTTGAATATGGATTTAGACAAAATTTTTAAAAAGCTTAGCATTACTTTATTTTAAAATATTAAAGTAATTAGTAAAAACCAACAATTCAAAATGTTTTTTAGAGCATAGTTTTGTTAATTAAAAATTTTATATTTATCGCACATTATTAATTAAAATTTAATACGTATTACACATTCTTTAATTTATAATAAAATATTTATAGAAAAATAGGGTTTTACCCTCTATAGTTTGAATCAAAACTCAAAATCTCTCTTTTTTGTTGGTAAAAAATTTGAGATTTTGAGTATTAATTTAAACTACAGGGGGGAAATAAGATTAACCCAATATTTATTCCATATATTATTAAGTTTAATAAGTGCTACAGCCACACCCCCTATCGTTAGTTGACTAATATTTGACCAAATCTTATGATAACAAGTAATTTGATCTTTTGTGATTATATTAAGTAAATAAATAATTAAAATATTACAAACAAATAAAACTGATTTAGAAAATAGAACTTAAAAAAGGATAGCTATCTACCATCCATCGCTAAGATGGACGATTAAGATAAAATCCTAAAAACATAAATAGTATTAAATATTTAAAACTAATATTTGAAAAACAAAAAGAAAAAATTAAAAAAAAAAGTAGGAGATCGAAGGTCTCCATGATTGCATACCTCTAGTCTCCATCCACAAAAATGGTAACCTATTTGGGTCTCTAGGTCTCCTTTAACGGTTTGGAGACCTAGAACAGGTCTCTAGGTCTCCTTTGGCAGAGACTTAGCTGATACTTCATTAGAGATGGAGAATTGCTTCATCTTTGATGGAGTTTTTTTTTTTTTAATTTTTTTGAATTTTTTCTTGTGTTGGCTTTATTTTGTTATTTTGATTTATCCTTTTGTATGTTATTTTGATTTTTTTTTTTTTGGGTGAAGACTGTGATGAATAATATGAAATGATGAAAAAAGAGGATGAAAGTGATGAAGAATTGATGAGATGTTAAGATGGAGGTGAAGAGGTTGAAGAAGATGATAGAATTAATTTTTCAGTTTTCAATTATTTTTTTAATATTTAATTATTTTTTATATTTTAGTATTTTTAGGCTTTTATCTCCACTATCCATGGCTGTTATGGATAGTGGAGATCTATCATTTTTTTCTTAATTTTTTTTTCTAATTTTATTTTACCATTAAATAGTGGTATATTAGTCTTCATTTCTCCGACTAATGTTCAATGGATCATAACTAACGGTAGAGGGTGTAGCTACAAAGGAAGTCTCTCTAATTATGGTCAAAATTCATGCAGGCTTGTATTAGGTCAAAGGTTTGGGGATATTATTGCAATTATTTCTAATACTAAAATGACATGTTTAAAACATTGGACAAATTCCAATTGCTTCGAATTGAAATAGTATTTTTTGGGGATAAGAAAATGGATTCGGATTTCAAACTGATTTTTCTCATATTTAAATTGGTTCCAAATTCAAATCGATTGCAGATTCAGATTTCTGCAATCTACTCAATGTATATCTTTTTGCAAAATTTTATCTCTAATTTTTTTTTTTTTTCCAATCGGATCAGATAATTTTTTTTCTCTGTTTTTGGATCGAATCCAAATTATCCCATTCGATTGCCACCCATTTTAGTAAGGAGATATCTACTCCCACAAGGGAAGTAAACTCCCCACACAAACTATTAAATGAGCATGATGAGATTCGAAACTATATTACAAATTAAAAGAGAAGTGCACTAACTACTTAGATTATGAGTGGTTGTACAACATTCAAAATTAATTGATAAATATAATTTACAACTTACAAACAATGGGTCAAAACATTATAAAACTTTTGCTTTATAATAATAATAATAATGATACACTACTTTCCTTTTGTAACATTTATTTGGTTGCCAAACCCTACTTTCTAACCTTATAATTAGTTGGTTCCACCAAACCATATCACTAGACTCTCCAATGCAAATAATTTCATACATGTTTACAATAATAATTTTTAGTAAGATCAACATATCATCTTCTCATAATGCAACCGTTCAATAAAATAAAACCGAACATAAGTCTATTCTAAAAGCTATTATGTCACAATTGTGGTTTCAATAATTGAGAGATGAAATTTTTAAATATAAATGTAAATGTAATAGTGTTTTTACCTGATAAAAACATATATGATCAAATTTCTTTTAGAAGGATCTAATGAATAGTCTTTGACCCACATTCAGAAATAAAATTATTGCGAGATCCCTCAAAAGGGCAAAAACAAATTGCAAATTATTGTACTAATTGTAAACTCAATCTATCAAGCATCAACTCTAAATAAGGGCAACATGACCTACCATGCTTAAGACCAATGCAACCACTAGATTTTTTGACTATGTTAGGGAATTTATAGCTGAAAAGTTACAAAGGAATGAGAATAACATTTTAAAGGACATTTATGGTTATCCAATTCAGCAAATATTCTAGCCTATGTCAACCATGTTCCATGAATAGTTATATAAACCAAATAAAATCTATGACACCCACCAAACTTAACCACCCTACTTATACCCTATCCAACTCAATTAAATTTAATTCATTCTTAAATTTGAATTAATTAAGATTTGTTGCATGAATCGTTTTTCTGCATTGTGCTACTTAAAACATTTATTTTAGGGGAAACTTCATTTTAGTCCCTAAGGTTTTGCGAAATATCAAAATTTTAAGCATCTATTAAAAATAGCTCTTTTAATCCCTAACTTTTCCAAAACTCTTCAAAATAGTCCAAATCGACAATCAACTAACGGTCAACAGTGACAGATAATTTAGATAAAAAAGGCAAGATGGTCTTTTCGTATGAAATGTTAAGGGCGTGACACGTGACGGTTATAATTTTAAAATATTTAAAAAAATTGATAAATAGAGAGATTTTAATAAATAACTTAATTTTTAAATTAAAAAACAAAATAATTCATTTTCTTCTCTAACAAAATCAACATTCATCATCAACCTTCATCATTAACACAAATTCAGTCCTGAATCATCATTATAAACACAAACAAAAACTATTCTTCATCACCAAAACAACCAAAGAAAACAACAGTTATCATACAATCACACCTAACAATCCAAACAATCTGGTTCGTTGGTTTGGTTCGAACCAGATCGTCAATCTGGTTGGCACCATCTGATCGACGATCTGGTTCGCACTAGATTGACATCTGGTTTGTCGCACCAGATCGCGTCGATCTGGTGGGTGCGACTAACTCGCACCAGATCGTCGCACCAGGTGCGACTATCTGGTGGGTGCGACGATCTGGCACCAGATTGTCGGGTGCGACGATCTGGTTGGGTGCCAGAACCAGATGCGATGATCTGGCACCAGATCGTCTCACAGATCGTCGAGTGCGACGATCTAACTCGCACTAGATCGTCGGGTGCGACGATCTAGCACTAGATCGTCGGGTGCGACGATCTAGCACTAGATCGTCGGGTGCGACGATCTAACTCGCACTAGATCGTCGCACCAGGTGCGACGATCTGGTGCGTGCCGACGATCTAGTGGGTGCGACGATCTGGCACCAGATCGTCGCACCTGGTTCGCACCAAATCGTCGACGATCTGGTGCGCTGCCCCTATCATTGTTTTTTTTTTTTTTTTTTTTTGGCAATCTCAGGGAAGAGAGAATGAAAAAAAAAATTCTGCCATTTTTTTTAATTCTTATTTAATTAAAAAATAATAATTTATATACACGTGTCGACTTTTTATTGGATGAAAAATATATAATATTTTGATCTCATTGAGGGCAAAACGGTTATTTTAAGTGATGAGGGTAATTAAGTCTTTTGAAGTTTTCTGTTTGGTTTGATCATTAGTTGACTAACGGTTTGGACTAATTTGAAGAGTTTTGAAAAAATTAGAGATTAAAAGAGCTGTTTCTAATAGATGTTTAAAATTTTGATATTTCACGAAACCTTAAGGACTAAAATGAAGTTTCCCCTTTATTTTATCACTTATTTAAACATCAAGGTTTTTTATTATTATTTATACCAAGTATTCTTTTTTATTTATTTAAAAAGCTTATTTAAAAAAAAAATAATTTCGTTGGATTATGTACATATGTCCTACCTTACAAAGACTTAAAAAAAAACGTCTAAAGACATATATTGACCATCAAAAAAATGAATAAAAGAATTACATTTATTATTTAAAAAATATTTATAAAAAAAAAATCCCTCTACCTATTGACTCTTGTAATAAATAAAAAATAAATAATATTGTCACATGTCAATTTCAAATCTTGAATATTATAGTTGAATCAATTTCTATCAGTTTAAACTTTTGGATCTAATAACAACTAATATGATATCAGAGATTAGAAATCTCTTGTTCAAACCCTTTCTTTTTCCTTTGTATCGAATTCTTGTCCACATGTTATAACGGTAGAGAACGATTATAAATTCTTGTTACATATATTATAATAGTTGGGGGTGATTAACATATATCTATCATTTGTTATCTGTCCATGTTATCATAAGAAAACGTGTCACATATTAATATCAAGTTTTAAATGCTATAGTTGGTAGATTCTGTCGATGTTACACGCGAAAAGACTTGTCACATGTCAATCTTAAATATTAAATACTATAATTGGATATTTTCCTATCGATTTAAACTTTTAGGTCTGACAGTAACTAATAAATATATATTTTTATTTATTACTTAATTGAGAGTATTAAAATGATATTTTATTGTTTTTGTTAAAAAATTATTTAAGATTATACATCAAAAGATCATTTGTTTAATTAAAATTTATATCAATTAAAATTTATATCAAGAGAAAGAGAATAAAGAAAGAAATATATTAGTACACATCAAGGAGGCATCAACTTTTTTACTATTCAAACTCCTTTAAGAAATAAAACACAAAAGGCATAATTCACCAACCTTTTTCAGTTTTTCTCTTCTTGTTGTTTAGTTAATTTGCATAGGTCATAATCAATCAATCCTTTTCATCAACCAAACCATGCCTATGATGACACACTAACCCTTAAAAAATTCACCATCTAAAACCTAAACTAGTCATCATCATTATCCTTTTTTTTTTTTTGAAATAGTCATCATCATTATCCTTGGTAGAAGCATTTTGGCCACTTTTACTCAAAATGCTTTGCTTTGTTCATTTCTTGTCTCTTTTTCTTTGCTTGGCTCAAAAAATGCATTTGCCTTCTTTGAGATATAATTTACTAGTAGTCAATAGCAATTAGTTTATATTACCATCAACATACTTGTTTTAAAAACAAATCCACAAATTTCGAAAGGTATTTGTATTACAATTCTTCTGTTTGGTTTTAGATCATAAACTTTGTCAACTTTGAAAAGACTAGAGAGAAATGGGCATCAACTAAGGCACCGAAAGGTGTGGGAGAAGAGGTACACTTGCTCCAACTTCTATCAACTTTCTATTTTACTCTTAAAAGGGGCAATAATAAAGCAAAACCAAGAAAAGAAAATTTACCAAACTTTTTTTTATCTATTCACACAGCCTTTTCACTTTCTCACTAATCAACAGAGACCACAAATTGAATGAAATGAGTGTCATCAAAACTAAGCATATCTACAATGATACATCCCATCAAAATCAGTTTATGCTCCAACAAAATCTAAGAATATTCACCCTATATATATATATATATATGTATATGTGTATATATATATATATATTTCCATTATCTTGGAGTGAAGGAAAAGCTAAGGTTCACTTCACCCACGTGAGTGGAATATGAATGCATCATAACAAGAATAATAATATACCATAAGCATAAAGTTTATTTAATCATTCTCTTTAGGTAGAACAAAATTCCACATTCCAAGATACTACACAAGTTAAAATAATTAGCTAGCATGATTAGCATCAAGATCTACCAATGCTATAAAGACTGAAGAATCTTTATACATATGTATAAAAGCCTTTTCTCACATCCACATTCCACACACAAAATCCTACTAACGGGATTTGGAATCCATCGAAGCACAAGTTTGCCATCCCAAGAATCCACTACTAGCAAAAGCCAATACCATTGAGATAAGAGGAAAGATTAAGGAAATGGAATATGTGAGAGAGGTATGTACATGAGGTTAAAAAATAATAAAGGTATTCATAAAAGCAATAATAAGCTATAGTTTGATGTTACATCATCAGAGGATCATTAGTTCTCCATCCTCCTATTCTTCTTCCCAACAATCACTAGCACCCAAAATTATTGATTCCAAACTACAACAAAAGAAACAAAATTTCATGTTTCTCATCCCAAAAAATGGACCAAAACCAAACACTTTGGAACTCTTTCGCAAGAGAACTAACTGCAGACCCTCACTTAGTCTACCAAGATGCTAATGGAATTATAAGAGAAAAGAAGGATAAACCAAACATAAAGACTTCTTCTAGCTTCTTTGTAATAGAACATGTTGCTCATCTTAGAAAGGTAAAAAATGACAATAATAGGAATCTTGATTTGAAAATATTTGAAGGACAAAAAAAAGAAACATCTAGTCTGGGCTCTAGTCTTTTGCATGTAACCCAGAAGTTGTTTACTCACCCTTTTTCTAACTTCTGTTGTAATAATAAATGGTGAAAATGAATTTTCCCTTTCCAATAGACCCGACTGACTTCGTCTCCATTGCCTTTTCCTTGCTGTTTCTGTTGTTAATCTTCCACATCCACACCATCATCCCAAAAAACAAGACCGCATTATTTACCAAAACTTTCTGTTGTGTTCACTAACTCAGGGCTCAGTAAAACTCACTTCAGTTTTGCTGAGCCACAAGCTGATCTAGCTGCATTTGCTCAATCCACACTCCCAAAACAGCATGGTCGACTGATTCGATTTGGGGGTTCATATTTGAAACCTCGCTTGAAGAAGGGATAGCAGCAACACTCGAGGCAGGTGTAGCTAGCTTTTCTTTCACCTCAGTTGGTGATTCTTTAACAAGAGATTGAACCCATGACAGATCAGGCTCTTCTCCATTGCCAAGCTCGAATGAAGATGACCTCCGAAGCTTACCCAATTCATCTGTAGTTACAGCCCAATCTGGCTTCCCATTGGAGGAACCCCATTTCGACCAAGAATTAACTGGGGAACCAACAACAGCAGCAGCAGAGTTGGAGCCAAGTTCACGAGAGCTGAGGCTGCGAAACTGTTGCTGTTTTTCACGTTGAGCTAATAAGGAAACCCTTGAGCTCATGGGTGATATAGGTTCCACATTTCGAGGAGACATCCTCCCTGATGATGGCACTCCAAAAGATGCCTGCAATAGAGGGAGTTCGACATTCTTAGGTGAAAAACTTGTATTGATTGGTGATAACATGGTTTGCTGCTGCTGCTGAAATTGATTAAGAACAGCAGATTTGTGTGTTGGAGAGAAAACTGCGGAGGCCAATGCTTGATCAGAGTACCGGGGAGATGAGCTCTCAGCAGAAAATAAATCATCAAGATTTGACGGAGCTAGAGTTTTCAACCTACCAGAACGGTTCAAGGAATTAGAACTCAACGATGGTTGTGAGAGGCTAGATAACTCATTTAACATGTGCTGCTGTTGCTGCTGCTGTACATCAAAATCTGGCAGCAAATTGTAGTCTTCAGCAGGAATGTCCCTTGCATTAAGAGATGATCTTAAGCGACTCGATTGAAGATTGCTTCCAGGTAGATGCAAGGCAGGGACATTTGGTTGCGGCCAAGCCACATTTGAGTGCGACATGCCATTGGCAGACGGAGACATTGGTGGGGTAAATGGTGAAGGAGACATGACAGAAACTGATGAAGGAGAGCCAGGTAAAAGACTCAATGCTGCAGCAAAGTCCATGGCATTAGCACCAGAGGTACCCGAGCGAGGAGAGGGGACGGCTGAACCAGTGGACACATATAATGGCCTAAGTTCATCAGGAGTGTGCGCAAAGAAACAGACTCGCCTGGCACAATTTGTACCATCCTTGCAAAGCCGAGTTCGATATTGAGCTGGGTGCAACCAGCACTCAAACACACCATGAGCATATTCACACATATCTCCACGTCTACAAGCCCCCTTCCGGAAATCAGGACAAGGAACACAACTGTAATGAAACTTCCTTGGATCCCTCCTTCGAGCATTTTCCCCTGGATGCACAAATGGGCACTCAGGTCCAATCATGAGAGTAGGCACGTGAACAAGGCCGCACCTTGAATGAATACATCCGGAATTCATCAGTAGAATAGATGCTGTTCTTGATGTCTGGGAGAGATGGGTCAATGGGGTACTCTTTCTTCTCCGATGTAGAAGACATAGGAACGTCAATTAGCTTAGACTTCCTAGGGGAATCCAAAGCTGACGTTGGTGATTCATTTTCAAGAGTAGGTGAAAAAGGTGGTGAATTAGAATTAGAATTAGAGTGAGCCGTTGACACCCTAAGATTACGCTCAACAACAGTGCCTTCAGTAGCAAGGAGTTCTTCAAGTGCCAGTCTAACCTCTTGGAACTTAGGAGGGACAACGATTACATCAACAGGGTGATGACCATTTGCATCCACCAAATTCGGATCAGCACCGGTAGCTAAGAGCAACTTCACAACAGCAACGGCATTCACTGCTCCACCTGAGGCAGCACAATGAAGGGCAGTACTCTTATCGTTGCCACAAGACCTATTCACATCAGCATCAGATTGAGAAAGAATCAACCTAATGATATCAATACTACCATATGTGGCAGCCACCATTAGTGGAGTCCTCTCCTCATTTACCATCTGCTTCGAGCCCTTCTGCCGGCCATACCATAATCCAATCTCATCAACACCCGATGGATCACACTCAATAGATCGCTTGAAGCCCTCGACATCATTGTTAGCCGCAAGCTCAAGCAAGCTCGCAAAAGTATCATCTGTCTCAACAGTCAAGTGATTCATGTCTATGCTGGTAGGTCTACTTTCGTCGAAAGAAATAATAGATGGTTTTGGAGACAGCGTGAGATTTAACCGCTCCTGTCCACAGCACATGCTTTCATTTGCTTATAAACTAGCTGAAATAGAGCATACACATTTATTAGAATCACCCCTAGATAAACAAACTCATTAGATGCAATGAACTTACACAAATATATAGATAATTAACCAAACCAAAAGAAAAATTCACATAAATGATAGTAAACTAATTTCCTTAACAAGACATAAAAAGGATAAAACAATGACTCAAAAAATATCTCCTTAGATTCTCCAACCCTACCCAGTCTGTCTTTGATTTTGTTAAAAAAAAAAGAAAAAAATCAGTTTCCCTTATCTATCATTTTCTTTACTTTCTTACAAAATTTCCACAAACCAAATAGTATATAATACCATATAAAACACACACACACACACACACATCTACACACAAAAAAATTATAAAAAAAAAAAAAAAAAAAAAAGAAACCTCTCATTATATTCCTTTAACAACCAATGGAAACAGCATCAGTTTTATGGTCAGCTATCTGTCTCGTTCCAGCAAAAATCCAGGAAACAAAAGCAAAAAATATCAACTTCAAAAATTTGATTTTTTTATATATATCTTCAATAGTCTCCCAAATGAAATTTTTTCATAAATTAACTGAGATTCATTAACTTAAAGCTTATCCAACCCAAAAGAGAAAATCTTTACACCCATTTTCTCGGGAACCAAACAGAGAAAAAGAGAGAACACTCGATCTAACGAACAATATAAAGTCAAAAGCATGACATTGAAATTTAACACAGAGTCAGTCAAAAACACAAAGACATACCCAGATAGCAGAAACTAGTAAAAGATCTGAAACACAAACAAAAAATAATCTTGGACAAGTGAAACCCGTGTCGAAGATCTTCTCACATGTGATCATATCACACTCATTACTTAGCTCGTGCGTGTAAGTGTCCCTATAACGACTATACAACAGACAAAGCAAGCGTGTACGTGATCATCATCATCATCATCATCGTCATCAACAACAACCAAACAAGTTTCGAACTTATATGGAAATCTGAACAAGAAGAAGAAGAAGAGACGAATCTTACCAGCTAGTAAACAAAGAAGAAACCACAACCATTAAAACCCATTTGAGAGATTATTTCACTGTCACAGATCTACTTCAAGAGATAGAGCGAGAGAGAGAGAGAGCGAGAGAGAGAGAGAGAGCTTCTTCTTCTTCTTCAATCATCCCTCTAACTACTAAGCTCTCTGCTTTTTCTTTCATTTTCATGAGAACCCAGAAAAATAAATTAAATAAATAATAATTTAATTAACATGAAATGAAACCTTTTATTTTTTTTAAATTTTTTATTTTGGTGGTTTTTTTTTTTTCTTTTTGATAAATCCGCCTATCCAATAGTGTATGGAGAGAGAGAGAGAGAAATTATTAAAGACGGACGCACTGAGACTTATTGTACATGATTTGATATTATTCATTTGCTTTTTACGCCACCAGTCACATCCCTCCACGTCATGCTCTGTTGTTGGTTTGGGTGACGTGGAAGGTCGGTATTGGTTGCTGTAAGATAAGTAGAGTGGAACCGGAAACGACAACAGTACTCGGGCGTGTAATAATTTAAACATAGTCAAATTTCATGGAAATTCAACCCAAATTCGTGTTACATGAAAGTTAAATTATGAGAGGGGGACCAATCCGGTGTTATCTGGATTCATTAATTAAAACCCACTGTAGACTGACCTGGCATTCGTTTATTGGATGATTTGATAACAAATCCGCTTTCACTGATTTTTAGTTTCCAAAAAAGGCCCTCGGAAGTGTCTGGAAAGACGTACGAATCCACCTATGTGGGCAACGAGAGGTGGGCACGTGGGTTGTGTTGATTGGTTGGAGAAGTTATCGGGAACGGGCTGTGGAGGTGGAAAGCTAGAAAGAGTGACCGGTTAGGTAAGTCAGTAAGTGGAGAGAGGCAACCGGAGCAGGCAACAAGTGAGAGATTAAAGTGGATTTAAAAGCGGGACTGGCGTCCGCCAATGAGAGGGTCCGGTCTTCAAGTGTAGTGGTACTAACTGGACCGGACTTGAAGGAGAGGCTCCATTTTAGTTTAATATTTTGGGTCAAATCACAGAGGGAGAAAAAGCATGGAACACCCAACGACACAAAAACAACATGAAACCAAAACTATCAAAATTGATTTATGAATAATTTCAAAAAAAAAAAATTGATTTATGAATTAAAGTAAACATTTCTCAATTTTTTAAATTAACTAGTAAATTGATAAATCAATTTTTTTTGTATTTGATTTTTATTGTTTTTTTTTTTTTTTTTGTATTTGATTTTAATTGAGAAAATAAATATGTGAAAAGAAAAGAGAAACCTTGGTAGCCGCCCAAGTTGACCAAAAACTAAAGTGAAAGAAAATATAATTGTATTTTAATTTTCAGGGAGATACTTGTGTGTATTTAAGTGCACCATGAGGTGTCTAAAAGGTTGAATTGGAAATTTGGAATTTATTCTCATTATTTAAAATTATTATTATGATTACTAAATAAATGATTTATTATAACCAAGTTAATAAATTCTGGATTTAGTGCCAAAATAGGAGAATTTTTTATTAGCATGAATATATATATGGTCTAGAACTCGGAAGTGCTGTATCAATTGTCACGATGGTCACACCACCTACACTGATTTTATCATACAAGCATATAGATTTGAGTACTAAGTCCATCAATAATGAATAATTTGCATGTAACCCTTCTATAAAATGATAAATTACACAAAGATCTCTCCGATTGCAGTCTCTCTCTCTCTCTCTGTTAATAAAAGAGTAGAGTTTAATAATTGTTACGTTTCAGACTGTTCCACAGAATCAATATTTAGAGGGTCCGACAATTACATTTATACTTGTACTTGTAATATCAATATATACATATATATTGTTTAGAATTATTAAAAAAGAAAATAAATAATGAATACTTTCAATGAATTTTTTTAAATTTTTTATCCAAATAATATATTAATGATGATGTATTGATTATAGTGTGGGCAATCAATTTGGATGAAATTTTGAATAGCATTTCTCACAAATAATTAGCAAGGTAACGTGACACCAATGACCAAAGGTCAATTTGAAAACACTAAATGTACCGTAAAAAATTTAACCATATGATTACATCGAGAGATATCTATATCTCAACTTCTAATAATGTAAAGAAAAAACTCTTTTTGCATGACAATAAATGGTGGACTAAAACCCTCTGTCAATTTATAAAGGAAAATCTAATGAGATATGTCAAAATTAAATTTTATGAGTGATCCGAATATCCACTATTGATAAAGAGAGTGTAGTGAGACTCAAATCCTTATCACAAATATGAAAAGAAAATACAATAATCATGAGAGCTATGACGAGATATATTATATAAATTAGAGTTTATATAAGCAATAATTGTGTTTTTTTTTTTTACAATAAATGTTTTCTATACTTAGCTTAGATATGGCATATTCAATATAGTTCTCGAAATAATCAAAATAATTTTTCAAACCTATGAAACTTTCGTTTTTCATTTTTATCTCTCTCTTTTTTTGGTTGTTTCTCATTTATCCTTGCATTCTACAAACTGATTTTTTTAAGGGCATCTTAATAATATTAAAATAAATGAATTTTAAGTCTTTTTATAAAATTTAACTTTTAACATCGGCTAGTTTAATAAGTGATATCTCTGGTATAATTATAAGAATTTTAAATTTGAATGCCAATAAGGTTTGATTTAATTATTTAATCATTATTTAAAAAAAAAAAAGGCTTAAAGGTCTCTTATAATAACTCTTGAAAAACGAAATCCCTTATAATAAAAATTTTCAAATTTCAACCTGATGGAAACTTAAATTGTCAAGTATCATTTTCAAAACATTTTTTTCTAAATAATATTATTAAATGTAATATTAGATATCTCAACTCGTATTATTGATTGAAATATAAGCGAGATGTAAAAGATGAGATGTATCACATTATTCTATTATAAACTATGAAAACTTCAATTAATTCCTTAATCATGGGCATAAATATGAATGTTAGTTACTAAGGTATTTAAAATTCATTATAGACCATTCTATCTTTATGAATTCTTATTTCATTCAACAAATAGATTAGGTCAAAAAATTAGACAAATTTACTTCATAAACTATCAACAATCAATTCTAAATAATGAATATTAATACTCCATAATTAGTCTTTTTGACTACTTGGTTTTTGCTTAAAAGAAAGATTAGTTTAATAAAAATGGTATACAATAGTCACAACTCTCAACTCTATTTTATCTACAAATCTGTCTATAATCTACACATTTTCTAAGTCCTGACACAGTCCAAGGGCTTGACCTTGACTTGGTAAATATCGATGGCGAGAAAAATAAGAAATCTGTAAAAGTGAGTTTGATTAGGCCTGTCGTATCATCGCAAACTTGACCCATCAACAAGAATGGGAAATGACCCAAATCCAATTTGATAAGTACATTTCTGTTGTATTATTCCTTCACATCGTATTAGAAATCTAATTCAACTTCTAACTGTATTTGTCTAGAACAAATTCCAAAATTTATTCTAATCCAATTTAAGAATATGTGCAAACCAATTTTTATCATATTTAGGATAATTCGATTACAAAGAGATTATGCTAGTGGAGTTTGGAATCAAATCTAAATTTATTATTCGTAGGAGAATTCTAAAATTTCATACCAAATTCGAATAACTTTATAGTTGTAAGAATAGATCAATTTCTTTAACATTAAAAGATTCTTGTGAAAAATTGAAATTGCATAGTTATTTTTTCATTTTAATTAAATTTTAAATGGATTTTGATTTTTTTAATTATTTTTGTGGGTAATTAGTATCAAAGGTTTAAACAATAAGTTTAATTCAAGATTATTATTATTTTTATCTATTAAAAGTAACTTAAACCAGGTTTTTTTTTAATCAATTGCAATTTAATCTTATCTAAATGTGTTATTTCATTTTTTTAAGAAAATATATTCAAAATTAAAAATAAAAATATCTGATAAGCTTACTAGTGATTTTAACTTATGGGATGTGACAAGAAGATTGAGTTTAAATACTTAAATCCAAAGTTATTTTTTATAATTTAATTCAGTCAATGTTTTAAGTCACAATGATATAGAATAAATTATTTTATTTTATTCCTATAAATAAAAATTATTTCTCTAATAAATCTTGATATGACCAATAATGATTTGTTGATAAACCATTCATTTAATTTAATAATATCTCACATTTAAATTATTACACCATATTTTTAAAAAAAAAAAAAAAAGAAAAAACCTAATGTGAACGAATTTTTATTTTGATAAATTTATATGGTCATAAGAGATCTAATAAGATGAATACTCACATATTTCATTTCAAGTTACCCCTATGTAGAAGAGAAAGTCTGAAAACCTGATATAAAGCAATAAAGCATAACTTAATAATATGTATTTTTTTAATCCAACATTAATATATTGTAATTCTGATGTAACAAAACTGACAGATGATTGGAAGTGTCAGTCAACATAATGGTAAAATTTGTCGTCCCATCTACGTAGTTTTTATTTACATTTATGATTTAATACTTAATGTGAGACTTGAAAAATACAATCAATTGAATTGTTTATTTGATAAACACACATCACAAAACTTGGACGTTTAACTACCATGATAATATAAAAATAATATACATTTTTTTAATACCGACACTTTATAAATCAAATTACTAGTTAAAATTTATCGAGATAAATTATTAATAACATGGTTTCGAATGACTACTTAAAACCTATGGAAGAAGATAATTATTATCAAGAAAAAACTTTTAACATTTTATGTTTTTAAAAGACAACGGTAAGATTTGAACTCTTGATCTTCTAGAGTCATGATGGATACTTAACTATTTCTATTAAATGGTAATATGTATGGTAATATAAAATTAATTCATTTAACTAAACAAAATGTTAACATCTAAGTTGATGATATTTTTTTTAAATTAAAATGTTGGAATTCTCGAAGCCATTGTAGCGATACGTATAACTGCCAATCTTGAAGCGAATATGATATTTGTCATATTCCTATTAAAGTATCTAATTAAGATAAGATTTAGGATGCATTAACTATAAAATAATACTGGATAATGGATATGGTCCACGAGTTGCAACCCAGAAAACTAATTCAAGACTTCAGGTACCCAATTTCTAATGCTAGGTTTATGTTCCTAAAATGTTCTTGAATGAAATGATTATGGAAGACTTTAAGAATGGGAATATCTGTAATGTAATTTGGAGAGAATATCGATAGAAACAGTGATATCGATGATAGGTAACATATATTTATAAAAATTATGAAAACTTAGTTAAAAAGATAGAAAATTGTAATAAAATTCTAAACAATATTAAATAAAAATGATCAATAATTTAGAAAAACATATTTGTTTACAAAAATATATAATGGTATATATATATGTAGATAATACAAGTTATATAAAATTAAAAATCTTCCACTAAAGCCTTATTCTCTAATACTTCTCAACATATAAGCAGCAAAAATCTTAATAGCAAAAAGAGGATTTAGGTGGTTCAAACTTAGTGTCGCTACCATCTTGATTAATACAATAATGATATCATGATATTAATTAAAGAAACAAAAATAAATTATAAAATGTTTGTTAAAAAAAAAAAGAAAAAAAATGAAATTCTTCTTTAAAAAAAAAAAAAGAGAGAGAGAGAGAGAAATTATAAGATAATTCATTCATTATAGATTGTTATTTGGTTCATTAAAAATCCATTAATGTCAACACAAACGAAAATAAATTGTGTGCACATAATTTGTTTATGAGTAGTGCTAGAGTGCCCATAAAATTGCCCAAAAAGATAGTTTAAATGACATGGGATCCTAATAGGTATTAACATTTCACTTGACACATCACTATCCTAAAATTTGTCAAACTTACTTTCTTATCCATCATTTTTTTCTAATTATAAAACCAGTCCTTGAAATATTAATAACAAATTTTATTTCCATATTAATTTCTCTTCATTGTTCCCAATTTCAATACATGCAAAAAGGCAATTTATTTTTTTCCATGGGGATTGTTTGCACTATCCTATTGATTCTAGAATTGCATGATGTTTCTTCATGTTTTATTTTTTATATTGTTTGTTGTGAAAATAACAATGAAACTGAGATAAAATCATATTGAATTATGTTTTGTTTTTATTTTGTTTGTTGTCAAAGTCGTTAATATAGCATATTAGTTATCTGATGAAATGCACTTTTAACAATCTAATTTACATTTTTTGGTTTCTTTGATTCTGACTTATATCGATTTCTTCATATATTCCAAACAAGTTTCTCCATAACCATCTCACAAAACCTCAATTACAGGTTTTTTATCACAAATATACCTCACATATTAATTATAACTTCAAAAAATCTGAGATAAATAGTAGATGTAGTGCAGAAGCAGAATTTAGCTTCAATTGCTCTTAGAAACTTTTAGAGCAGGTAAGTACAATAGGAAAAATGGTGGGGCAATTGCATTAGAATCACCAAGAGCTCGAAAGTCAGCAGAACTTTTAGCTGATGCCAAGCCTAATCAACATTTGTTGTAACCATGTGCATAAAAATATTGCACAACATCAAGAAATAGTCACTTCAAAAAAATTATTTCAAATTAAAATTGATACAATTTGCAACCTTCATAATCAATGGAGAAAATATGATTAAATTGTGTATCAACTTTTCAGTAACAATTACTCTATGAGTTAATTAATTCTATTTTGTTGAACTATGACATAGGTTTAATGGTACAATCTCAAAACATTTTGGGATTTCTCCATCCAACAAAATCATATGTATCTATTAATGTATGCTAAAATCCAATGTATTTTTTGGTGCACTCGCCAATATCTCTGTGCATTGACTTAGGTAATATACTGTAGAAAAATTATATTTAATTTTAGCATCCAAATAAATAAACTCATATTAAGACACATAGAACTAAAGCACACAGTGAAACTATTTTCTAAAACAACTTACTTAAAAAAGAAAAATTTATCTAATCCAATATATTACTAATGAAAATGATTCTTAAGTATACCTGAGTTATTGTAAACATCATATGCGTCAAATGAAATTAAAAACAAAACTCAACTTACATTACAAGTGATGATCAATGCTCTATTGATAAGTTTGATAACAAACAAAATAAAAAGGTAAATTAATTCACCATGTCAGTTCTCATCTTTAGTGTTTAATTTTGAATCATAAATCAATTTCGATTAAGCATGATCTTAAAAGTTTAAAAACACCCATCACTAAGGATTCCAAATTGTCTAATCAGAACACTAAAAGTCAAGTAATTAAAACACAATTCTAACATAATGTGAAAGGAAAAAAAAAAAAAAAGAAAAACACCAAATCATGAACTTCATCATTGCAACAGAAAACGTTTATTTGAAACTCTTCAAAAGTCCCTTGTAAGATATTCTTCCAGCACTCATGCGGCTCCCTACAATCTTTCCAAGTCGTAAACGCCTCACTCTATCAAGATAATTCCTACAGTCTTTCTCCAAAAAAGTTGAGTTTTCATGGCCTCCTACTTCAACTACAAAAGAGTTATAACTCTTATTTGCTCTTATCCCAGCTCTATCATTCAATTCCAACTTCCTTTTTACAATTGACTTCAATTCTCTGTTACTTTTAAAATACCGGTAATTTTCCAGGAGTACCAAGCTTGTGGTTACGGATCCAACACCAATGAGCTTATTGTCCACTTTCCATTTGGACATAATAATGCTGTGAGCCTAGCCTTGCCGTCAATTTTTTATGTTGGTTTCATTTTTAAGGCATTTTTTTTATTTATGTTTCGACTGGCGACTGCGCGAGCAAGCAAATGCCACATACCTTAACTCCCCATCATATCCCTTATTTGAAGTTCTTTAGGTAACTTCAAATCCCATTTTGTTCCCATACATTATATAGTATTCAAATAACCCCTCAACCGAATCATAAATCATTCCTATCTGAGGGTCTGCTATATCAGCTAAATTTCCGAATTCATTCTAATTATCATCCTTAAAAATATTATATATATATATATAAACAATCATTAAGACTATAAAGCAAATTCTATATCAAACAATCTAAAAAATATATATATAAATAACTTGTTATATTTACCTCAATAACATTGACTTCACGTCCCGAATCATTTGATTTAATTAAAACGATCTCCTCCATCTATTTTTATACGATTCTAAAGTAAGTACTTTTCCAATAGCATAGTGTATTAAATGAGCATTGGTCCATTTTATTATAAAGGATCTAGTTAGTTCCGTGTATTGCAAATACATAAGGGTAAATATGAATTAAAAGTTCTTTGTAATAAATAGGGTAAAAATCATTTTGATCACTAAATTTTAGAAAATTATTAAATTTTTAACTATATTTTAAAAATAATCAAACCATTTCTAACTTTTCGAAAAAAAATATCAAATTAGTCTCTCCCGTTAGTCATCTGACAATCGTTTAATAGAAACTAGAAAAAGACTTTTTTATCCCTCACTTTATTGCAACGCATATAATGACCGTTTTATCCTTAATAAAACTTAAAATTACAATTAGTTAGAAATTAACAAAACAAAAATTAAAACTAAACCTTAAAATAAAATGAATCGATAATCCAAACACCCACAACATCAATCTTCATCTTGTATAGGAAAAAAAAAAAAAAATCAATCTTCATCTTCAATCCAATCACCACATCAATCTTCATCTTTAATCAAACAACACCTACAACATCTAATTTTATCTCTCATCTATCATTGTTTCAATGAAAAGTCCTCTTAAAATCAAGATAATATCAAGAAAAAATTCACAAATATATAGATAAAAAAATCTTCAAAATATTTAAAAAGCTAAAATTAAAATAACATTAAAATCTAAAAAAAAAAAAAAAAAATCTTTATCGTCCATCTCTGAGATGGACGGTGAAGATTAAACATAAATAAACTTTAAAAGATAAACATAAATATAACAATTTTTTCTTTTTTTAAAGCTTATCTTTAACCTCAAGTGGATCGTCACCATCACCACAGTAAGAACCATCAGATCGTTACTATTACCATAGCGAGAACCAACATCTGGTTTAACAATCAATCGAACTGGCAGCCTCCATCACTGGCCACAGTCACCACTACAAATCACCCAATTGAATCCATATGCTTCGAGCCCAATTGAATTTAAAAACTAGAAAACCCATATGCTTTGAAGCCAATTGAACCTAAAACCCATATGCTTCAACGATGAATGAACCTAAGCGACCTGGGTTCGTTCAAAGATGAACGAGCCCAAGTCGCACGAATGAACCTAGGCACTTAGGTTCATTCGAAGAAAGACGAACGAACCTAGGCAACTGGGTTCATCATCTTCGAACAAACCTAGTTCTGGGTTTGTTTGTACTTCCGTGTTTTAAGTTTTTTTTTTTCTTATTTTCTTCTTTAATTTCTTTTAATTTGTCTTTTTTAAAAAAAATCTTTTTGTTTATTTTATATTTTTATCATTTCACCATTCATTGGTTGACATATGTCTTCTTTTTTATTTAATTTTTTTTATTTATTAATCAAATTACATATTGTTCAAAATACACCTGACAATTATAGTCAATGTTAGTTTGACCGTTAATTAACTGATGAGAGAGATTAAACTGATACTTTTTCAAAACTTTAGAGATGATTTGATCGTTTTCTGAAATATAAGTAAAAATTTAACTATTTCCTAAAACTTTGGGATGAAAATGATTTTCGTCCACATAAATCAAATATAGTACCATTGATTATGAATGTGGACAATTCATACGAGGAAGCATTATAGTACTTGTACTTTTAAATCATTTATTTGGGAGTCGCGACTAGGAGTACCCAGTACATGTGTTAATATGTTATCAAATACATTAAACTAGATCATTATGTAAACCCATCCATTTAACAAATCATTGTCCATAATGGATGCATAATAATATAGCAATATTGGTGGTAACCAATCTTAATCTAGATAGGGTGGAAATCTGCGATTGAATGATTGAAACATCTTATTTATCAAAAGGTGATCACATTGCGATGATCCATACCTTGATGGATTGGTGTGTAGATTATTTGACATAGATGAAACGCAAGGAATTCTACAGCCATTAGGCAAGGATGTCCTCTCAAAAATTTATGTTAGTCGTTGACTATGAACTCATGGCTACGGTACTCTATTGGACGTAATATAATTATTAATAATATTTTGTTATATCATTTATGGTAACGTGGACATAATTCATGTAACTCAAGGAATCTAATTGAAAATGTAATGAGACGAGGTTTGACACTATAAATTTTCAACCTGATTATAAATATCCCACAGAAAATTTAGTTACTAGTATAATAACTTATCAGGGATACACTGGAGCATACGTACTTCATATAAATTATTGTATTTATTATTTCAAGTATATTCAATCATAATTTTATAATGGTACAACTATGATTTGTAGAACATAGAATTATGGTAAATCCACTAAGGGATCTATTTTAATATAATTTCCATGCTCCTCGTAAGCCAATAAGAGATATGGCTTTGAGGATCCCCCGATAAGCCTGTATTATAATAATTTTTAAATTATTACTGACAAGTGATTTTGCACAATAACATGGACTTACTAGTAAATAGCCAAATAAGTAATTATTATATTTGACCAGTGAATATGAATAGTGACTCTGCTAGATTAATTATCTTATAATTTCGGGATAATGGTTTGGTGATTTTTGGTAACCAATGGGAGAAAGATTAGGAAAATTTGATATCAAATTTTAAAGGGGAAACGTCATTTTAGTCCCTAAGGTTTCGCGAAATATCAAAATTTTAAGCATCTATTGAAAACAGCTCTTTTAATCCCTAACTTTTCCAAAACTCTTCAAAATAGTCCAAAATGTTAGTTAACTACCGGTCAAACTAAACAGAAAATTAAAAAGACTTAATTACCCCTCACAACTTACAATGACTATTTTACCCCTAATAAAATCGTAATATTACATATTATTTGACCAATCAAAAATTAACACGTGTACACAATAATAATATGATTGTTTTTTTTTTTTTAAAGATTGATTATTATTTTTTATTTAAATTAAACAATAATTTAAAAAAAAATCAATTTAGGAAAAAAATTAAACTAATTATTAATTCTTCCTCTGATCTGGAAGAATCCAGATCAATCTCATTTCCTCTCTCTCTTTCCCCCTCCTTCTTCTTCGTTCTTCTCCTTCGCTTCTATCTCCTCAATCAGCCACCATTTCCTCCGCCTCTGTCTCTTCTGGCCACCATCTCCTCCGCCTCCGCCTCCGTTTCCGTCTTTTCTCCTTCTTCCTGCGGAAATGGAGCCGATCTGGGTTCGATCGAACCCAGTTCTTCAACTGGGTTCGATCGAACCTAGACTCAGAACTGGGTTCGAACGAACCCAGATCGAACCCAGTTCTTCATCTG
Source organism: Nephelium lappaceum (assembly GCA_021234005.1). Lineage (NCBI taxonomy): Eukaryota > Viridiplantae > Streptophyta > Magnoliopsida > Sapindales > Sapindaceae > Nephelium > Nephelium lappaceum. Next base: position 7,244,178 of record CM038005.1, read on the forward strand.
GGTTCGATCGAACCCAGATGAAGAGTCTGGGTTCGATCGAACCCAGATGAAGAGTTTCTGGGTTCGATCGAACCAAAAACTCTTCATCAGTGCAAATGTGTTGAATTTTTTTTTTATAAACAGTTGATTTTTTTGTTCTTAATGTTGTTGTTGATGTTGTTGTTGTGGAAGATGATGATATTGATGATGCTACGATGTTCTTGATGATGTTGTAGTCTATGGGATTGTTGATGATGTTGATGAAGTGGGTTGTTGATGATGTTGGTAGAGGGTTTGAATCTTGGTTGGTTTGTTGAAGATGGTGGAGATCCACCAGATTGGATCTCCACCGTCCAGCCTGATGGATGGACGGTGGAGATCCAATCTGGTGGATCTCCATTTTTTATTATTTTTTTTTCATTTATTTTAGAAAATTAACTTTATTATATAATTACCCTCTATAAAAAGACCATTTTGCCATTCTCATCCAAACAATCTGTAACCGTTGACTGTTAATTGACTAACATTTTGGACTATTTTGAAGAGTTTTGGAAAAGTTAGGGATTAAAAGAGCTGTTTTCAATAGATACTTAAAATTTTGATATTTCGCGAAACCTTAGGGACTAAAATGAAGTTTCCCCAGTTTTAAATGAAAATTATGGATTTTTAAGAGGTAGGTTCGGCCACCTCATGTTTTCCTAATGGTGGACTCTCTCTCCAACTCTAAGACTGAAACTCTGTTGAAAAACTATGTTAGGGTTTCATAGAGACAAGAAAAGAAAAGGAAAAAAGAATGAGAGAATGGAATTAAGTGTTCTTGCAATAGGAGGGTGCACCTAGGTTATCTACAACTTTGGGGAGGTTCTTGTTGGATAAAACTTTAATTGGCAAAACCTTTATCAAAATTTAGAAACTCATATTAAATCATTAAGAATTATTATAGAGAAAACATACCTAAATCTATATTGACAAACTTCAAAATGATTAAGTCTTCCATAATCAAATCTCCTTAGGACGCTCTATAGTTTTCTTCTTGAATGGGGAAAGAGAATGAGAACAAAATTTTACTTATGTTAATTTAACTTGAGATCATAACTTTTATAATATTCTTTGTTTACTAACTCAAATTAGTATTGAGTTTCTAGACACTAAAGCATATACCCAATAGATATCTTTAGAGCCCAATTAATAGATCACTTACTAGACCCTATTTAATAAGGTAATATATAATGCAATTGTCGTTTAATATGTAAACTCCTAATAAGAAATATAAAATTCCCAACAATTCTAACTATTTTGATCTTTTCGTTTGATTCATCTTTGCTTCCTTTGGTGAAAACCGATTGTTGATGAATCCCAGTCTCTTGAGAGTGAAAATCAACTAACTTAGTGCACTATAAAAAGTCATCCATTGTGGAAAGAGAACATTGTCTTTATCACTTATTGTACAAGAATCACTTGGGAAGATTTTTTAGTTTTGAACTGCAATTAAATTCCAGGATGCTTGGAAGTTTTTGGCTACCATACTAGAAGATATTAGAATTATAGTGTATTGTATATGATCTAGTACACAGGAATAAAAATCATAAACCCTAGTTTCATGTTTTTGAATCTTGCTACATGATTTGTATGCTTTCATTGTGCTATTTTTCTTTTAACATTGGATTTGATTTCAATGTAGATATAAATATTTACACGCTTGTATGGGTGGTTTTCTTTCATATTATAGGAGTAGTTATTTCTTATGTGAGAGTAGATATTTAGATCGTGTAAGTAGTGATTGATTTTTATAGATATTTAGAGATATTGATCCATTTGGTGTCAGCTTAAAAAAAATTATAACGTTGTGTTAATTATGTATCCCTTGTCATGAGGTATCAGAGATAAAGGAAACCATAGGGGCCATGACCCCTCTTCCTAAATAAAAATTGGGAATTCATCAATAAAGCTTTTATCTGTTATTTTTTTCTTTTCATTTTAGCCCCTCTATAATATTTTCTTTTATTGTGACGTTCTCTTTATAGAAATATATATATATATATATGTACACACACAATGTTTTTATAATCAGGTATATTTGATTTTAAAAAACAGTGATCAACCAATCAAATTCATTAATTGTATTTAAATTAAATATGAGAGAAAATTTGTTTTATGAGAGAAAATATAATAGATGAATTTAATTGGTTAGTCCTTACTTTTTAAAATCAGGTATACTTGATTATAAAAACCCTATATACATACATACATATATATATATATATATATAAAGTTGATTTCACTTTTATTCATCACTATAGATGTGATTTGAAATTTTTAATGACTTTGATAATATCTAATGATACTTCTAAATATTTTAATTAAACAACAAAATGTCAAAAAAATTAAAATTTATTTTTAGGTACTTAAATATATTAATGATATAAAAACTTAATTATGTAAACATTGTTAGAATGCATTCTAATATATACTTTTGAAATGTTTTATCAATAATAAGATGCTCCATAAAATCTCCTAAATTTAGTCATCAAAAATTATTTCTAGATTCTAAATTTGTTTTTTCTTTGTTTAAATTAAACAACAAATAACGACTCTTATAAAACACTAGAAAGTGCTCTTGTTAGTATTTTTTTTTATTTTTTTGTGTTTATTTTGATTAGAATACTTAAAGTATTTGAAATTATAAATTTATATGAAATATTTAAAGTGATTTTTGAGAAATATTTGGAGAATATGTGTGTATATAAAGAATGCATTCTAATGTTTGTTTAAAAGGGAAAACTTTATTTTAGTCCCTAAGATTTCAAAAAATATCAAAATTGTAAACATCTTTTGAAAACGGTTCTTTTTATCCCTAACTTTTCAAAACTTTTCAAAATAGTTCAAACCGTCAATCAACTAACGGTCAATGGTGATAGATTGTTTGAGCAGGAAGAGTAAGATGATCTTTTCATGTGAAAGACTAGAATCGTGACACGTGGACGATTAGGATTTTAAACAAATAAAAGAAAAAATAAACTAAATTAATTAAATTAAATTAACAAAATAATTAATTAATTAAAATTAAAAAAATATCTATGTTATTAGAGGTAAACGTCATTTTATTAGTCGAAAACAAGTTTGAAGGGCACCACCGATGGCGACGATGGCTATGGCTCCGGTGAGCTCCTTGGAAGACCATTTCCTACAAGCTTAGCTACGACTCCATCACCAACTTGAAGGGCATCACTGACCAAGCTCCATCTCTGGTTTGACGAACAATGAAAGCTCAGCTTGGTTGCAGCGACGGTGGCTCCGAACCAGGTACAAAATCCAACCACGCTTCGTCTCTTTCTCCTTTTTCTCTACCTCTATTCATCTTTCATCACCATTCTTCGCTCTCATAATCACTTCTTGATAGGCGTTGTTGGGTCGGTGTTTGGGGTATGGATCTGACCGGATTTGTTTGTGTTGGTGTTGGGTATGGATCTACAGATTGTAAATGGTGTTGGGTTATTGGGGGTTGTCTTTGTGTTGGTGGTGTATGACTGGAGGTGATGTGATTGTGTTATGTTGGTGGTGTGTGGTGGCGGTGATATGACTGTATTAGTGGTGGTTGTCTAACAGATTGTGGGTGGTGTTGGGGTGCTGAAGGTTGTCTTTGTGTTGGTGGTGTGTGGTGGCGGTGATGTGGCTATGTTTGTGGTGATGGTCTGACAGTGATGTGGTTGTGTTGTGTTGGGGATATGTGGTGGCGGTGATGTGGTTGTATTTATGGTGGTGGTTTGACAAATTACGGGTGTTGTTGGGTTGTTGAGGGTTGTTGTCTTTGTGTTGGTGGTGTATGGTGGAGGTGACGTGGTTGTGTTGTGTTGGTGGTGTATGATGGCGGTGATGTGGTTGTGTTTGTGGTGGTCGGCTGACAGATTGTGGGTGGTGTTGGGGTGCTAAGGGTTGTCTTTGTGTTGGTGGTGTATGGTGGAACTAATGTGGTTAGGTTGTGTTGGTGGGTTCATTACGATGAAGAGAACTACAGAGATGGGTGAGGGAGATGGCTTGAAGAAGAAAGAACAGTGAAGAGAAAAAAAAAAGAAGAAAGAACAGATTGTGGGTGGTTTTGATTTGGATTTTTCTGTTGATGAATTGTTGATCTGTTGATGATGAAGAAATTGTTCTGGATTTTATTTTCCGGGTTGTAGATCTTCAACCCTAAAACTCTATTTTTATTTTTAAATTCTTTTTGCAACGTTTTTTTTCTTAATTTTTATTTTCTAGGCTGATTTTTTTTTAAAAAAAAATTTAACTTATAAATTTGTTGTTTCAAGGGTAATATGGTAATATAAATGTTATTAATCAACACCAAGGGTAAAAAAGTCTTTTTATGCATTCTGTTTGATTTGACCGATAGTTGACTGACGGTTTGGACTATTTTGAAGAGTTTTGAAAAAGTTAAGGATAAAAAAAACTGTTTCTAAAAGATGTTTAAAAGTTTGATATTTTTTGAAACCTCAGGGACTAAAATGAAGTTTCCCCTTGTTTAAATTAAACAATAAATAAAAACTCTTGTAATACACTTGAAAGTGCTCTTATAAGTATTAGAAACGTTTCTTTTCTCTTATGTTCATTCTGATTAGAATACTTAAAGTTTTTGAATTTATAAAATATTTGAAGTGATTTTTGATAAATATTTGGAGTGTGTGTATATATATATATATATATATAGTGAGTGGTTAGTCATTGTGACATGAGTCATATTGTCCAAAACTCTCACTCAAATCATTTTCATGGGTTTGATTTAGACATAAAATGAGCACAAGTTCTAATTTGACGAACACAATCACTTGTATGAATTGCACATAAAGACAAAGAAAATGGTCCCAAGCTTTGAAGTTTTGGGCACGTAGGGAACCCTTTTCACAACCTATAAATCACCCTTTTTTGGACTCACTTCTAAAATCTTCCTCTAACAACACCAAATTAAAGGGTTTGTACAAACAAAACCTCGTCTCTATATCAAAATACCCACAATTGAAAGAGACATTCCTCACTTGATTTGGTGGTGGGGCAAATGCTACGATAGAGACAAGTCTATTCCTCATTTCTTTTATGATGTAGATATTTTTGTTTTGCTTTGTTTTTTTTTTTGTTTTGTTTTGTTTTTTATTTTAAATTTTCAGATCATCTAATTAAAATTTATTACCGTTCATTTGTTTCCACGTACGCATGTACAAATATGAGGGTTCATACACATACCTAAATATGAGTAGCTTTCTACCAAGAAATTTTATACTAGGATCTTGACAAAATTCAAATTTCTATTATTTATATTAAGGTTTTACCATAATAAAACCTCACAAAATAAATGTGACTTTTCTTAAGGTGAAAAATCATAGAAGGAATGAGAATATTACTTAGAGTCGATCAGATGTAACTACAAAATTATGCATGATCCTTGTAATGACCTAGTCTAACCCCTCGATTTTCTTTTTTGTTTTATTTCAGTCTCTAAAGGCCTTCTATCTAATCTTTGACAATTAAGTGACAAATTTATGGAAACTTTTCCTAAAGCAAATGACCTCCATAGCATAGCAACTGGACTGAAATAATTACCTAAAGGTTTAATGTGAATCCATTTCCTGGACTTCCGCAAGAGAAACGAAACTTTACTACTCCTTGACATCACAATAAGAAATTTTAAAAGTTTTCCAATGTTTGCATGGGAACTATTTTTATTACTATTTTTTTAATGTTTGTTATGTGTACCCTTTTTAGTATTTAATATTAAAATATCAAAGAGAAAAGTTTTCGTATGTGAAAATTTTTAATAGATTATATCATATTTTATTTGTTCTATCATTGATAAAAAGAAACCGGATCGAAATTTAAAAATAAAAAATGCTCTCTTAATAGAATATGGTCCTTTTTAAAATGTTTTTCAAAATTAAAAGAAAAAAGAAATTGAACATAATAGTAAAAAAAATAAAAAAAGCATTCAATGTATACAACTATATTTTTCAAGGGAAAAAAAAAACTTTAAAGTATATTTATAAAATTGAACATCCACTAGTTTAAAAACCATGTACTCATATCTCAAGTAGTTAATGCATTTTTCTTCACATTTTTTATTGATGTTATCATATGTATATTTATTGACATGTATTATTAGTTTTCTCCCATAATAGATTTCTCATGGTATTATGAAAATAGATTCTTAGACTATACATAATATTCAATTTAATCTTTATAGATTCTAGCAAACCTCGAACCATTAATCTGAGTAGATTTCTGATTTTATTGTAATTATATTAAAAATATATTTATAAAATTGATTTTGTTCAAATCTTATATTATATACATATGATAACCTCATTCATATAAAAGAAAATCATATTAAACGCCATTTCAAAAAAACAAAAAGCATATACAGAACCATGTTTTTTTTTTTTTTTAAACATATTACAAGTATCAGGATCACTATGATGGATATTATAGTACGGTCCGAAATACATACCTCTCTTTTAAGGAAAAAGCTATCCTTATCATCCGAAAAAAACTTAAATGTAATTAGCCCATTCATACAAGAGGAGTCAATGGTAATTATTCGTATTGGTGTAGATGGTATTTAATCTATATACTCTCGTGGTGCATAGATACGTTGTGCCGATCAGGCAAAGCTATTGGGAGTGTATACGGAACCATGTTGAATGAAAGTAATGTAAACACAATAGTGAATCCATTCTAGTTTGAGAAGTTCCCATCTAGAGTGTACTCCTTATCTGACGCCTCATTCATTGATCCTACTGGGAAAACGACATCCAAAATGGCCGGCTCAATTGGCTTCCCATATAGGGGACCAAAGTGGGGCCATCAAGACCATCATGTACACATGGCATACTCTCGTTTACTTGGCTTCCATCAAAAGATTAGATTTTTTTTTCTTACTGTTTGGTAGTGGGCTTATTAGAGAAAAAAAAAAAAAAAAAGATTTTAGGTTTCAGATTTTAGTGATCTGGGATGCGAAGAAAATTGCATTGCCTGGAAATTCCTGGCAGCCCAAGGTTGTTGATCAAATTGTTCTTATTGTGATAGGCCCCTTTTTGGTCATGATTCGCACAAATGGGACCATCTTAGCCGTCCACTGACTTTTCAAGTGGTTATGATTATGGCAATTATGTTTGTCTTTTTCCTTTTATCTTTAAATAAATAAAAATATATATGTTAATTTAAATATTAGGAAAAAAAAGTTGAATGAATAATATTCCTGATGGAGTGCGACGTAAATAAGGGTATGTTTAAAAGTTATTTTAAATATTTAAAAATATTATTATATCAATAAACTTAGTTTCTTTGTTGGTTTTTTTTTTTTAATATTGACTAAATTATATGAATATTTTCTTTTTGTCCATTGAGTCATACACTGGTATAGTTATGAATTTAAGTTGTATTTTCTTTTAAATTTTAAATTATTGTAATTATTAAAAAAATAATTAATTAAATAGATTGTAAAAAGTAATGTAATTGGTATTTTTACAGCAGACTTGAAGGGAATCAATTCTCTCTACATGTTGCTTACTTCTCATTCGTACATATATTTTCTCTATACAATGAATAGATCTTGACGAAATTGACACGTCCAAATTCGAGCATACTTATCTTTCGAGAAGAGACGAAAAAAAAAAATTAAATGACTATTTATATCTTTATTCAGTCTAATTTATCCATAAAATAAAGTATTACAATCATTATAAAAAAAGAATATATAATAATATAATCATTAGAATGACAATTGTAAACTAATTTATACATCATTTATGATGGAAAGATATAGAAAAATAAATAAATGTGTATAAATTTTTCAAATAAATAAATACATATGTACATATATATGAGTCTTGAATATAATAATAAAACGTACATGTATTTTTTGACATTTAAAATATGGGTGCAAATATTATCACCTAAAATTATTATTTACATATTCAGATATTATTATAAATTTTTATTACAAAAATAACATAAAATAAAATGATTATTATAGATAATTTGATTAAAATAAATTAATTAAAATATTTTTCATATTTATTAATCTTTCCTAATATGTTTAAATCCTAATTTAAGATTTAAATAATTAATCAAAATATTTTTTGTATTTATCAATTTATCCTAACATATTGAACCCTAATTTGAAATCTTAATACACCAGAAGTACATGATTATCACAATTTTTTCTAAAAGAAAGTTGAAAACAAAAACAAACTGAAAACTAAAATTGTAAGAACTTGTTTCTTCTTGTTTAATTGGTTCCAAAAACATTAATCATTATAGTAAGAAACCAAAAATATATATATAATTTAGTAATTGATAAATCTTCTAGTTCTAAATAATATTTAATTTTTTCTTTGTGGTTTAATTTAGGATTGATGTTTTCAATAATATTATTACACTTGTATTTGCGTTGATTAATCAATTTTGACAAATGAGTATACTATATACAAGTCTTCTGAACTAAAATAGTGGTGAAATTGGTGACTCAAAACCTGCAAATTGTTTGTCAGAAATATTATTAGTTAGGATTAAAATTTTGTATAAAACAAAGAAAAAAAATATGAGAAGAGCTTGATTTTTTTTTTCTTTTGAAGTGCAAAGAATGATTTAAACTTAAACTTTGATGTATTAATAGTTTAATTGAGTGCATTTGGTAATTAAATGAATTTACTTTCATAAGGTTATAGTAAAGTTGATTTTAAATTTTTTTAATGATGTACTGTAATTATAATTTAGCTGTATAAATCATATTTTTGAATGTCAATATTTGTACCATTAAAATATGTATTTATTTATTTATTTTTATACAAAGATGGGACAGTCGCCCAAGAGAGAAACGAAAAAAAACTAATGGAGAGCCTAAGCTATTCGACTTCCAGAATTGAGAAGACATTCTAACTTTGTGGGTGCATCTGAAAAAGAAATATCATCCACAAACATTCCTAAAGCTTTTTTTCTCAACCAATCAATAACATTATTTGTATGCTGAGGCACAAAAAGGATTTTAATATGCTAATCCTTCTTCATAACGTTCTAAATGTCGAAGATTACATATTCGTAACAAATATGTACTTATTTTGTGTGATACATTTGAACAATCGTCTAACAGTCAAGTCAAGCTAGTTTCAACTCCTGCAACAATTAGATGATAGTTCGGCCTACAGCATTGGGCCAGTTAAGCCCAAATGAAAACTAGGAATGCATATTACTTGTAGGCCTTTGGCCCGAATAGTTTTTCACACGAGCGACTTTTCATTGTTGACCAAAAATTCCTGTTTATGATTAATTTAATTCTGTGTTATGAAAGCAACATAGTTTTGTGCTTTCCACAACTTCCATTTTATGTGATGTGAAATGTAATATAATTACAAATAGTGGGTCAAGCACTCAAGTTAAAATGTAGAGTTAAACTCTTGTCTAGCACTCATGTTTTAAGACATAGAGTATAACGAAGAGATAAAATACTAATTTGTTCGGTTGATAAGAACTTTTATTGTTGTTCTAGAGGTCTTAAATCAAAATATTAGGTTTTGTTTATTTTTTTCACTTACTACCTAATTAATCTAAATTGGACTCATTAAATTATTCTTCATTATTTTTTTTAAATGAATAAACAACTTAAAATTATCTTAAAAAAACAAACTTTAAATAAAAGGTTACAAATTTTAATTTATTACTTTACACCTGATCACTTATATATATAGCCATAACTATCCTTCTAAAAGTGTTATATTTCCACTTTTATCTTCAATATATAATATACAAATTATCAATTTTATATCCTACTAATAAATTGAATTTTTATACTTGTATAGTAATTCTATTAACATGTATTTTATAACTTAAAATGAATATTTTTAAGTCACTTAAACTTAATATCCTCTTAAAATATTATTAATAAAATCATATAGATTTACCATTATTAATAAAAATAATTTATGAAAATTATAATTATATAGATAATTTTAATATGGCATTTATCAAATGATTTGTTTTTAACTATATAATAATTTATACTAAAAATACATAGCAATTAGTAGTGATAAGGATACAAATGTAAAAGTATTTATTCTTAGATGTTTTTGTTAAAAAAAGAAAGAAAGTGATCAACCTGTATTAAATTTCAGTCGTATTCAAATTTTAATAATATTTAGAACTACTTAATATTCAAATAAAAAAACAAATTGCCCCTACTCATAGATTAGAACATGGGTTATACTAATGCTATTTAAAAGTGACCATTGAAAATAAGTCTCTCCAATTTATTCTTATCCAAAAGTGATGATTTTATCATTCATACTTCTCTCTCTCTCTCTTCAATTTTTTTTTTTTTTTTTTATATTGTTTGTTTGACAAAAATTACTCCACTTGGTAGTATGCTATTACCATTAATGCCCTAATGGGAATTTAGAATCATGAGGTTGCTTTGTTAGAAATAATGGGCAAACAAATGGTTCATATGACAGTGTCAGATCATTCTCAAATTTGGAAATTATCTAGCTCATAAATTGACCTCCTTAGCTTTGTTCTCTTATGAGATCCATGAGTGATTGAATATCACTGTTTCTTGTATTTTTCGTTCTTTGGCTCAACATTATATATCTTTGTTTTTTTTTAAAAAAAAAAAAAAAGTGGTTCACATGAGGAACAGTGAACATGCCCCATGTCTCATCATCATGACAAATGCATTATCTTAATATATGATATAGTGCATCATTTTGAAATAAATTTGTAACTTCATTTTATTTCAATTTGAAATCATGATAAATTTATTTTTCCCCCTTCAAATTTCAAAGTAGAAAGCTCACATTTTTCTCTCACTCTATATATGTATTGCAGTCTAATTTGATCATATGTGTGAAAGGCTGCATTGATATGTGTATCGAATTTTCTTAATAATTAGTTGGCATTTGACAATCAAAGGAATCTACTTCTTAAACCATCGTACCGATTAATAATTGATTGATATATATATAGAGAGAGAGAGCTCAAATTCATAGCTGTTTATCACTTCTTGAAACCTACCATGTCATTCACTTTGTCCAAGTTTCCAATGTCAAAACATAAATAATCGAATTTACTTAGTGTGAGTCTCCTAATAATGAATATTAGTTAGATTAGGTAATAATATATCTTCTAATTACATCAAAAGTCTTACAACCAAAATTCGTCTACATCAAATGACATAATAAAATCTTTTGCTGGGCTTATTAATGAAGACAAGTTGCATATCGAAACTCTTAGTGGTCTCAAATTAATCAAGAAAACATATCGACATTAATTAGATTCCAAATTTTGTCTGAAAACAATACTAATTTGATGTTCTTAGGTAAAAAAATATCATTAGAATGGAAAATTTTTTCTTTGTTTCCAGCTTAATAGCTTTGTACGCGTTAAGAATATTCTTTGTTTGTTTTTTTTTTTTAATGACTTATTCCCTTATTCCCTTTCTTATTATTTATTTTCTTGTTACTTTCTTTGACATATATATCTTAATATTAGTACTAATTAACTTGTATAAACAGTTGTGAACAGAATCGAGCAGTTGAACCACTGAAGAAAGTGACCAGATTATAATAATTTTTTTTTCGGAAGGATAGATTATAATAATTAAACATTTGATTTTTGCAATTAATTTGATTACAAGAACTTATCAACATCTTCAACATAGTGAAGTGGGTCCATTATTAACGAGAATTGGAGGCAGAAGAAAAGCTACTTTTTATTCAATGCAATTTGCATGCACTGGAATTATGGGCTCTTTTGATCACTTGTATATTTAAATTAATTCTTTTAAGGAAAAGCTACCAAGCAAAAGAGAACATCTCCATCTCTGTCTTTTCTTTTTTATCGATGCCTTCTTATGTAGTCTTTGGAAATTACTATGTCTTTATTTATTTGATTATTTATTTTGCTTTTTAAAGCATGCGTTATTTTTTTGGTTTAATATTTCTTTTTAAGATTACAAAAACAAAAAGTTAGTTTGGTTAATCATGTAAAATGTGACATTCGTGGAGTGACAGCTAGATTTAATTATTGTGTAGTCGGAATGGTCATTATTTGCATGCCCTAGATAAGGATTCAATTGTCAATCATGATTGTACCTCAACAATCATTATTTCAGCTAGTGACTTATAATAGTAATGTAACCCACTTAAGATCAGATTTCTGAGAGTAAATCAGATATCAAAAAAAGAAAAAAAAGGATCAGATTTCAAAACAAGAAAAAGATAAAAGTAACAGCCAAAAATAAAACCTTGTCTTTTGGGAGAGGAGTTTTGTGCTAATGACAAAAGATTTGTGAAGAACCGCACAAAGATTTTGTCTGAAGGGGCGGGTCCATGAGGTGCTGGTGGGAGCCACCGTGCCCCTTCAAAAACTAAAGTCTAGTGTTTTACAATGGAACTGGGTTTTTTTTTTTTTGTCCAAAACCATATTTGATGCTTTCACTCACTCTTCACTAATTTAAATCATCATTAATTTATCTCATTAGCTTGGGATAAAATTAACTCATTTGACCACATGGATTAAAATAATCACGTTGCTTTCTCTTTGTCCGATGCCTTGTCGTCGCCTTCGTCAGAGTGGCCTCTGTCACTTGTCCTCTTCCATCGCCTCCCTCTCGATCTCCTTCCGCGCACCTGTACTGGTCCATCTTGCTCACCTCTCTCTCCTTTTGTTTTGGCTTCACTCGTCGATCTTCTTTTTCATCTTTATCTCCGTCAACGGTTTCTGCATTCATTGATCTCCTTTTTCATCTTCGTCTCCAACTCTCTGTCACGGTTTCTACGCTCATCTTCATTTTCGTCTTTGTCTTCGAGCAGTTTCTTTGGGATCGCCCATCACCGATCGCCAATCTCTTATTCGGCGTTGTAGGTCGCTAGTAAAGGAGAGTGGTAATAGAGGAGGTAAGCGACAATGGTGGTTGTGGAGCCAAGTTTGACTGGTCTTAATCTGCAAACTTTATGAAAAACCCTTAAAAAATTATTTTAAAATTCAAGTTTGTCCCACTATTTTTAATCTTATCCTATGTTTAATCAAACATGGGATAACATTCAATTAAATTTCATCTCATCCAATCTAATCCATTCCAATCCAATGCAATCCCCTATAAATTATTCAATTATATTCCACGCACTAAACAAGGCTTAAAAGAGCTACACATATAACCTTAAATTTATGTATAATATATTTTATTTCCTTTAAAAATATAATATATTTATTTATTGATTCCTTAAATATTTTTATATCGATTTTTTTTTTTTGGAATTATGAAATCGTATGTATATGAAAAAAATAATAATTGTTGGCAACTATTTTAAGATTATACCATTTTTTTTCCTAAAAGAATTTAACTCCTGTTAAAATATCTAATTAACATAAAATGGAACACAATACATCTATCTAATTGACTATATAAACATGAGGAATTTTTTTTCTTTTCATTTTTGCACATACAATTACGAGGTAATAAAAATTTGTTGACACCGATAATCAGTGGTAAAACAAAAACTATTTACTAGTGGAGTGCTGTGGAATAATGATGCATGACTATATACTTAGAGTGCATAACAAAGAAAAAATTTAATATATATGTATATATAAAAATTGTGCATTAATGTATTAAAAAAGAATAATAAATTCTTTTATTAAAATTGATTAAATTAATATATGCACTTAGGATAAATATTATTGATTATAGAATTATAGCAATAGTATATGAAGCAAATTAGGTGTTATTTCAAAATTGGCTTTCAAAAGTTAGAAAATATATTAATAATATATTTTATTCTTAGCATGCGAAAATGGAAGAAGATAGCAGTGATTTTCCCTTTCTTTTTTTTTTTTTACCTTTGTCGCTGGGATTAAATTGATGTATTCAAAATTCATTAAATATCTTTTGACACTCCATTTTAATTTGTTTTGTTAATGACAATTTTACTAAAAATGACAAAGAATTCTAAAGACACTACATAACAATAATTTTAGAAACTAGATGTTCTTCCTTATGGAGAAGGTGAACGGAATAAATAAAATATAAGTCTTTGTCACTTTTAACTCTATATGCTCTCTTCATCTAAAAAAAAAAGAAAAAAGAAAAAACCTCAACATGCTCTCAATATCTTAAACTCTTTCGTGCTTGTCGATTTTTTCAGTCTCCTCTTATCCAAAAACATATTCTTA